>NQII01001775.1:245931-318957 GCA_002778355.1 Clitarchus hookeri
TCTGGCAAAGTTGCTAGATTGGTTACTGCTACTACAATGGCAGGTTATCAAGATTTAAGTGAGTTTGAACGTGGTGTTATAGTCGGCGCACGAGAGATGGGACATAGCATCTCCGAGGTAGCAATAAAATATGGATTTTCGCGTACGACCATTTCACAAATGTACCGTGAATATCGGGAATCCGGTAAAACATCAAATCTTCGACATTGCTGCGGCCAGAAAAAGATTGTGAATGAACGGGAAAAACGACGACTGAAGAGAATCATTAAACATGACAGACGTGCAACCCTTTCTCAAATTGGCACAGATTTCAATGCCTCCTGCATACCTTCAGATATTAGTCAAGTTCATGCCTCGTTGTCTTGCGGCGCTTCTGTGTGCTTGTGGGGGCCCCACACGATATTAGGCAGGTGTACCAGTTTTTTTGGCTCTTAGGTGTATAATTGATTGTAATCAAACACAATGCAAGTCGACCTAAAACTTTCAAACGCACTGAAAGTGAAAATGATATGACACCGAATGCAAGCCTAATTTTTATGTTTTGTGCAGTTTGGAACAAAATATTTTTTCTTAATTTTTACTGACCAGTTGGTAATCAGCAGTAGTTTTGGAAGAGGCATCTACACAATCCACTGCCAGTATCAGTGTGTCTCGTGCAGAATTTAGTGATGCAGGGGAAGAAAAAAACAAATCCCTAGAATCTAGGATCCACAAGTGTGGAAACTGCACACAATGTCTGTTGCTCCAAGTCACCACACCGCAGCTGAAGAGAGGCTTTTAGATCGTTCAAAATTCCCTGAATACCAGATCCGACTTGTGCAGGTTTCTCGAGTGTCTTCTTGATGCTATTAACAATTGGAATGACCTCAGATACGCCAACTTTTGAAGAACTGACAGCAANTTCTCGAGTGTCTTCTTGATGCTATTAACAATTGGAATGACCTCAGATACGCCAACTTTTGAAGAACTGACAGCAAATGTTGCATGATCAAAAATTCACAGCATGTTCCATAAGGTTCCAGCTGTGTGCAGATAATTCATAAGGCAACTTCAGGTCCGTAGCTGCTATCGATATTGCATGCTTCTGTTCTAACATCCATGACAATGTGTGCAAAGTGGAATTCCACCTTGTTACCGTTTACTGCCTCCTGAGCTTTAAGTCAAACTTTGCAAGCATGTGCAGAGTGTTTGAAATGCCCGACAATTTTTCAGCAACTTGTAATTAATGTATTTACCTGCTTTGAACTGGAAAGTGCATCCTTCAGAACAAGTTCTAATGTATGGGCCAAGCAAGGAAGATGATGATAGCCTGGCATTTCTAAGGCAGCAACGACATTTCTTCCATTGTCCCTGACGACTGCAACCACCATCTCTTGCAAATTCCACTCAGTAAATGTTTTCTTTAAAAATTCAAAAAGGATTCAATGCTGTGTGACAAACGTCAGGGAAAGGCACAGTCTCAATGCATACATGGTGAAGAAAAAAGTCATCAGTGGCAAAATGCGGTGTAAGACCAAGATAATCATCGTTTGACGTCGACGTCCATAAATCAGTTGCAAAACTGACATGTTCTGCATGTTTCAGAAGTTCTTGAGTTTTCTCTCTTGTCTNCATCAGTGGCAAAATGCGCTGTAAGACCAAGATAATCATCGTTTGACGTCGACGTCCATAAATCAGTTGCAAAACTAACATGTTCTGCATGTTTCAGAAGTTCTTGAGTTTTCTCTCTTGTCTTCCCATATAATTCTGGAATAACATTTCCAGCAATTGTATTTCTAGATGGTAGTGTGTATCGTGGTTCAAGGTATGTCATTAAATTCCTAAAGCCCCTGTCCTCAACAATACTAAAAGGACGCTTATCCCAACGTATCATTTTCACTATATTCTGTATAATTGCTGTAGCTCGTGGATCACCTGGATTAAATTATGTTTTCTTCTCGCAGAGACTTGTCAATGTCGGTTGATTCCGTTCTTGTTTGAATTTCTCATGTAGTCCTACTGAAGGAGATGCTTCTTCCGGACATTGTAAGTTGCAGGGAACACTGGATGACTTGCTGCTACATGCATCCTTGCACAAAAGATCTTCTGAAACATCATTATTGGCAATTTTCTTGTACTCGTGTTTAAGTGTTTTCTCTTGTTACTGGTTGTGTAACTGAACTACACCTCGTAAAAATTTTGCCAAGCAGAAACTGCAAAATGCGTAATTTGCATAGTTTTCCTCAACTGAAAAATAATTTCATACATCGCTAGACATTTTCTTCACGTCTAAGTAAATAAAATCCTCAGTAAATTGAAAACTAAACACTACCCACATGCACACTTTTAGAACAAAGATGGAAACCCCTCCAAGCATAGATATAGATGTTATTTGCATACGCCACTAGGACAGAATGAAGGGTCTAAAAATTTGTTAAATATAAACATTAAAAAAATTGCTTCAAATACGTTCAAGCAAAACTTCTACAACTTACACCTTGAACACATTAATCTATCACCATACTTCAATTATTCATGCAGTAAAAAAATAATGTGTGAAAGGTATAAATTTTTTATTATCCTTAAAAAAATGCACCCTTGTTTTCAAAACCGAAAATTTATGTCTGCTGCCTACATGTAGCTATGACTTTTTGTCTGCAAGTGTTCTTGGCAACTCAATAACAGATTTTTCAAGTAGTTGTATAAAAAATTGCAAGTTATTTATTATTATAAACAAGAAAATTAGGCAGAATTATTTTTAAAATACAGCGCCTGGAAATGCAATCAATTATTTGAACTGGTTGGCAGAAGTACAATTTTAACTATTGGCAAACAGTGCCAAATTAATAAAAATGTAATAATCATGTTTATTTTTATGTGCGTCTCATTTTCCTATTTAGATAACGACACAGAAACTTGTATTTGTTATCCTACCGCAAATAGAAAGATAAATAAAAAAATGTTGAAGGGTGGTGGTTTTTTTTTTAAAACAATTTTCTCATGTAAGTAACCAGAGTTTTTTTTTGCAGCGACTCGTAAATACGCTACGGTAAAAGCTAACCTCATTTTGTTTACTTATAATAGTCTCAATTTCCTATTTAAATAACAACACGGGATCTTATTTCTGTTATTCTACCGCAAATAATAAGAACATTTTCTTAGGTACGTAAGCATAAAGTTGTGGTTTTCCGCGACTCTTAATGCGCTATGGTTAAACCTAACCTCATTTGATGATGACTTATAAGAATCAAGATTGAGGTAGTCACACTAGATTCTCACAATTCTCATAATGCAAAGAAATTGGGTGTATCGAGGAATAAAATTTGACATCTCTATTTTTTAGTTATAGATTTAACTGTTAATGTTTGTGTTAACATAAAGTCTAATAATATATGTAAATGATGAAACACTAATTCAGAAAGTATAATTTAGCACTTTCCTTATGCTAGTACTTTACTAAACAGCTGACTACAGCAACTTAACCTACCTCCTCTGTACTTTTTATTGATGTGATGTCACAGGGTCAACAACAAACAAGAAATAAAATATTTTGTTTCCCACTAAGGAAATAGGTTATTATGAGCATGCACAACACATAGTAATACTATTTATTGTGCCATTATTATTTTGTGAGAAAATAGGTTTGTTCCATTAAGCCACTCTTTTTGACCTTTGACCTATTTTGCATTCCATTCACTAGAAGTAGTATGGCAGCAGGTGTTCCATTTGTCAGGTCAAATGCCCCTGGGTCATTTAGGTCATGCCCATTTTGCTTCTACTGTCAAGCAGGTGTTGCGAAGGCAAATCATCTGCTGGGTAGATTGTGGCAGCCTTCACTGGTTTGCCATATTTTTTGTTTTGGCTCAACCTTTAATTTTATCTTCCCTCTCTTGGGGCACACAGTTCTTACTGACCAGGCCTCTCCCTTCCACAAACGCCACTTCTACATGCGAGCGTTGTGTATGGCTGGATTGTGCAGGAGGCGGCAATGGCTAAGCTGATGGCGTCGACGGCAGCCACCTTCATCTCGCACCAGGCCATTCAGGTGCTGGGTGGGATGGGCTACGTGTCGGACATGCCCGCCGAGCGTCATTACCGTGACGCTCGTATCACCGAGATTTACGAGGGCACCTCCGAGATACAGCGCCTCGTCATCGCCGCCAACCTCATCAAGGAGTACAACCTGGATTGAAGTAGGAAAACGTCGACTGAAGGAGTACGATTTTGATTTGAACCCACCGCATCTACAGTACAGTAAAATTGTCAAGAGCATGTTGTGACACCTCATGCCTTTCTTTTCCTCCATCTGCTAATGAGGTAGAGCCATCACTGGGACTGACATTCGTAACAGGAATATTTATTTATTCTTAGTGCAAATCACACACAACTTAAAATTAATGTAATACATTACCTTTAGTTAAACATGCTAAGTAATCATTTTGATAAATATTTATAGTTAGGTGTCACAGAATTTCTGACAGCAGATGACATGTTTCATAGTTTGCATAGACCTACGCCTCGTAGGGCTTCCAGGCCACTACATTGGGACAGCCCTGCAGGGGCTTGCCTTGTGACTTTTTGAAGGTCAGTGGGAAAATGGCAGTTCTCCCTTTGAGTACACACAATCAATCATGACATCTCATAAATTGAAAGCAGCATTTCACAGCGTAAATTCAGTAATGAAAACTAGAGTCCATTTATTTGCATAGTCGTAAACACCCGTACTCTTTGAATCTGCACGACATGCTCTTTAATTGGTCAAGCACTTCAGGGTATGTTACCATTTGTTGTATCATGTNTACTCTTTGAATCTGCACGACATGCTCTTTAATTGGTCAAGCACTTCAGGGTATGTTACCATTTGTTGTATCATGTCACATTTTTATATTTATGTTAACAGATACCTTTTTGATACCTGTATTTTGTGAAGTATATTTTTACATTTAAAATAAAAATATTTGAGTTATTAGTGACAAATTTTTAAAATTGTTTATGCTGACAAGCCACAGGTGCAGTTGTAGACACTAGGAGCCCACACCTCTTATTCTCCCCTTCCCCTCATACGATGTCCTTCTGCAACCTCCGAGAGCTTGGCCTGTTTCACTACAGGGGAAGACACTACCATATTCTAGTTTTTGGGGNATGTCCTTCTGCAACCTCCGAGAGCTTGGCCTGTTTCACTACAGGGGAAGACACTACCATATTCTAGTTTTTGGGGGTTCTCATTCGATTAAAATGTGTCTGACGAGTGTGGTGTTAACAATTTCTAAGTTAGGTATGTTATTTTCCGCTAAATTCTTAACAATTTCTTACTAAATCAGATCTGCTTGGATCTTGGTTTGTAGAGAATTTTAAGAAGAATACGAGTTGTGAGAATGAATTTCATTGAAGTTTCCTGCCGGACACTCATAATTTAATTTTCCTTTTATCTTTTCTCCATTTTGTCAGACTGTGCAATTAAGACTGAATATTCCTATTGTTTTTTGGGGTGCTCTTTTAATTGAAATATGTGCGGCGAGTGTGATGTTAGCAGTTTCCGTATTATGCGTGTTATTTTGGGTTATTCAGACAGTAAAAAACAAGACGAATTATGGGCAGTAAGAGGTTTTAGTAAATTCCATTCCGAACAGTTTGATACCAACATTGATGTAGTTTTGTGAAAAAAGTTGTTCATATCTACATAATGGTGAGCTAGAAAGGCATGACAATAGTGCATTATTTGTGCAACTTGTGATTTGGTCAATATGAGATGCACACATACAGTCCCTTGACTGTTGCTACTCCTCAGATACACAACTGCTGCATAAGTTCGCTCGGAAGCATCCGAGAATTTGTGCAGTTCTACACTGGCCACATCAGGGCATATGAAACGTGGCTGAGTGAGGGTTTCCAGTTTGGCTTAACCATCGATGAATTAGTTCCACTTCTCCTTGCTTGGTGATGGTAGTGATTCATCCTAACCCAGCCCATGGGGTCTTATATCGGAGTAATCTGAGACAAGACAAAGTGCTACTCCACCACAAAACAAGCAGCAGTTGCAGACATTTTTGGGACTCTGCAACTGGCTTTGAGATTTCGTACCCAACAACACCAAACTCACGGGTCCGTTACATGACCTTCTGCGAAAGGACCAAACTGCAAATGGTCAGAGAAGGAAGAAAATTCTTTTCAGGAACTCCGGAACCAGTTAGTGCGACCCGACGTTTATTGCNCTGCAAATGGTCAGAGAAGGAAGAAAATTCTTTTCAGGAACTCCGGAACCAGTTAGTGCGACCCGACGTTTATTGGCCCCTCCCCGACCTACCACTTACTCTCCAGACGGATGCCAGTGGAACAGGTCTTGGAGNCTTACTCTCCAGACGGATGCCAGTGGAACAGGTCTTGGAGCTGTTCTCTACCAAGAGACTCCAGAAGGACGTCGACGGGTAATAAGCTACGCCAGCACACTCCTGTCAGAAACGGAGAAGAGGTGCCACTCGAACGAGGAAGAATGCCTCGCCGTCATCTGGGCTCTCAAGAAGTTCCGGCACCACCTTGAAGATGTGCCGTTCGTCTCACGAACTGATAACCACGCACTCACCTGGTTACACATTTACAGAAAACCTATTTTCGCGACCTTTGACCTTGAAAATCTTGGTATGCGGACACGAGATTCTATGAAACTTTTTAGTTTTCTAACTTTCATTCCGAGGTTTACCCCTTTTATCACCTTATTCGACTGTACTCCTACAGGCTGGTATAGGATTACAAAAAAGGGAATTGTCAAATCTAATTTTGTAAAGGGTAATATGGGTTATTTTGTGCTAGTGAATTTATTAAGTCTGCTTGATATCGCGAGACACTCATTTTATATTACTTTGGGCGTGTACAATAATATTTTTCTGCTGTGGCGTTTAGTTTGTTTTGCTGTGCAGGTAGGAAAAATGTCAGGCTGGCGCCATGGCAGCGGCAGGTAATTAGGTCGGCAGTGGCACAATACATCAGGCAAGCAGGCTGGGCCAATCAGGAGTCAGCTCGTTCTTTGATGTGGGTAACAGAAATCGCCGGGATACCAAACAGGAAGGTGTCGTGGTGGTCCGTTAAAATTTTTTGGAATGTAAGGTAAGCGGGCTGTGAAATTTCATTCGCGTAGGGCAAAGACTGCACCGAGAAAACTTTTCATTCATTTAGACTTTTAACCTCAAGAAATTTAGATCAATACGTAAATTTTTAAGGCCTTCTAGCTATGGACTCGTGCCTTAGCTCATACAGTATACATGTGCATGACCGGATGTCAGTTTCATTAACTCATTTTAAATTAATGCAGTAACTCGGTGATGCAATTTTCGCGACTTGGCTAGTGCCTCGTGATAAAAGTTCTTCGTGATTCAAAGTAAAGTGTCTTCTGTAACGAGTTGGACATGAACAAAGAAAAAATAAATTGACCATAAAAAAAACAACAAAAATTGCATGTCTGTCAATTCTTCAAGATTTTTAACGTCTTAGCAAACATTTAATTAACACCCAATGAACAGGTAATTATTGCAAGCAGGCTGCATATGTTGGAACTAACTTCATCGTCTCTGCGATCCTGTTTCTTTGTACACGGCTGGCTAGGAGGCCGGCAACGTAACGTCTAATGTTCTCCTAAGCAAGATCCTGCCACGGCCCCCCAAATCCGCAGCAGTTGCCGTTCCCAAACATTCTTGATGGGCGACAGGTCTGGGGACCACTACGGCCACATGAAGTATGTTGACATCACAAAGGCAGGCCAGATATACTGTGCTGTGCGAGATGGGGGCATTGTCCTGCTGGAAAATGGGTTTGTCAAGTTGCACCAGGAAGAGGAGCGCACGTGGTCACAGATTTTCCTGGATGTGTCGCCGCGCCATCAAGGTTCCGTCAACCACTGCCAATGGGGTACAGGAATAGCACCCTACACCATGACACCTGTTGGTGCTGTGTGCCACTCAACAATGAAGCCAGGACCATGGTGCTGGCTAGGACGTCTCCATACTAGAATTCGGCGGTTGTCTGTACCCAGAGCGAACCGTGATTCATCACTGAACAATACTTGTTGCCAATCCACAAGCTGCCCATTCCCGGCAGGTCGCACATGCTCAGGTTGTCATGATAGATGTAAGGGACACAGCGGTGATGGATCCTGCTTTGCTAGCTGCCTGTATATGGTACTGGACACGTGCATATTCCCAGCTGCTATGACGAGTCCCTGGATGGTGCGCAGCGATGCCCATGGAGAACTTAACATCCTGTTGCACAATGAAAGTATCCCCTCTGCTGGTGGTGTGCCATGGTCAACCTGAGCCATCTCAACGAGCGTGTGTTCCCACCGCATCCAACACCAACTCACAGTGTAGGCAAAACGGTGCAAGTGTCGAACAATGCCCAGAAAGGTCCAACTTGCCTTCTGAAGCAGACAATGCGACCTCTCAAACTCGTCCAACTGGACAAAGGCTTGTTGAATGCACCGTCGGGACGTACTGCGTGTTCACTGAACTCATCCCTGACTCACACTGGTACCAAGACGTTATATGGTGTCTTACAGCCAAGAATGATGGCGTGACGTACGCACCCTAGTGGCACATGCACGCAAGTAAACCGCATTGGAGGCAACTGGAACACGTCGGACTACGACAATTCTGTACAGCTAACTTTATTGTACTAGTGCAATTCGTTCATGGTGATTTTTTTTTTTTTTTTTTTTTTTGCAAAATAGTGTATATCTACCTGAATAAAAATACAGTATTTGCCATAATATAACTTTTTTTACACAAATTTGGATCTCCCAAATTATTATTCATTATACAGCCCTACAAAAGATTTGGTTATCCTCAAGTCACTTGAAAAGTTAAAAATATCAAAGTGTATACAAGCAATATTCACTATACATTTGTCAGAATCGAAGGCAATTGTATATTTACTAAACTCAAAGAAATAAAAACCTATATATCATTCAACTGTAAGGCCATAGATAGTTGTGTAATTTTTACCTTGAGCTTTGGTGGAACTCCACAAGTTTCTGCTTGCTTGGTTGTACAAAAATTATTGTACATGCACAATTTTGTTGACAAGTCATTAAGTGTTAGTCCATTTTTTCATTCCTCTGCAGTTGACGTACACAAGTGTAAAAGCAAATAAAACGTTCACAAGCCTCACTTCCTCACACAGATAAAATTCTAAGATAACGGACAAAACAATTTTTACTGCTTCCAATACTAGTGTCAGATAAGAGAGTGAATAAAAAGAAACAGGCTGCATCTGTTCTTCCATGTCTTTCTTTGTATTTTTTTTTATTTAAACAATTTCTTCTTTCCTTCTTTAAATACATTAATAGCTATTGGTGTAAAACCCTAATGCAATTTCACATCACAGCTGAAAGAACAGCTTCCTCAAAAAGTGCCTATCATGTTTGTGCAGGTTTCCACAGCTTATGTAACGTGTGAAAAACTTTGCTGAAAAGTAGAGAAAACTCGTCAAAATGAAGTGGTCATTGTTCATTCAAATGAAACAACTAACTAGGTGGAAACAAAGGTTTAATGACTTAGGAATACCATAGAAAAATGTATAACTGCAGGAAAAATATATTCCACCACAAAATAATACAAAAAACAAAACATGATCGTAATACTCTACTCATATTTATGAAAACAGTTGTAATACTCCATTGTAGGAAATAATACACAATAGTTGATTTACATGCTGTAAATCATAACACAGTCAACAATGCAGTGATAGCAACACTGCAAGATTTCTTCAGCAACTGCAATACATAATAATATAAAATATCACATGTTTGTTTACGTACACAACCTGGCATTGCAGGATTAATAGAAGTTACAACAAAAGACCAAAAAACACTTCTTACTTCCAGCAAACCCTGGGCAACATTATCAGATGCATGATCATCTCAATTTGCAAACATATTATGCAACTGTCGTGTTGGCAGCACTGCACACACTGTCGCACCAGTAGCAGTGGAATAACAAATTTTAATACAAATGCACTGATATTTGTTCACAATTTCACCTGTCAAAACACCACTTTCATGGGCGCACTCTCACGTAAATATATACTAACAAAATATTTGTGCAAAAAAACTGTATAAAAAATACTAATAAGCACAAAAAAATAAAACTATGTTAAGAAATCATACAAGCATAAATAAAATACCTGTTCTCAAAAGTTAATTTTTGATAATTTTTCTTTGGTTAATTCATAAAGTTGTAGATGGCCATAAGTAGTTACCATGGGGAAAGTATCTTTATATTAAAGACAGTCGCTACTTCTCTTTAAAATGTGCGCTTGGTAACGAGGCAGCTCTGGGCGGTATGTATGCACTCAGACATTAAGTGTAAACATATTTGTTACAAACAAGAATAAATAATATTTCAGTGTCTCACAATAACAGTTAAAGCAGCTGTTTATAATTCCACTGTTGTAACGATGGCACAAATCCCTTATTCTTTGCGCACAGCCCCTTTGTTCTCTAGACGATAATGTATATACAGTAAAACCTCGATTATCAGAAGTAATGAGAGCTAAGCTCATTTCTGATAATGCAATTTGGGGGTAAACTTGGTAAACAATGCACTAAAATCTGCAAAATCACACTGACTTGTTTAAATTATCTGCAAGCATGTAGTAACAGATACTGTAGTACGTACTTGTGTCTACAAAAGCTGACTCTTAAATCAGCAGCCACACGCGGAGAAGTTTTCCAATTTCTTCTCTTTTTACTGCCTCAAATTTTTGTTCAATTGTTATCACCACTCTTTTCCATTTTGCCATCATTCTCTAATTGCAATGCAATAAAACCAGTAAGTACAGAATAATACGCTTCACTCAAAAACACGGACAAAATTGAAACTCACCATAGTAAACACTTGAATATGTAACACTACAGATGTAGTCTTAGGTTAGAGAGAATAAGGGTAATGTGTACTGCAGTTTATTTGATAAATGGCGCAGACTNCACGGACAAAATTGAAACTCACCATAGTAAACACTTGAATATGTAACACTACAGATGTAGTCTTAGGTTAGAGAGACTACGGGTCATATGTACTGCAGTTTATTTGATAACTGGCGACGCATTCCTGATAAGGGGACCCAGATTCCCGGAATGTAACTCGAGCTGACATTTTGCAGCAACCTAAAGATTTTTGCAACTGATGACCAAAGTTCCTATAATCACAGTTTTATTGTAATCACATTATGTATTTTAAACAACACTGAATTTTGGAGCAGAGTTACTCTCTGTGTATGTCTTTCCTTTTCTATTCTTTTTTTCTCTTAAACATAATCACAGTTTCTAGTATAATTTAGTAATACTCTATTAGCCAGGCGCGGTATGCCAGTGTAGAGTGGAGTGGACGGGACGTAAACCACGTGTGTAGTTTAAAATAGAGTATCGGCGGGCAGTGCAGCATGCGGTACACAGTCTGTGAAGACCATCAGGAAACCATCTGTTTGGCGATGAACGATATAGCTTCTTTCCCGTGTTTTCACAGCTGCTGTTTATTAATTGTCCTTCAGTTTGTTCTAATTTTAAATTGAAAAGAATAAATTAAAAAATCCGTAATGCATAACGACAAGTTTCGTGATAAACGTGTTTCCTCTGTGTTTATATATTACTGATGATACAAGAACGTCTCGAATATTGTATTTTCTTTCGTACATAATACAACACCCCAGCATGATTAAATTGGCGAGTATCAAGTCCTATTTTGTGTTTGCTTGCAGGGTCCTTTAGCTTATAAGTTGTTTATTTGTCGTGCCACTTGTTTGTGGCTGTTTTGTGCCAAGGCATAGCTGCATCGTACACAAGCACAAAGTCAGAACTTATGATGGGACTGTAGAAAGTTTGGCAAATGACCATTTTAAAGTCTGTCTTTAATTCCAGCAAACATTACTACCACTATTAGGTNGGACGTAAACCACGTGTGTAGTTTAAAATAGAGTATCGGCGGGCAGTGCAGCATGCGGTACACAGTCTGTGAAGACCATCAGGAAACCATCTGTTTGGCGATGAACGATATAGCTTCTTTCCCGTGTTTTCACAGCTGCTGTTTATTAATTGTCCTTCAGTTTGTTCTAATTTTAAATTGAAAAGAATAAATTTAAAAATCCGTAATGCTTAACGACAAGTTTAGTGGTAAATGTATTTCCTCTGTGTTTATATATTACTGATGATACAAGAACGTCTCGAATATAATATTTTCTTTGTACATAATACAACACCCCAGCATGATTAAATTGGCGAGTATCAAGTCCTATTTTGTGCTTGCTTGCAGGGTCCTTTAGCTTATAAGTTGTTTATTTGTCGTGCCACTTGTTTGTGTACTTTGTGCCAAGGCATAGCTGCATCGTACACAGGCACAAAATCAGAACTTATGATGGGACTGTAGAAAGTTTCGCAAATGACCATTTTAAAGTCTGTCTTTAATTCCAGCAAACATTACTACCACTATTAGGTTGTAAACTGCACGAGACCTGCAAGGCTGCTGCTGCCGTACTAGTGGGCGGACAGCCGCGCGCTCATGTGCGCCGCTGACACGAAGGCTGCAACTGGACAAGCGAGTTGTTCGCTCGGGTGGCAATACCGTCTACCAGCACGGAGAATTATTTTAGCACATCTTGGACAAAGTGTAGTCTGGGCGNAATACCGTCTACCAGCACGGAGAATTATTTTAGCACATCTTGGACAAAATGTAGTCCGGAAGGCACAGTGCGTGGCCGTCAGCGAACAATCAGATCAGCAGCTGTCTTTCAACATAAAAGTACTTACTCCACAGCTTTGAAAATAACACAGGAAAAATATATCGCATTATTGTATGTTTACTACAGATGACACCTCCACAATGAAACAATCATGAAACCACAGCCTTTATAGTAAGAACTTACAGTTTTAAAAATTAAGATATGCACTGTCTTACTTCAAAACAAAACAAAAAACTGAATTAAAAAAAAAATTATTTGACCAAATACATAATCATAACGTTGACTTTCTTAGTAAAATTGGAGCGGCACTACCTCCTTGCGGGCACAAGCAATACGGCCGAGCGCTTCGCCTTGCTGCAGCCAGTAAGTTAAGTGCGTGTTTCTCCACTGGCACAGTACCATGATGACGGTGTGAACAAGACCTCACATTCTCGCAACAATTTGGCAAGAAAGTTGCTGACATTAAAACACAAGAGTTTGTGTGTAGTGCAAATAATAATTTAACAAAATTTAATGGGATTTTAATGTGAGATATTGACCAGAGAGGAAACAAGATGTATATTTTCAAAATGCATCAAGCCTCAAAAATTGGTTTCAGCTTTGGTTCACATAATTTTTGTATAAACAGATTTCTCTGAAATACATTGCATGGTATATTTTAATCTCAACCCAAACAATATGTGTGTGTTTACTTTTGAAAAAATTTGAAATATTGAAATTTAAACATTATATAAATTATTTTTTAAATTCTTTTGCATTTACCTAAAATCAGATAACTACTGAATATGATACTCCAAAACTATGAAAATGTTCAAAGTACTTAGTTTGAAAACTCGTTCCCAACAAGCCATNAAATTGGTTTCAGCTTTGGTTCACATAATTTTTGTATAAACAGATTTCTCTGAAATACATTGCATGGTATATTTTTATCTCAACCCAAACAATATGTGTGTATTTACTTTTGAAAAAATTTGAAATATTGATATTTAAACATTATATAAATTATTTTTCAAATTCTTTTGCATTTACCTAAAATCAGATTACTACTGAATATGATACTCCAAAACTATGAAAATGTTCAAAGTACTTAGTTTGAAAACTCGTTCCCAACAAGTCATGCGCATACGTAGCAACAACACACCTCGCCTTGCTACTGCAAGGAACTGGCATTGCAATGACTGCGCTTCATATGAAATGTAATTTCTTACAGAAAGAACACAAGCCAATAAAAAACAACCACAAATGCAGGGTTTGTGGTACTTTCATCCAATATCACTAACATACAATCAAACGCTACATTAAAAATTTGTGGCAACAAAATTGTCCACAATGCATCTGTCGTGATGCATATTGCACTGCACGATTCATGCATACGCATGCAACCACACACTCGCATCACACTAACACATCCACACACAGCAATCCTGGTACTGGACACATGCTGTTCACGAGGAATACACTTATGAAAGGCTCAAAAGTAATAATGGGAAGAAATGCACTTCACTTCACCAGTTGTGCACTTGGTGAGTTCACAACTAGACTTCTACGGTCCAGTTGTAGCCGAGGATTTGATTCTGCAACTTCTCCAACATAATACACAGCCCATGTTACATAAAAACTGTCAACACTGTAGCCAAGAGGCTATACGATGCCAATAACAAAACTGTTTGCAATTTTTCAACAAAAATACATTACAGAGTTCAAAAAAGACAATTGTTACACTATATAAATTGCGTATTTTCACTACATTATCAATTATAGTGATTTGAAAAAAAACTTGCAACCCCGGTATATCTACGAATTGCCTGCTGCATCCGTCCACTTTCCCATGCTTGGAAACTGGCAGCATCTACATAAGGTATACTCTGTACCATGTAAGTTGGCCAGCTTCTGACAGGTCTGCGAAAGTAGCGCCACTGTTTACATCTGACTACGTATCATTTCGCCATCAGCCAC
Source organism: Clitarchus hookeri (assembly GCA_002778355.1). NCBI lineage: Eukaryota > Metazoa > Arthropoda > Insecta > Phasmatodea > Phasmatidae > Clitarchus > Clitarchus hookeri. Next base: position 260,587 of record NQII01001775.1, read on the forward strand.
ATGGCAACGATGTTGTTTATTTTCATGCTGTCATCCATCATCAGCCGATCCCCTTGTCAAAGTACTGTTCGTGGGACATTTTAGGCAAACTTGCTACTCAGAAATACATAGCTGCGGTTGTAGTACATAATAGTAATNGTACTGTTCGTGGGACATTTTAGGCAAACTTGCTACTCAGAAATACATAGCTGCGGTTGTAGTACATAATAGTAATGTGTACATAAATTATTAATCAGTAAATTGTTATGTTAAAGGGCAAAAATATAAATAATTAATTAAAAATCTAGTAACTACAAAAAAAAANACTACTGAATATGATACTCCAAAACTATGAAAATGTTCAAAGTACTTAGTTTGAAAACTCGTTCCCAACAAGTCATGCGCATACGTAGCAACAACACACCTCGCCTTGCTACTGCAAGGAACTGGCATTGCAATGACTGCGCTTCATATGAAATGTAATTTCTTACAGAAAGAACACAAGCCAATAAAAAACAACCACAAATGCAGGGTTTGTGGTACTTTCATCCAATATCACTAACATACAATCAAACGCTACATTAAAAATTTGTGGCAACAAAATTGTCCACAATGCATCTGTCGTGATGCATATTGCACTGCACGATTCATGCATACGCATGCAACCACACACTCGCATCACACTAACACATCCACACACAGCAATCCTGGTACTGGACACATGCTGTTCACGAGGAATACACTTATGAAAGGCTCAAAAGTAATNCATCCACACACAGCAATCCTGGTACTGGACACATGCTGTTCACGAGGAATACACTTATGAAAGGCTCAAAAGTAACAATGGGAAGAAATGCACTTCACTTCACCAGTTGTGCACTAGCTGAGTTCACAACTAGACTTCTACGGTCCAGTTGTAGCTGAGGATTTGATTCTGCAACTTCTCCAACATAATACACAGCCCATGTTACATAAAAACTGCCAACACTGTAGCCAAGAGGCTATACGATGCCAATAACAAAACTGTTTGCAATTTTTTCAACAAAAATACATTACAGAGTTCAAAAAAGACAATTGTTACACTATATAAATTGCGTATTTTCACTACATTATCAATTATAGTGATTTGAAAAAAAACTTGCAACCCCGGTATATCTACGAATTGCCTGCTGCATTCGTCCACTGTCCCATGCTTGGAAACTGGCAGCATCTACATAAGGTATACTCTGTACCATGTAAGTTGGCCAGCTTCTGACAGGTCTGCGAAAGTAGCGCCACTGTTTACATCTGACTACGTATCCTTTCGCCATCAGCCACATGGCAACGATGTTGTTTATTTTCATGCTGTCATCCATCATCAGCCGATCCCCTTGTCAAAGTACTGTTCGTGGGACATTTTAGGCAAACTTGCTACTCAGAAATACATAGCTGCGGTTGTAGTACATAATAGTAATGTGTACATAAATTATTAATCAGTAAATTGTTATGTTAAAGGGCAAAAATATAAATAATTAATTAAAAATCTAGTAACTACAAAAAAAATGTAATGCTAAACAAACTTTAAGATATTTTAGACTAACATCTGTATAAAAAAAATTAGTAGGTTATAAAAGTAAAAATATAAAACCTTGCAAAAAATCTAATATTTGCTAACTCTTTTTAATTTGTCCGAGACAGTGAATTTGGGTTAACATTTGCGAGACGATAGTTGTAGCTATTATCACACTTTGGATGTTATAGCTAATATATTCGAGTTTGAAATATGTGACTTGGAATAACGTTAGAATTGTTTAAAAACATTTCGCGCATGTCCCACTTTGTTCGGAAACAAGGAAATATGGTACAAGAATAATATGGCGTATAATTTACGTAGATGAACGATTACCTGCCGAATAGAAATTACAAGTACTCAAAATCGTTGTCCACGAAATATATGCCACTTTAAAAATTATGCAGAGCTCGCGAAAAATAAAACTATTAGTATCTGTTCGTAAATGTATTATATATCGCATACAAACTCCTATTGTTTTCTAACTAGTAATACTTCGCAAAAAATACGATAGATGGCGCGCACAACATTTCAGGACGAGCTCAGAGCCACTATTTTTGCTCAATAGGTCGCGCCTTCGTAAAGTTGACTGTTCTTCTATTACTGGCTCGGAACGACACGAATTTGAAATATATTTCGTCAAATTATTAGAAAAATAATTCAACAATATTTCTGTATGCTTTTGGAATTAATATCAAGCACGTAAGTAAAGCAGGGTTGGAGAGGGGCGAAGACGTGAAAAAAGGTTTTGAAAGTCCTTTTTGTTTGAATACGGATCGTTTTACTGTACCTTTCATTTTGAACACCTATACATCTCTACTTTAGCACGAAGATTAGTTTCTAACACTAAAAACCGCTGCTTTATGACCACGTAAAGTAAAATGTATTAATTAATGTAGGAACTCATTCTCATCGCGTATTTTCGGCTGGTCTAATGTGCGTCGGCAGTGCACTCAGAATAGCCAACGTAATATTAACTTTTGTTCGTTCGTGCATCAGCTGATACAGGATTTTGTAAATGGCACGTTGTTTGTTTGGAATACGTCAATTTGCCACTCACTGACTGTCAGAATGTGGCCAACTTATATGAGACAGAACAATAAGTAAGATTTTACAAGAGGCATGGCACCTTGTGGACAGTTTCAGACAACAGCACGTGGTCCAACCTCAGTTACTTGCACACAGTTGCAGCTCGACAGTAACACATGCATGAAGCAATATGCACACACTAACTTCTGACAGCAACGGTAGTCTCAACAGGGTTCCTAAAAGCTGTGAAACTGATTAAAAAAATTTACTTGCTACATATGTTACAATCCATACTATATAGTTACTGTAACAAAGAGTGGCAAAGCGACACAAGTGCTAAAAGTTAACTATGATTAAAAATCTGCATGAAAACAAAGTGGTGTTAAAGAACTACTGAGCAATATTTTGTATAACAAATGTTTTTACAGAAAGGTTACACAAACACTTGGAAATTACAGCAAGTTTAGCCACTGATCAGCATGCGTGGTTATGTTTCCCCCCCCCCCTCTCTGCAAGTGTTTTTGTGAGCGTGTCTCACATACGCAATATACCTAGCATGTGAGCACGTGTAAGTCATAGTATGAGCATTCCTAGTGAGTCCACATGTTCCAGGCAGTTTGCAGCATTTCCTACACACACCATATCACACCAAGAGGAAAACAAAAGTGAAACAATACTAACTAAAAACCTTTATCTAACGCTGTAATGTCTTATTTCATTTGTCTGTTGTATATGTACCTACATTAAAAAAAATGGAAACATACAAAATATGTATAATAAGAACAGCAATTAACTGAAGCAGCGCACCTCCACACGTACGAGAAACGTCTTTTGGAATAGTTTAAAAGTTTGAGGCACAAAGCAGGCGACGGTGAAGAATGCGGACGCTACAGCACCGTCACAGCAGTGTGTCCCCCGCTACGACTGCTACACTTGGGCTAGGAGGTCGCTGGTTGGTCGTGCCCCGCTTGGCATGGCTGAAAACACAACAGCAACTTGCAATACGTCAGTGTAGTCATCCACACCTCCTGCACCCGTGTCTTAACTTCTACACATTTCACTGCATTCTCTATAAGAAGAGATAAATGTCTATAGGGATGGATGCTCTTCACCAAAAAATTAATTATTACTATATTTGTACAAAATATCATTCAACTCAATAGACATTACATGTAGGTATTTTTTCCTCCCGTAAAAATTTTTAAATTGCATAGTTTATGCATTGCTGCATGTCAAAATCACAATTTTTGCAATTTTTAAATGTAGAAAAATTAAATAATTGAAAGAATTTACAGAAAATTTAACTNTGTCAAAATCACAATTTTTGCAATTTTTAAATGTAGAAAAATTAAATAATTGAAAGAATTTACAGAAAATTTAACTAAGGGTCACTAAAAGGTCATGTTTTAATTAATTATAAGGTATGCTATCAAAATTTATTCTAAAAAAAACTGTAGACTGCCATAAATAAAAAATATGCAAAAATTACATTTTTGTAGCAAAAAAAATTGTGTGAACATTTCTTGAAGTACCATAATCACCCAAGTATGACCTGCACATCCCCCCCCCTCCAAATTAGGCTCTCGTAAACAGGGTGCGGGTGGTAACGTGGTCAGATGCCACTTGAGACGTTTTTGCATGCAGGTGGTATGTAAGTCGATTTTGCACGGTGGTATATGCCGGCACGCACTTGTCTGCAACAGTTTGCTCACACAATACCTATATACGCTATTTGTTTATTACGCTCCTGAAGACTTAAAAGTACAGCACTTAATCATTCTCTGTATAATAATTTTTTCAATGAAAGTCTACTAAAGAAAACTGGGCATGCAAAAAACTTTACGTGGCTACCAATAATTGTTACAGTTAGCAACATTGCTGTAGATCGTAGCAACACCGAACACATGATACAATAACTCTGCAAAGTGACGGAAATAAATAAATAATGTTAAACAGGTGTATTTTCACAATTGAATTGGTAGCAGATTCTGTAAATGCTGCGGTTCAGTGCTTGCAGTTGCAGTGTTATTTACTACCGTACTGCAAACTGTTTGTAGGTGTTTGCAATGTATTGCTAACGCGGTCCTCAATCATTAACAGAATTGTTTCCCATAAGTAGATGAACCGCCTCGTAAATTCAAACGTTTCATTGTAAACACTTGCAACAGGCTTGCGTCCAATATAACAGGTACAGCCTTATGCTAGAACTCTCACTCTCGCTCAAGCTGGCAAACTGAGGTTCGTGCCCTCTGTGATTCTCCGGCATTATTCCTCTGATGACAAAATAGGAAACAGTTAAAAAATTAAACATTGCTCGCCTTTCCCATTCCCTGAATAATTTTACAAGCACTGTATTGACATAATGTTGAGAGGTTAAAAACGTAACTTTTATATGCAGGCCAAAGTATTCAATAATATGCGCACACGTGACCTTAACTAAACCTGAACACGATCACATCATAATTCTTTACGTTCCGCATCATACGAAATATTGTCGGTATGACACATTTCACAATCGTAATGATTAAGTAAAGTCAATAAAATATTTCTTACACTGCTGTAGAAACAAAAAATGTGTGTGAATATTCGAGATTAGACTTGAAACGGGAATGTATATTATTCAGAACTATTCACAGCTGATGCTAGAGAGCAGCCACCTGTGCTGTGCCACAGAACATAGAGGATGTCTTGTTGCCAGGACAATATTCATCTCAGTTAAGCTACCTGCTCTCACTCCATAACCACAGACATTCATAACTATTTATTTAAACAAGCAGATGCCAAAGACTTGAAATGTCAGCCCCGGACCAATACTCACTCCACATCATCGACATCTATATTGTCGAGCAAATTACACCGCAAAGATTCTGGTGCAACATGCTGCCAGGTCTTATATGTGCAACCAGCAATAAGAAACAACTTAATGTAATTACGTACTATGTGAAACATNCAACATGCTGCCAGGTCTTATATGTGCAACCAGCAATAAGAAACAACTTAATGTAATTACGTACTATGTGAAACATCTTACCTTACTTACGTTTGCAACTACCTTTGAATAACTCCAGCTCTGCAAATGGTGCCACGATGACAGATACCAGTGCATTACAGTAACTCTCCACACACCATTACATTTTAAAATAACGATAACTGATGTAAAGTGAAGCAACACCAATCCAAAGCAAGCACTACTGAAATGTGTCAGAAGCAAGGCAATCTTAAACAGCGTAACTGTCAGTGCTACCAGAAGTGTGTGGGGCTAAGGTGATACAAGGGGTTAGTGGGAATCCAGGTACATCATAGCGAGTGCAGTGCTGCCAACATAAGCCAAACAGCCACCCAAACACCTTCCAGCTCACACTCTCCCAACACAAACATCATACATTTACCAGCCAGAAATCACAAGTTCTTGTGTTGAAAATTGTTATCGTCTTCAAGGCAGTGGAAACAATTTTTACAACAGAAACTTATCACATCTGCTGTCAATTATCAACAGTTTGGTTTTCTAAAGAAAAGTTGCTTAGATACCACTTTTCTCCTATATTAATAATACCTGAATGCCATTCACTGGCGTAATACACAGTGCTTACCGATGCCACAACCTACCACCACAGCTATGCAAAGCTCATTTACAATATTGCCTTGAAATGGGGGTCGCCTTATAATTGCAACCTACTATTTTTTGTTATATTTTAAAACCTGATAATAGGAATGTTTACATGATACATACTTTCCCTTATTATGTAGTATAACTTGTGTGTTGCATGTGAGAACTTTATTTTAAATTACATAGTAAAACAGCCAATAAGATAAGGTTACNGTAGTATAACTTGTGTGTTGCATGTGAGAACTTTATTTTAAATTACATAGTAAAACAGCCAATAAGATAAGGTTAGTAATCAAATAAAAATAAAAACAAACAGGTACCACCATACTTTTACTAATTTCATAAGCACCACACAAGTACCGTATTTACCAGTGTACCACCTCATATTTTTTTCTCAGAAATGAATTTGAAAAGCAGGGATGCGGGTCTTACAGGGAAACTAAGGTTCTGGAGATAAATACAGAACATAGCTGGGTCCATCATAACACAGACTGCTTTCACCAAGCCATGGGGGGTGACGTCGTTAGAAACAAAGCAGATGTTTGCTACGGAAAGTGAAGTGCGAGCGTAGCAGGTGTGCAGACAAGCAGTCCACATTCCAAGGTTTAGTTCAAGTTTTCCACAGACAAGTTATTTTTTTAACGGCAACTGCATTAGAAAAAATGAAGGCGTGGCATGCCTTTTGATAAGTGACATTTTGTGATTAAATATCTTGTTTATTTGTGTCGCGCTCAGACCGTACCTGTTGACTGACAGTTTCCAAAGGTGTTATTGATAACACAGCCAGCCCGCCTGGCACGTAGCAGCACGTGTATTGGGCGGCCAAACTGCCTAAATCCATATTTCCAAGAAACTGATTTCTCTCAAAAAATGGATGAAAGGGGGAGGGGGTTATTTTGTATAAATAAGGTAAAGCACGTGCCACATCTAGTTTTGTGTCGTACGTACAGCTTGTGCAACGTAGCTGTGCACTGAAACCCTAGTTTTTAGAACTGAATGTGGAGTGGAGAGGTTTGTGGACAGCTCTTTGCAAGCGAGGTCTTGAGAGCCGATGAGGGGGAAACGAGGTGAGTATAGAGCAGCGTCGGAATGCAAGAGCGAGAAAACCCGCTGATTGGCGGCATTATCCGGCACAATTCCCACGTGCGAAAATCTGGGAATGACCCCGTTGGGAACTGAACCCAGTTTGCTTCGTTATGAGGCAAGCAGTCTGACCGCTACACCACCGCGGCCCCCTACAACTGAATGTTTAACAATATTTGTTTCCTGTAAGGATATTCAAAATGGAGAATGCTGGTCTTACACACAGGCTAGAGGTGCATGGGTAAATACGGTATATACAACAAAGCAGTGACCTAATGTTTGGAAGTTGTGGTGAGAACGTAACGCATCACAGTGATACCGTAGCGCTGCTGCCATCCTAGTGGTATAATTGTGACACGTCTGTGTACAATAAACACACTCTCTTATCCGTAGAATCAATCTGCGTGTTACTGTTTTTACTCGACTATGTAAAAGCAAAGGCAGGGTATGTTTTTCGTGCATATTTATATTTGTAAAGATCCAATTTTTTTGTAAAATTTTTATTACAGTCAAAATTATGGGTAAAAATTTATAGACTCAACAAAAACAAAAACTTTTATTAATTTACTTTTACTTGCTCGCTTGTGGCATGGTTCTTCTCTTCAAAGGGCACAAAGTAATATTGTGAAAGCTAACCGAAACATGCCAAAATCATTTAATATGCAAAACCCTATCCTTTTGTTCAGTCAGTTTCACACTAGACAGTGTCTGTAAGTGCCAAGATTAAACAATCCTGCTGAAGCCCTTAAATAATTTGTGGAGAAACAATTTCTTTAATGAAGTAGTAGTGGGGTGGAGGGGAGAGGTTGGGCGGCTCTTAATATCGAGGTCTTGAAAGCCAATGAGGATGGAGCAAAGTGAGTATGGAGAAGTGCCGGAATGCACGGGTGGAGGAAATGGGAGATCTCAGAGAAAACCCAACGATCAGCGGCATTGTCCCGCACAATTTCCACATGTAAAACTCTGGCGGTGAAGCTGCTAGGAATTGAACCCGGTTTGCCGTGGTGGGAGGCAGGTAAACTCAGTACATCAACTACCACACTTGCAATCATTACAAAAGTGCTAAACCATACATCCTGCAGATCTGAGTAATTTGAACGAAAACATCACAGTTTTTCAACAAAATNCAATCATTACAAAAGTGCTAAACCATACATCCTGCAGATCTGAGTAATTTGAACGAAAACATCACAGTTTTTCAACAAAATTATAAATCAGGCTACATGCAATGACAGGAAATAGAGTTCTAAGATAAAATTAGTATATTAAAGAGTTGCCACAAAGACAAATTTGTTACCATGATACACACGTGTTCATGACTTGACTAACTATACTAAGTAAANTAAAGAGTTGCCACAAAGACAAATTTGTTACCATGATACACACGTGTTCATGACTTGACTAACTATACTAAGTAAAGTAGTTAAGTACAACAGCTGTCAGTCACGTCACATGTACGTACCACTACCATCTTGTTACATGTGCCTCAGTTCAACTACGTATGTCGAAACTATACATATTACACATGCCTCCGTGGTACTTTCCAAGTACAAACCTCTTGTTAGAGCCGCCACATACGTACTTAAAGNATACATATTACACATGCCTCCGTGGTACTTTCCAAGTACAAACCTCTTGTTAGAGCCGCCACATACGTACTTAAAGTTCTAAGTGCACAATACCGAAATATACAGGAACAGCATTTCTGCACGCTGCTTCACTGAGTGACAACCTGCCATACACATTACACACGATACACTGGTTGTGTTCAAACTGCTGTTCCTGTACGGTTAAATGAAGCACTGCATGAATGTGCGAATATTAAATGTCCGTTAAATTTCTACAATATTGGTACAAACTGAGAGGGTTGGAAATCAGTATTTACACGTACAGAATGGTTAATGATGCTTGATGAATCAAAGACAGTGGTAAATATTGAGATTGTTAAAAAAAACAAGCTGTACAAAAAAAAAATGCAATGAAATATAACTTGGATTTACGTGCCAGCCTCCACCAAAAAAAAACCATTTCAAACATCCACTGTGTGTAAGTTTATTTACGCACAAGCAACTGTAGTTTTGCTATTATTTTTCTTCAATACGATGTTTTACTTCTTCATCAAACTGGGAGGAACAANGCACAAGCAACTGTAGTTTTGCTATTATTTTTCTTCAATACGATGTTTTACTTCTTCATCAAACTGGGAGGAACAATTCCCAAAAGAGAAAATAGCTGCAGTCATTTGCTCTCTGGTCTTTGTCAGACGAACTGTGTCCTTCCTTCACGCACAGACCTTGCGAGTTGAAAGCGTAGCCACAGACACAATCGTATTATGCTAATCAATTTATAATAGTCTTTCTACATTAATTTTCCAAAGACCAAACAGCTTGTGTGATTACACATTAAGATTTTTTTCTCACACAGGAAGGTGTCTACATAGCTAACAAAGTTTATTATAACACTGATTATTTATTATCTATTATGTTTTTTATCTAGTCAGTTTCATACATTTCATGCCCAATACGTCAAAATGTGTAAAATAGTGACCCATACAATGTAAGGCTGGGTTTCCAATAAAATAATTATGTGTTAAAAATTATGCAGTAAGCGCTGTTTTGGCATTCAGAAACACGTCTTCAGTATTTGCAGTTTCTAGTAAATGATTTAATTCTTAATTTCAGCCAATGGAAACACGCACTGTCACATTCCGCTGTGTTCCTAGACAGTTAGTGTAAAATAATCTTGATTCACTGAACGACAGGTGATTAACAGGTTCATTATGCAAGATTCAACAGTCAAATTGGTTTAAAGTTAAATATGTGGAAGTTGAGAACCAAAAGTATCAGTGTACAAACTATAAGATAACGCCAAATAATCAATAGCAATGAATACATTATTGATTCAGACAAATAACTGCTACAAAAAACATACTCTTCATAACAACACCCAATGCAAATTTTTATTTTACTATTTATTATAAAAAACTTATATAAATTCTACCTACTACGTACAATTGACATATTGTCTATACGATACACTGGAAAAGTAATTCCTTGGTACGTAAGCCTATTCAACTTTAATAAACAGCTATTTGTATGCTTCAAATAATTACTTCTAGGTAACATTTTGTTTGGATGCAATGTACACAAAACACATCCCAAAAATAGTTCAAAAACTAACCAGTTTAAAAACAATTTGTACCTCAAACAATATTTGATATCACAATGCTACCATCTGCGAAAAAAATTAATGGAATGATCAGTTTCCAATACCTTTACACAAGAATTTACAAATAAACCAGATTGTAATCCTAGCGACTGACAACTCTCCATCATTTGCATGTGGTTACTGTGTTGCAGTTCAAGTTGGTTAGCGTCCAAAACTGTTTAAAACATGTCAGATTTACAAAACAAAACAAAAGTGCAATATTATTTATTACAGTACCGTAAATGCAAGACAAAAGTTTACAAATAAATACTTATATGTTGCATAAAAAAAACCACCACACATTTTGAATGTTGTACAAACACAATGGTGGTCTTTGGGTGCTTCACTGCTGAATCTAAATAGCTTTCTTCATTCTTCACAATAAATCAATTCTAAAGCAATAGCGTCACTTCAAAAGAGCTACAAAGACAGATACAGAGTACTCTTGAAGAACCTCACACACACATTAACAACTGCTACAGCTCAATGCAGCACATAGTGAAGCAATTAAGAAGTGCAACACGATGAGACAGTAGAGCCATTCAGGTGGCCAACACACAGTAAACTCCCGCTGTGCAGCGGGCGGCCTAACCGTGGAGTCACCAGTTCAAAGTCAAATATTGAACAGCTGCCGCTGCTATTAATAACCCACGTGCACGCTGTTCATTACCAGGCTGCAGTCGAGTGAAGCGGCACTGATTAACTTTAGTATTAGAAGTGTTCGGGTAATACATTTACACACGTTTTTAACAGTGAATATATGTGAAACTTGGAAATGTTAGGAATTCAGGGAAACTGTCAGACAGCACATTTGCATTCATAATAATAAAGTTTTTCACGATTAAAACTGGCATCTGCTCGTCAAAAAGGCGAGATTGTGTAGTTTACAGTAGTTCGCACATGGAGAGGCTATTTATAAATTAACTGTGGCACCGAGTGCAACTGGATGACAAAATATAACATTAACATAAACATTATTTGCTGCAAAAACGATTTGATCGCAAAAAATGCTTGGCTTTAATAAATAAATAAAATTTATTTTTGCTTTGTTGCTTAAGTGGGATAGGAGTCAGGACAAAATAAAAACAAAATGGCTAACCGGACTTAGAAAGGCTTGGCGATTGCAGGACACATCCAAATTATTAGAAAACAGAATCGCTTCACACTATAACTCTGAGAATTTGTTCGCATATTTGCATTTTACACATGAAAAACAAGTCATTTCATGGGAGCGTGGGTTCCGAAGCGAGCTGCACGCACTGACCAACAGATGCCAGCACGGTCGCCTATTTCGCTGCTATGGTGCAAAAGTATATCTATCACGTCCTTATAAAAGTAAATTTTTCATCTCGAGTGGGCTTAAAAGAACTCTGATTTGAAATATATTACATCAAATTAATGTAGAAATATTTTTTAAATACTCTGCGATAGATGTGTGGCCTCTTCAATTAATATGAAGCATGCACATGGCAACGTTAGCAGCAAGCACTAGCTATGCCCTACGAAGAAGAGACAAATTAAGCTTAACTATTGCAATATCGCAAATGGTGTTCCATTTTGTTTAAACATCTACAAATTATTCTAGAACGAAGTTTAATTTGTTACACTAGTAACAGCTGTTTTGTAACGATATAAAATAAAATACATAGACATTTTTCCTTCCTGTCCGCATATTTCTCCTATGTCTGTTGTGCAAATGTAGGCTGTCAAAATAGCCAACGTGAAATTTTTGTGCAATCGTTTATGCATCAGGATTTTGTGTATGTGATGATGTTAATATCATTTATGATGTTGACACACACTGGCTGTCAAAAAATCGAATTCTTATATGACTATATTATTTGTTTACATAATCTTCGTTAGCATGTAGGCCTAAAGTAAATATCCCTCCCCACAATTGCTTTACCCGTGAATATCAGTTATCCGTGAATCCTTAGCCAGTCATTACCCTGGAAAATCAGGAGTTTACCGTATTCTGAATATTGTACTACTTACACGATGACGTATTACTGCCACAAGAACACTCCAAGTACCCTAGACCACTTCTCTCAACAGCTAATACCGTGCTCCGCATGCACAGGAGATCACCCTCACAGAAAGCAATGTCACCAATGGAAAGACATACAATACAGCATATCCAGTTGACTGCTGTGCAGCCAGATGACAACCATCAACAGGATGATCACTATCAGTAGGATGAAAAATCAGATGACAAACATCATCAATAGATTGAACAATAAGATGATGACCACCATCAGCAGGCTGAACAATCAAACAATGACCACCATCAGTGGGATGAAAAATCAGGCAACGACTACCATCAGTAGAATGAACAATAAGATAATGACCGGCACTAGTAAGATGAACAATAAGATGATGACCGGCACTAGTAAGATGAACAATAAGATAATAACCTTCAGTGGGATGAACACAATCATCTCATGCAGGCTTATAGAAATTTTGACAAATTATTGATGAATACCTGGAGACAGCTTCCAGAGATGCCACTGTCCAGTGCAACACTCCGACCAGTGCCCATGGTGCAGAGTCCGGCAGTGGATCCAATCCCCGGTCCCTCAAGAGGTAGGGATGGGAGAAAGTATTACTAGAGCAGAAGCAATGGTGAGTGTAATAAGCTCCTCAACCTTACCCCTAAGTATGCTAATCCACCCACCAAATGAGAACAAATAGCCTGTGGGTGGCACGCTCATCCAAGTACCTTCCTGTCCTTGTCGCAGATCAAATATCTTTGAAGCGCTCATATGAGATGCTGGGACCAAGCCAACGTCTGAGAAGAGAAGTATGAGAAAGTACTTCATGATACATGGAGCAATTGCAATGCAGTAAAAGTCTAAGCAAGGGCCACAAACTCTTTCAACTTTAAATGACAACTTCAAAGTGTTGCGATTAATTTCATCCTTTATTAATTCAGCCTCAACCTATTTAAAGCCACCTTTAATTGCTACAAGTTACTATGAATAAGAAGCAAGGGTTTATGGCCAGAGCAAGCTATACCACCTGCCTTGCTTGGTAAAATAACACACATCCTGATGAAATTTGTGCATGTCTACAAATGGTTATAACCACATACATATGTGGTTACAACCAAATTCTTCATAAACACACATCCTGTACAATTCACTCTTGCCGTCATAAAACACTTACAACCTTCGACAACCTACAACTGCCACCTTGGTTAGGTATGTCTTACTGGAACTGGCAACCTATTTTCCTTACTGAAGTTTTGAGTCTCATTTCTACATTTGTTTTAACAAGAAGGCAGCGAAAATAACTAACTCTCACTATTTCAATAGCAACCTGAAAAACTTAAAATTTCATCATTTGTTAAAAAATTATTTGATTTATAAACAGAACAATACTTCAACCTGTAGACACTTCTGTAATGTATTTCCCCAACAATAAAAAATGTTTCTATGTACTTGCAGAGTTCTACATCACATGATATTTAGAATGCAAGAGTATTCAACTGTGGTCACACGCAACGGCATGGAACTACATGCAAGTGTAGCAGCATTTAATTTAGAATAAAGAATTCTACTCCATCATCTAGTTGTGTTCATGGAAGATGCATCTATGTGTATAAGTTACATTTTCCCGTAAGAACATAAATCACTATAGTAAAGTTCTTAAGACACCTAAAAATAACAAGCTCATGTAGTTACTCACAAACTGTGTATAATGTGAGACAATGTTGAATACATAATTTGTTGCACGAAAGTAATTATACTTTTCATAAAACTATTTATATTTTGTATGGAAAAGTAATGGACATAACCATCTGCAAGTCCTGTAATGGTACATTTGTTCTAAAACAACACCTCTAACTGAATTATTCACGAAGTGAAAGTAATTTAAATACAATAAATATAACTTTATAACATGACATAAGTATCACTTTTGCCAAACAAAAGCAGGGATTACTAAATATGTAAAGAAATTACTAAACAGATTTCATAGAAAGACGTACTGTACTTAATAACGCAATTTCGAAAAACAAAAAAACTACTTACTTTGACAATATTGTATTAATCCAAGATCCAGCATAAACCAAGCAGACTAAAATTATATTTCACTTTTTCAGTGAATACATAATGAAAAACTACATGTCACAATGTACTATACACAAATCATGGTCTAGGAAACTAATGAAATACGTACAGCCAGCCAACATTTCAAAATATAACTTGAACGCAGTAAACTCTGTCTGAGAACATACATTGGTGTTTCAGTCCAAGAACACAAATAGAACATACAAGCAGGGTGCACAACATGACAAACCAGTGTGGAATACTTCACAGAAACTACATACATTAAAAATGAGTCGAAATGATTTTCACTAATGTACCATGATCAATATTTCTTCTATCGCACGTATCTGTTATAGTATCACGTACAACAACTACGTGCGGAACAGGCAGTTTCCTCACAACACTCGCCTACGTGGAGTAGACAACTATAGTTTCATCGCCTCTACATGCCAGGCACTCGTCTCACATCAACCATGGGATCATATTATTTGTAACAAGTTCTTAACCAACTTCAATGTTCGCATATACATATACCAAGTAATGTTGGCGAGTATGTCAGACGTAGTACTGAAAATGTAATTTCTGGTTAGAATGAAAAGCAAAAATTATACATGCAATACTTGAGATGTATACAACAAATAGGTGTGGATATTTTTTTTTTAAAGCAGTGTTTGAAACAAATACAAGCCAGCACAGTTAAGGCAACATGCATGTGGCAACTGACTTAACAGTGGGGGAAGTGGCTGAGGTGGCAAGTGGCGAGCACTCGCCTGAAATGAGGTCCACCTATCACACGGGAGGCCACTTCTAAGGATGCGACCACGACTGAAACTACGACCTCGCATACGCAGCACCACCCAGCTTATCCACCACTTGCCGGCACGTGAAGTATTCTCTACGGACACGGCCCCACCCCTTTCTGGCGTCTCCTGCATGCCTCGCGTAAAGAAACACTTTTGTGGACTTTGGTGGAAATGATGGTTCCAACACCAATGGTTTGTATTATTTAACAGAATGTTCTACAACCTTACATTCTTCACAACCATATCTGTGCACTACAGAATGAAAGAGTTAACAAAGTTATCTTAAAAACCATTTTGACTCACAAGACATGTGCCCAAAACACGCAGTTTCTTACAAAACAAAGCTGAACTTGAAAGTAGTGTAAATGGCGAGGAAGGAGAGCGTTACCGAGTACCTGAGCCGAGGTGCGAGGAGAAGGGCTGAGCCTCCAGCTCGGCCTCCTCGGCCCAGCGCTGGCGGCTCCCCAGCAGAGTGTCGGTGTCCTCGTCTACGCAGCGCTGGGGGAAGTTCACCCCGTCACCCATGCTGCAAACAGGCACACCCCTGTCGTGCTATACACAACACTGCCCCACCACATCACCTTCTCACTTCTACTGTTCCTACTTCACTTTACGCCTTCCAAAACAAATCTCTGCCAGAAAGCATTACCAACTACGCACCCTTACCATTCTACATTACCTCTTATTTCACTCCAATGTACAATAAAAAAACAATTACGACTTTCACAAAACTAGTAAAAAAAAAAAAAAAAAGATACATCTAATTGCTCTCTTTGTGTAGCACACACAATTAAAAAAAAATACACTTACTGTCTCACAAACTTTACTCTTTTACTCCCATCGATAACAAAAAAATACACAGAAAACAATGCAATAAAAATAAAATGAGAATTGAGAAAATACCAATGTACTTTTACCCCTGGAAAGTCACATAGAACTACAAACATTTGTAACTGTTTAAAAATTCTGATAGTCCAAAGTATTTTTTTACTATTCACGTAAAAATTATTAAATTTTGTGGGAGTTCCAAGGTTGGTAGTACGATCAAAGTACACGAAACCAAGGCATTTGTAATATGAAGTAGGGCTATTCTTTTTTGGTGGGCAGAATAGATCCATNGATCAAAGTACACGAAACCAAGGCATTTGTAATATGAAGTAGGGCTATTCTTTTTTGGTGGGCAGAATAGATCCATAGTTTCCGAGTTGAATTAGTGTTTTTGGAGCCTATACAATCAACCAATACTTTTTTTTTGGCACTATAAATCAAAGTTTAAAAAGTTGGTACTACGAATCAAGTAAATAAAAGTTGGCACAATGAATCTAGTTTATAAAAGTCAGTACTGTGAATCTGGTTTATAAAAGTTGGTACTATGATTCTAGTTTATCAACATTGGTACTATGAATCCAGTTTATAAAGTCGGTACTATGAACCCAGTTTATAGTCAGTGCTATGAATTGAGTTTAAAGAGCCAGTACTTAGAATGAAAATTTTACATAGCTGGTACTGCAAAACATGTTTCCACAATCAATCTTGTAGACCAATGTTTTTAGAATAGGTATTATTAATGTTTCTCATGTTCGTATCATGGATCAATATTTTCATAGTATGCATCACAGACCAAAGTTTTTACAGTTAACAGCATGAATCAAAGTTTACAGATTCTGCACTATGTATTAAAGTTTATGAAATAAATATCAATGTTTTCAGGGCTGAAACATTGGACATATTTTTAGTNATTCTGCACTATGTATTAAAGTTTATGAAATAAATATCAATGTTTTCAGGGCTGAAACATTGGACATATTTTTAGTCAGTGGGAAGCATGGATCAATGTTATCAGTCAGTGGGTAGTACACGTCAATGTTGTCAGTGAATAAAGTGGACNAGTCAGTGGGAAGCATGGATCAATGTTATCAGTCAGTGGGTAGTACACGTCAATGTTGTCAGTGAATAAAGTGGACCAATGTTTTCAGTGTTAGTAATATGATATAATGTTTCTGGGCTCAGTAGTACGGACCAATGTTTGGCGTGCAAGTAAAAATTAATATTTTCACAGTTGGTACANATAATGTTTCTGGGCTCAGTAGTACGGACCAATGTTTGGCGTGCAAGTAAAAATTAATATTTTCACAGTTGGTACTATGAGCCAATGTTTTTAAAGTGTATAGTAGGACTGGTTTTAGGAATGGCAGTAGTACAGGTCAATGTTTTCAGCCAGTGATCAAGTCTGCATGTACAAGAAATCACCCGTACTCATCAATTCTCAAAAAAAGAGCCTTGAGTGTTGATGTGTATGCAGCGACAGCTGTCAGTGGGAGCACATGATGCGAGCTTAGTAAAACTGAACAGGGGATGAATACTGATTTGGTTCTTCTACTCGTGACATTCCAGGCAAGCTTCCGATATGCCACATAACAATGAGTGATATAGTCATGATAGAGTTGTAGCTCACAAAATCTAGACGTAGTAAGCCAAAAAAGTTGACAGATTGGAACCATCTAGACTTCAGNATAATGTTTCTGGGCTCAGTAGTACGGACCAATGTTTGGCGTGCAAGTAAAAATTAATATTTTCACAGTTGGTACAATGAGCCAATGTTTTTAAAGTGTATAGTAGGACTGGTTTTAGGAATGGCAGTAGTACAGGTGAATGTTTTCAGCCAGTGATCAAGTCTGCATGTACAAGAAATCACCCGTACTCATCAATTCCCAAAAAAAGAGCATTGAGTGTTGATGTGTATGCAGCGACAGCTGTCAGTGGGAGCGCATGATGCGAGCTTAGTAATACTGAACAGGGGATGAATACTGATTTGGTTCTTCTACTCGCGACATTCCAGGCAAGCTTCCGATATGCCACATAACAACGAGTGATATAGTCGTGATAGAGTTGTAGCTCACAAAATCTAGACGTAGTAAGCCAAAAAAGTTGACAGATTGGAACCATCTAGACTTCAGACATACCGTCAAGTCATGCTCCAAGTCTTCCATCATAAATAGTGGCCAAAGAATTTCAACTGGTACTGGTAAGTTCTGCAAGTGATCGTACCGTCCGCTTACAGTTGGTTAAACAGAGATGTGAAGGACATTCCGCAAACGAGACACGAAATATCGCTGCACAGGATACTGACCACCTTTTACTATGAAGAGAAGCACACTCCAATGGCACTCGGGACTCCACAACAGTGGAAGGCGTCCCATGCAGTGATAAATCACGCTGTGTGTTGTAGAGCATATGAAAGTGTGGCGAATGCTTTGCAAGCGTTATTTACACAACTATTTTGTTTGCAATGTGAAAATCACAGGAAGTGGAATCATGGTACGGTTTATGGCCCACTGATTTTAGTGCCTGGACCTGTCAATGCGAAGCCTATAAAGAAATTCTGGACGTTATTTCTAAAGTTTAATGGAAATGGTGTGGTGAAACTGAATTCGGAGTTTGATTGGATATCCATTGCCTACAATGACTACATGCGGGCAGTGAAGTTAATAAATACGTTGCCTTACTACCTGCAGGCGAACTTGGTGGCGAGAGGTAACCAGAACATTAAAGTGGCCCTACGTTGTTTCGGGTTAGGAACACAGAGAGAGTGGGACACCATTTTGTACAATTTTTGATTTGTGTTTTAACAACGTAATACATAGTGCCCACACGCGAACTCAATCGGAAGTATTTTTTGGGAAGGCAACATTTACCTCCACTTTTAAATGCATGGTCATTGCAACAATTATATGTGCAAAATGTAGCTAATAGATATATATTAAAATAGTGGGAAGAAGTTTATGCAAAATTGACTTGTTTACCACAAGAAAATGGAATACAAGATGAATTTACAACATGAAGATGTTACGTTTCATAGCGGTGATTTGATTATGGTTCAAACACATTTTCTGAGCTCTAAAATTAATTATTTTTGTTCTAAGTTAGCGCCGCAGTGGACCAGACCGTTTAAAATTTTGCAATTTTTAACACCAGTTACTTGTTTCTGAGCTACAATTTCCACATAAAGAGTTTATTAAAGTCCATTTAAGCAATTTCAAAAGATTTTATGGTAAAGCGGATTAAACAAGCCCTGCCCCAGCCCTATGTAAATGTGGATTATTGTGTATTTATTTAGTACGTATAAAGGATTTTATTTAATGTGTAAAGAAAACTGTAATGAATTTAATAAAAACAATTTCTAAGAATTATAAATATTTAAAGGAATATTTCAATTAAGCCCATAGTGCCCAGTATTATAGGAAAGTGTAAAAAAAAAAAAAAAAAAAAAGGGTGTGTGTACTTATGTACACGCGTTAGAAGTTATATTTATTTTTTACAGTTTAAAAAATAAAATATTCATTGTCATACAAATCTGAGTCAAATATATTTAAATTAAATGAATCTATTTCCATTGGTTCTTCTGATGGTGATTGAATGGGCATGTGAGTTACAAGCGGTTTGTGATAACTGAAATATGATACAAATAGTCTCGTAGAAACGTACGTTATGCACACTTCCGTTGCACGCTAAAATTTTAGCCTCAATGCGCCAAAAGAAGTATAACTTAATAAAATAATACTTACAACATTAACCTCAAATACTTAAAAACACTTTCAAAATTTTATTATAAAATTTTTGTCACCAACAAATTTTTCACGGCACAAAGTAAGTATAATTAATTAATAAGATATATATATATACACAATGAATTACTAATATAAATGAAATGTTTTTCAATTTAGTTATTACATGAACTGACTTTCTGTCGGTTTTAAATATAACCACGTGCTATGTTGTGTACCTCGCGTTTGTATATAGCTAGACGATACGTGCATGCACGTTAGGTCATACCCCTACCACGTTCACTGTCGAATTTCTTTACACTGTGCACGCGCAACTATACGCGCATGCGCATTGGGTCATACCCCTACCACGTTCACTGTCGAATTTCGTTACACTGTGCGCGTGCAACTTTGGTTGCACACTAAACTTTTACCCACAATGCGCCAAAAGAAGTATAACTTCAAAAACAGTTGATATGAGCCTGATTTATTTGCATCGTCCTTGTGTGTTTGAGGAGCCCAGAACGATAGTCCAAAAAGAAAAGAAGGTCTACGAGGGAACGTGAGTTTGTGCTGCCGACCTGATAGCGACTAGGACTGGCCACCTGACATCACTTGAAGGAGGGGAGGAGATGCGACGGTGCTGGAACACCGTACATCCAGCATTAATATCANATATATATATTCACAATGAATTACTAATATAAATGAAATGTTTTTCAATTTACTTATTACATGAACTGATTTTCTATCGGTTTTAAATATAACCACGTGCTATGTTGTGTACCTCGCGTTTGTATATAGCTAGACGATACGTGCATGCGCGTTGGGTCATACCCCTACCACGTTCACTGTCGAATTTCTTTACACTGTGCACGCGCAACTATACGCGCATGCGCATTGGGTCATACCCCTACCACGTTCACTGTCGAATTTCTTTACACTGTGCACGCGCAACTATACGCGCATGCGCATTGGGTCATACCCCTACCACGTTCACTGTCGAATTTCTTTACACTGTGCACGCGCAACTATACGCGCATGCGCATTGGGTCATACCCCTACCACGTTCACTGTCGAATTTCTTTACACTGTGCACGCGCAACTATACGCGCATGCGCATTGGGTCATACCCCTACCACGTTCACTGTCGAATTTTGTTACACTGTGCGCGTGCAACTTCGGTTGCACACTAAACTTTTACCCTCAACGTGCCAAAAGAAGTATAACTTCCAAAACAGTTGATATGAGCCTAATTTATTTGCGTTGTCCTGGTGTGTTTTAGGAGCCCAGAACGATAGTCCAAGAAGAAAAGAAGGTCTACGAGGGAACGTGAGTTTGTGCTGCCGACCTGATAGCGACTAGGAATGGCCACCTGACATCACTTGAAGGAGGGGAGGAGATGCGACGGTGCTGGAACACCGTACATCCAGCATTAATATCANTGGCCACCTGACATCACTTGAAGGAGGGGAGGAGATGCGACGGTGCTGGAACACCGTACATCCAGCATTAATATCAGCGCGGAAAATTGTACGTCCTAACACGGGGATAGATCGACGAAGGAGCCGAGGCTTACCTTGTTGGTGACCCGTTCGACCTAAGTCGTCGCGGATGTTGGTACAGACACGGCTGCATGGCTCGGCAGGCGAGCGGAGGCTGTCGGCGTGGAGGCTCAGTTTGACTGTACTTGCAGAGCCCTGGCTTAGGCCTTTGTTTTTGCAGTCTGCAGTATAAACTTAAGGTTTTGTGTCTTCAGCATTTGCATATGTTTTTGGAGTTGGTAACATTAGCCAATGTTTTTGAAGTCTGTCGTAGAAACGAACATTTTTTAGAACCGGTAATATATATGTAAGCAAGGAATTGTAGAGTGCCCAAGTTATTTGTATTCAACTACTATTTACTATTTAATGTGACAGATTCACATCTGAAAACCATAACTACACTCATGNCAAGTTATTTGTATTCAACTACTATTTACTATTTAATGTGACAGATTCACATCTGAAAACCATAACTACACTCATGGAAAACTAAACAAAACACACTGCCATATGATCAAAATGCTTTCTACAGGAAAATGTTACCTCCAAGATGAAACATCTAATGATGTCACAACTTACCTACAACTACAGGAAGCAAAAAAAACAAATCCCATAATACAGTGAGGCATGGTGCTAACTATCAACACACAAGTAGCATTTTTACTGAAGCACTTCCTACCACAGCCCCATGTAGTAAGCTGCTCGACTTCCCAGCAATCTGCAGCCAGCCAGTGGATCCCTCTGCAGGTACTGTGGTGGTCAACACAGTTAAGATGACCATAACTACCATATCTTACGCATCCTGTGTTTTCACTTACAAATTCTTGGTTAACAATTATTTTACCACTCATCTTACGCATATGAAGTTTCAACATGAGGATCGGGTGGCAATTCATATTTAAGAGATTGAGCTCATGCCGCCCGACAACTGGCGAGGCCTCACCTCCCAGTTCCAGCCACCCCAGAAGACAGCCGGAGAGCTGCACCCACTGGTGGTACGCCTACGACTGGGCCTTCCAGTGTCACTGGGTACTGCCTGCCCCTACTTCAGGCCTGCGAGGACCAGCAGCCTGCCGCCGGAGCCCACGAGCCCAGCCAGCAGCACCACCGCTGCCCCAGTACATGGCCCCAGTTCCAGGCAGCAGTAGCCGAGCCAGGATCTACCCCGGGTGAAGCCCACTGCAGGTAAAAGAGTGCCTTTGTCCAAACCATCAGTGCGTAGAGCCATCATCACCACACCTGACTTTCTGCCATGCTGAAGGGCTACTCGCCCCACACTATATCGCAGCAGGGTCACCAACAGGCGGCAGATAATTCAAACTCCCCCTCAGTGAGTTTAGCCAGTCTCTCTCCGGCACCAAAGGAACCTATATCTGATGGTGGTGTTGTCACAATTTTTACCAGACGTCATGCGTCAAACTTACAAGCAGAAATATTTGAGTTTTTAATGGGTTTAGCGTGTGTTGGTGGTAATTACCATGGATTTTCCCTTGAAACCCATGTGTAGATGTTACAGAGAAGAGAAAGCAACGCCTTCACGAGTGTAACTGCCAACTGCTTACACGTATTCGATTTCTCGAAGCATACGTTGAAAGTGCTGCCAACTATACTGCATCTACTACAAGTTTTAATATTATAAAAATTTCCTTTTCAGAGTTACAGTTTTTTTTTTTTTAATAATCTATTTGTATTATTAAAGGGTATTATGTTTTCTTTTCAGTAAGGTCTTTTACTTTCAAATAGCTCTGTTGGACAAACTGTAAGTCTGCATCTATTTTTTCAGTATTGCTTTCACATGTGTTTATGTTTTACATTTAACGCGCCTATTAAGTTATTCACTTGCAGGAGGGGCGTTCAATCAGTGATCTGTAACCGTCACTACCTGCGCTNTCAATCAGTGATCTGTAACTGTCACTCCCTGCGCTGCCCCCCCTCCCCCCTAGAGGCACTCTGCTAGGGTGGATGATGATCTACAAATAAACAAAGAAAGCTGGGCGGCCTGGTGTCCCTCTTGCTCTCTCACACTCAGCCTGCTTCTTTATCTCTATCTCTGCCTCGCATATCTCTCCCTTGGTTTACTTCCTTTCTCTAGATCTCCCTCTCACCTACCTATCAAAAAAACATGACTCAAATCCTTTTATCTTATTGCAATTCACATGTAAACCAATTTTCTGTTGAATATAGTTACTATTAACATAGTTATAAACGCAACCAGTTCATAAAAAGTTGTACAAAAAAAATACCCCAAATATTTTATGCACTGCATCTTTTGTACCCAAAAAATAGTAACAAAACATGTAAAATATATGTGGATAAATATAGTACTATTAGCCCAGTTTGCTGACTTTCCTGGCTGTATGACAATGCAAGGGCCAGAAGATTAAGACAACAGGAATCACAAGTAATAACACGTGATTGATGAATCATGCTAAATAGAGCTGAAAGAACAGTTTACACAATTCTGATTTAAAATATTAACAGCAGCATTTAATTAAAGAGCATGGTAATTCAGCAAAATATGACAAATTTTCTAGTTGTGGGAAATGTGAGTGAACGGGCAACAGCAGAAAGATTATAAACGTTGTACACCCACAAGCATATTTCCTGACCTGTATGCAAAGTGTAGGAAATGTTTAGTTCTTAAAGCATCTATTTCACATGTGAGTTCTGAAATGATTAACAGAGTTTTGAAGTGGCACGGCAACAGGACTTCGCCGAGGAAACCGCACCACTTCACATCTAGTTCAAAACCAATACCTGCCTTGTAACACTGCTAAAATGATAAGAAAACTTCCTGCTACTTTGTGAAGCTGCTATTGTCAAAAACTTACATGAATGAAAACCAAATCTGCTGACTGGAATATGCTGTTATACACATTTATAACTGTTCAGTAAACAACATTATACATTTTGACTATCAGTTAGGTTAGGCCTAACTTTCGTATGTGTTTTGCAATGAATCACATACATCACTATGAACTATGGGAATGTAAACATTGGAAAGAGAGTGTGAGGCAAGATGGCGGATGTGTTGTATGTGCGAGTGTGTCGCTAAAACGTGTTGTCTCGACCGAGCAAACAAAATGTGAATCCAAGTNGGCGGATGTGTTGTATGTGCGAGTGTGTCGCTAAAACGTGTTGTCTCGACCGAGCAAACAAAATGTGAATCCAAGTCGTAATTGTTGAACAATAATATTCTCAACAACACAATCTTCTGAGTGATTACAAGAAAAG
Organism: Clitarchus hookeri; assembly: GCA_002778355.1. Taxonomy (NCBI): domain Eukaryota; kingdom Metazoa; phylum Arthropoda; class Insecta; order Phasmatodea; family Phasmatidae; genus Clitarchus; species Clitarchus hookeri. The sequence continues at coordinate 285,215 of NQII01001775.1, forward strand.
AAATGTCTGTATGTTAATATCATAAATAAGACAATAGTGCATACTTAATGGGTCAATAAAAACTTGATTGTTATTTGAGGGACCAAAAGAAAAAAACTGATGCAAACGGACCAACAATGCATGCGGACTTGCTGCGTCTATCTTTTACGTAACCTAAAATCTGAAGTAATATTTTAAGTGTTGGACCTACAGCGAAAATTAAACATAACAAATTTCATTAGGAATCGATATTCATTATTTGTTACATTATGGAACAATTTACAATATATATTGTATATACAATAATTATAGATTCCTAATAAAATTTGTTATGCTTAATTTTTAATTTAATTATATATATATATATATATATACACACACATGCGTGCGCACACACACGATAAGACCAGAATAACACTCATCAATTGAGTCATCAAGCCCTTTAAGGTCGTAGAAATAAGATTGGCCCTATGTTTTGTTGTATCTACAATGCAACACGAGTAACATGAAACCCACTAGCTATAGATGAAAACTGTTCCACTGCCTTCCACCAAGTCAAGGATGTTTTTCTCACAGCAGTGTGGTATCTAATATTCTAATTGTTTATAGAATGGAAGCTTCCTTTGGACAAAAACTGCACTTGTTTCTTCCTGAAATGGTGGACATTGAGCCACTCTTTTTCTGTTGTAATCTAGGGGTATCTGAGAGGATCGCACCATCAGAGAAAGAGCGGCCTAAGTTCCATGTTTACAGCTAACGCAGTAACCACGAGAGATTAATGACGATGACCTTTGTGAAAGCCCGGCTAAGGTGAAGGCAAGCTGGGTCACTCAATACACACACTTCAGCTGGGAAAAGAAAAGTGAATGACGCAGGTAAATGACGCTTCGAAAAACTATCCATGCTGACTTCCTCAACACCGCTCTAAAGGGAAAATTCTCAGGAATGGACCAAATAAACTACGACTGCGGGAAAACAATTAAAAAGGGAACAATGCATCGAGGTTTTACTGTATTGGTACGGCTACACCCAGAATGGGTGAAAGTGACGAGACTAACCAACTTTAGCAAGTGTAGAGACTGCTCTAGTTTCGAGTGATGCTGTGGACAATTTTCAAAACCATTACCGGTTAGGTTTACCTGTCTAATGAGTACCGTGAATCAATTACCACTGTCTCCAAGGAAAGTGTAAATGGCAGCCAAATATATTTTGCAAGCAACACGCTTTATTAAGACATTTACCTAGTTTATAATGCAACAGCATGCAAAAATCTAGGAGAGTGAAATTAAGGACATCTATAGATTTTGGCTGATCATTACTTGTAGGATAACCAGAACAAATAGTTCCATTGTATTCTGCACAATTGGGGCCTTCAATTCTCCAACTCCTTGTAACAGTTGTTGACTAATGTTGTAATCTCCTTGCGCAGCAGAAACTGCTGTCCTGAGCTACACACACTTCTGTAGGGGGAACATTTTACAAAAGAAATATCATATTTCTTCTTGTTTTCACTTAAGCATATATTTGTAAATTGTTTCATATCTGAAGAGTTTTTATTTGAAGTCTTGCAACAACATACAACCATGAGGCATTTGGTTGTCAATAAATCTTTCATAAAATTAAAACACACATTGGAAGTAATCAACTACAGTTCTCTCATAAAAGCCTAAAATTAATATAATCTGGACATTAATATTTTATGTATTTGTTATTTGTGAATCACAAATAATTCAGCACTTTTGAAAGGCATTCCCAATTTCTCCACTGGGTATCCTTACAGCTCACATAATAACACTGCCACGAATCTGTACGCTAATGTCTGTATGTCATCCCAGTGATGCTATGAAATTACTGAAGACTATCATTACTGGCTACAAAACCACAAGAAACTGACTTCTGCAGCCAAATTTTACCCCTCGGTTAATAAAATGTTAATACGTACAACTACTTTTCATAACCTGCTATCAACATCACTGTACACATAGCAACGAGTGTTTACATTAAAATGTAGCGATGGGCAGCTACATTTTGCCAGGAATGTTTCCAAAAGAGCTGAATTAACTGGGAACCTGTCATAAAACACGTTACATCAATGTCACTTAACAAACAATACAACAACTTACATGAAATGTTGATGCACAACTAAAGTAAATGATAACATTCCCAACAGCAGCTTGCATACACTACTCACTGTCATGGTAATCGCATACACATGCACGCAGTAGTTCATACTAGTCTACACAATTGTACTAGCTTCGAACTATAACTATCAGACTTGGGTACTCTGGGTAACAAACATAAAACTTGTTTTCTAAAATTCTAAATATTCCCCTAAATTAACTGTAGATAAACCAAAGTTATGTTTGGAAAGGTACTTGCTGTTATTTAATAGTGCATTGGCTTTATTTATACACACACAGGATGGTCCGTCTAACGTGGACACCCCCGACATTTCCAGAACGGTTGCAGATCACAAAATGTAGTTTTCGCTAAATTAAATTACGTACGGGGGCAAGCAATTTGCTGCTAAGTGACTATTCGTAACACGTGTGTGAACAGAAATAATTAATCCACATATGATATTTCCCCTGGAAACATACATTTATTTCAACGACATCTGAAGGTACGTGCAAAGAGGAATTCAGTGATATAGCATATGCAATGGAAAGTAACACAGAAACGCCAAGAAATAATATGCAAATATGATCAAGTGAGGTGGGCCGGTAGCATTGGGCAGTGGACCTGTACTCACAGCTGTAAGCAAGCAACATGCGCCACGACTCATCCTGGCGGGACCGCTTCCTAATAGCAGCATAGCACCAGTCCCCGTAATGTGTTATGGTGAGTGGTACTGCAGTGTGTGGCTGTACGTACGCCATGAAGTTCACGAATGAGGAAAAACTGGACGCTCTACTTATCTACGGCGAGTGTGGCAGAAATGCCAAGCAAGCCGTCCAAATGTGTGGGGAAAGCTATCCTAATCGGACTCCCATATCACGGCAAACGATACGAAGAATTGGCACACGTCTCTTGTCACGAGGTGATTGGAATTCCTCACACGAGTGTGACGAAAGACTGCTACGGGCGAGACACATCAACACTATGTGTTGGCACGTGTCGATGCAAACCCCCACATGAGTACGCGAGAACTTTCCAGGTTCGTAGGAATAAGTAAAACAAGTGTGTTGCAGATACTGCGCCAATGGAAATTCCATACTTATCACGTGGCTCTTCATCAGGCATTACATGAAGGTGATTTCCAGCAGCGTGTTCGGTTTTGTAGGTTTGTTCTGATGTCTGTAAGGGATGACAGCAATTTTCTGAAGAACATACTATTTACCGATGAAGTGACCTTTAAAAACCATGGGCACGTAAATTTACGAAATATGCACTAGTGCACAATGGAGAATCCTCGTTGGGTCCGACACATGGAGAACCAGCGACAGTGGACAGTAAATGTGTGGAGTGGAATCGTTGGAGCCTACGTCATAGGGGCATACTTCATTCAAGGGACAAACAATGACCAGCTGTACGTACGCCCATTTCCTCAGAGAGACCTCCGGCACTTCTGGGAGACATACCGCTCGACATACATTGTGATGTGGTTTCAGCATGATGGTTGTCCTATGCATTTTGCTTTGGTGGCGAGGCAAGTGTTAAATGAAACATTTCCAAACTAGTGGTTAGGTCGTAGTCGTGTTGTAAGATGGCCAGCTCGCTCCTCCGACCTCACATCTCTTGATTTTTTCCTGTGGGGAACAATGAAAGATAGCCAGGATGAGTCACTATGCGTGTTGCTTGCTTACAGCTGTGAATGCCCCGTGAGTCACTATGCGTGTTGCTTGCTTACAGCTGTGAATGCCCCGTGCTACCGGCCCACTTAACTTAATTATATTTGCACATTATTTCTTGGCGTTTCTGTGTTACTTTCCATTGCATATGNCATGCGCCACGACTCATCCTGGCGGGACCGCTTCCTAATAGCAGCATAGCACCAGTCCCCGTAATGTGTTATGGTAAGTGGTACTGCAGTGTGTGGCTGTATGTACGCAATGAAGTTCAGCTTACTCCTTTTTGACCTGCGTCTACTTATTTACGGTGAGTGTGGCAGAAATGCCAAGCAAGCCGTCCAAATGTGTGGGGAAAGCTATCCTAATCGGACTCCCATATCACGGCAAACGATACGAAGAATTTGCACACGCCTCTTGTCACGAGGTGATTGTAATTCCACAACACGAGTGCGATGAAAGACTGCTACGGGCGAGACACATCAACATGATGTGTTGGTACATGTTGATGCAAACCCCCACATGAGTACGCGAGAACTTTCCAGGTTCGTAGGAATAAGTAAAACAAGTGTGCTNCACATCAACATGATGTGTTGGTACATGTTGATGCAAACCCCCACATGAGTACGCGAGAACTTTCCAGGTTCGTAGGAATAAGTAAAACAAGTGTGCTGCAGATACTGCGCCAATGGAAATTCCATACTTATCACGTGGCTCTTCATCAGGCATTACACGAAGGTGATTTCCAGCAGCATGTTCAGTTTTGTAGGTTTGTTGTGATGCATGTAAGGGATGACAGCAATTTTCTGAAGAACATACTATTTACCGATGAACCGACCTTCATGATCCATGGGCGCGTAAATGTACGAACTATGCACTACTGCACAACGGAGAATCCTCGTTGGGTCCGACACATGGAGAACCAGCGACAGTGGACAGTAAATGTGTGGCGTGGAATCGTTGGAGACTACGTCATAGGGGCATACTTCATTCAAAGGACAAACAATGACCAGCCCATTTCCTCAGAGAGACCTCCGGCACTTCTGGGAGACAAACCGCTCGACATGCATTGTGATGTGGTTTCAGCATGATGGTTGTCCTATGCATTTTGCTTTGGTGGCGAGGCAAGTGTTAAATGAAACATTTCCAAACTAGTGGTTAGGTCGTAGTCGTGTTGTAAGATGGCCAGCTCGCTCCTCCGACCTCACATCTCTTGATTTTTTCCTGTGGGGAACAATGAAAGATAGCCAGGATGAGTCACTATGCGTGTTGCTTGCTTACAGCTGTGGGTGCAGGTCCACTGCCCAGTGCTACCGGCCCACTTAACTTAATTATATTTGCACATTATTTCTTGGCGTTTCTGTGTTACTTTCCATTGCATATGCTATATCACTGAATTCCTCTTTGCAAGTACTTTCAGATGCCGTTGAAATAAATGTATGTTTTCAAGGAAAAAATCGTATGTGGTTTAATTATTTCTGTCTATACACGTGTTACGAATAGTCACTTTGCAGCAAATTACTTGCCCTCGTACATAATTTAATTTAGCGAAAACCACATTTTTTGTTCTCTGCAACCATTCCAGAAATTTTGGGTGTGTCCACGTAAGACGGACCAGCATATATATATGTATGTGTATGTATATATACACACACATATATATGTGTGTGTGTATATATATATCTCTGGGACCAGTTGTTAGTGACAATAAGTACATGACGCAGAAACTGGCTGTGACCTGTAGTAAGAAACCAACGTGGTATTAAACTGGAGCCATTTCAGAAAACCATGGAGAAATGTAATCAGGACGGTTGTACTGTGAACTGAACTTGACTGAGTCACCTACTTCGGCCTTGCCAGCAGTTTTCAGTTTAAAGAAGGGTTTGCATGTGTCAGGTTTGTTGCAGCAGTGGCTTCAGTCCCTGCGCAGTGGTGGGACAGACAGCAGCAACGAGGTGAGTCCAGAGTTATGTCTCTGCGTTTGGCATGTTGTCCACAACAACGGTGAACAGTGCAGGGGTTTGCACCTCTCTCTACGAGGAATTCTGAAACTCCTGCAAGCATCCCCCACCTACCTGAACCACTAGGATATGTAACCTAGGTCAACCCACCACGGCTTATGAAATTAACTTTATTCGACATAATAATAACTCGTGTACAGTGAATTTAAAGGCAATTTTTAACTTATTACTNTTGCAGCAGTGGCTTCAGTCCCTGCGCAGTGGTGGGACAGACAGCAGCAACGAGGTGAGTCCAGAGTTATGTCTCCGCGTTTGGCATGTTGTCCACAACAACGGTGAACAGTGCAGGGGTTTGCACCTCTCTCTACGAGGAATTCTGAAACTCCTGCAAGCATCCCCCACCTACCTGAACCACTAGGATATGTAACCTAGGTCAACCCACCACGACTTATGAAATTAACTTTATTCGACATAATAATAACTCGTGTACAGTGAATTTAAAGGCAATTTTTAACTTATTACTGTAAAATGTAGGCGAGTAGAAGACAGAGCTCACTGTCTCAACTTCACCACAATAGTATTAATAAAGATATGATCTAATATAACTAATATCTAAATTTCACAAGTGTAATAAATATTTCCCACAGAAAGTCATATTCTAGCACAACCCATAAACATCAAATATCGTGTGCTGCCTCCCCAACTTCTGGTCTGGACGAGCTCAAGCAACAACCTGCAAGTACTGGTCAACCTCATCTGGGTTGGTCTTGAGCTGGCTTAAAACTACTCTCTTTCAGAGAAGGGTCGCTCAAAGTGACTATGCTCCAGCGTCTGCTGCAGCTTTCCGAGTTGCGAAAAACTTACAGCGCATAACACTATTACTATTATTTATTAATTGCTACTCGCAGGATCATTCTAATTCACATCACAAGTCATCTAAATGCTATGGAGGCACAGGGAATCCAGACTAAGACACACTGCTCATCATGATCAGGACAACCCTGAGAGATAGGCTACTGGCACATGCATACGAACTCCACAAGCCCTGTGTGTTTATGGACCACTGGTCGGGGATCAAGAACTTCATAGGTGATAAATATACTCAACTCCCTCACTACAGCCACATGGCTGAAACCACAGAGGTCTCGCACCAGTCAGGTAGAGACAGTAGCCTCGAAAGCATGCATCCACTTACTGAGATACACCCACTTGCTTTTAGTAACAAGGATCCCTGGTTCAAAGTTAGCATCTGTCACATTACCTAGTTCCAGAAGCCTCCACACCACGGTACCTCTCTCTCCCACACTTGTCCAGCCACTGGGCACAGGAGGCATGTCTCGGGAGAGGGGGTAAGAGAGTCAACTCCTCATGCCGGCAAGTGCTGCCATCTGCAAGTCCCGAGGAGAGCTTGTGATGGTCGCAATGCCGAGGCCAGCGGCGACCACGCCTTGTACCAGTAGCAAAACAGCGAGTCTTACGCAGATGGAAGACACTTATCCAAGATGGTGCCTAATCCCTTTCTCACCCACCACCAAACATCATGTGATATGACAACAGTGAATGGCCGTAAATGAACCTGCTCATTCATACTGTAATATCTAATAAATGTAGTGTGTGAAGCATCCATGTGTGGTTCTTGGGTGGTCCATGGTTTTCAAATGACGACACATACGAGGTGCTACCTGACAGTTCACAGAATTCGATAGTGAAAAAAGTTACTTCCCTCAACTCCTAGTTTTCATCATCTCCTTCAAAGCAATACCCTTGAGCATGTAGCGATCCGGGCATTTTCCCCATAATTTCATTCGTCCCTACAAAAGATTCTCATGTGTGAATATGTTAAAGACCTTCTGTGATTCTACTGGATTTCAAATATTATAAAACAACACTCTTTCAAAAATAATTTCATTTGGGAACAGGAAAAAGTCACAGGGGGGTGGGTGGGTGTATAATCACTGTAATGTTGTTGGAAGACAGGAATTGTCAACGAGTCATGTGTGAGTGTGTTGTCATGGTGGAGAAACCAACTGTTGTTCTTCCATCTGTCTGGATATTTGCACCAACTGCCCTCCCTCAGCTACTTCAAAACCTCACATTAAAACTGGTAAATAATGGTTTGACCAAGAGGTAATAATTTCTCGAGGACAATCCTGCAGACATAACAAAACAAAACCAAAATAAAATAAAAGACGACATGGCTGCGAACACGAGGCACTTCTTTAGGCCATAGTAAACATGGAGACTTCTACTGCGATGACTGTGGCTTAGTCTCAGAATCATTAGCATAACCCCATCAATCATCACCAATTACGATACTGGCAATGAAGTTAGGGTCCTCTACGACTTGTTGAGTTTTGTAGACCATCTATGTAATGCTCAGCAGTCTCTGCACAAATTTTTCAGAAATGTGTCTCGTGTTCAAAATGTCGGACAAGAGAGTTGAATTATTCTGTATGACTGTCCTACCACGTCACAAACATCATGGGTAGTTTGCCTATGATCTGCAAGGATAGCATCACGAACGTTTGCTTGGGTTACCAACGTTGTGACTGTTGTTGGTCGTCTGGAATGCTCGTTGTTGACAGATGGCCGTCCATCCTTGAAGCATTCGCAACACAAAAATGTTTGCTTTGGCTTGTGGTTTTATCTCAAAAGGTTTCCTGTATCATGCAATGGGGTTCTTCAGCAGTTTTATTTTTCAGATTGAAACAAAATTTGATGCAGATTTTTTGCTTGTGAAAATCTGTCAAATCGGTTGAAAAGAACATGAAAGAATCACTTAAACATAGTCTTACAAAACTGCAGTAGACAAAACACGTACTTTCAGCTGCACAGCTGTTGAGACACTATTTCACAAAGCATATTACAGCAAGTCTGAGCATATACTGGTCAAATTCTTTAAGCTTTTGGGTAGCACTTTGTATTCCTTTCATTCCTTTTACAAAAATTAATTACACTCCGGTACACATTTTGGGAAATTACTCAAAACTTACATTACAAAAAAAACTTCCCCATGTCTGATAAGTATCTTCAGAACACAAATAATTTTGTTTTAAGTGGTTAGTCACAGAACAACTGTTAGTCAATTAACTATTCCAGTAAAAAAAAAAAAGTGGATGCAAGCAAAAATATCAACCTTTAGCAGAACATAGCCAAGAAAAATTATTTTACCATAAATTTACACGGAAATATATTTTACTATCTAAGCTAAGCAAAGAGAAAACAGGTGAAATATATATTCATTACATTTCACAAGCAACACAATTCTAAGCAATAAAATCTTATTACCTGCAGATACTGGAGTAATAAACTAAGACCAAAACAGCATAATTGCAACCATCCATAAATGATCCACAATTGCATTCAAACATGAGCTTGGCCCAAAAAACAGTACACAGCACAAATTGTCAGGTTGAATGTTTTAATATACAAATCTAACATGTAAATAGGTTTATAAGTCTTACATTTATTATATATATCTTAAACAAGTTTATTGTACAACTCATTAGTCTCATTGCTTCAAAGCAGATAATGTCTCCAGTGTCCCAAAAAAAAACAACTCACTAGAAAAACTGACATAAAATAATTACTCATATCAGAACAAATTTTGTTGATACAACAATGGTATACTACTATATTAGTTTAGTACCATTCTAAGGCCACATTACAATCAAAAGTCACCTTTAGCCTCATAATACAACCATTTGCACACCCAAGCTAACATTTTTCCATCGCATATCTATCTCAGTGTTGTTAACCCGCACTAAGAGTTGTAAAATAGTTTTACGATGGTTGGTATACGTTTTGATTACAAATCTTAAGAGAATCTGCCACATACTGACAGACGTATATTCAATCGGTACATTACCACATGCGACCATCTCAAAACTCTGTTTATAGCTCTGTTATAGGACTACAAAATATATAAAGGAACGTTGCATTCCTGAATCCCCTAAAAACTGTATATTCCTTCCAAAAGCAGACGGACTGTCAAAGACTACGTACGCAGCGTCTTTTACGAACTCTTGTTGCACACGCACAGTTCAAGCAGCAAGTTGACGGCCCCATTAAAATACTTGAACATCGATGGCCATGACACGGTCTCGGCGCTCAGGCCAGCGAGACAGGTGCGACAGCCCGCACGCTAAGCAACTGGAGGTTACTGCAAGGACAGGTGGGCAGGCATGCAGACAGCAAGAAGCAGGTGCGAGACAACAGACTGCAACATGCAAGCACTCTACACTACCGTCAAGCAGGAAACAATACCACAGCAACCTGCAAGCATCGACACCTCTACAGCACACATGTAACGATACACATGCTTCAAGAACTCATCGTGAGATAAAGCAACAGAACTACTCACCAACAGTAAAGAACCATTACTTTCATACAAGCACCCAACAAATCTGTAAAACTACATCAATAACATGCTTGCTGAAGTTTTGATATATTACACACATATCTAACACTACTGGCATTCTAATTTGAATCTCGGTATATGTAATTGCATACAGAATTTCCGGTTATATTTTATAAAACAGGCGGATCATTGAAGTAGTTACAGTAGACAGCAGACGTTCTACTGGGACGTTAGTAGCACTTCCATCAGAAATACTAGCAAGATATGTCTGGCAAGAAACAATACCAGACACAGCAGTGACTGAGTGGGAGGGGGCTGTTGAAGACAGGCAGAGGAGAGCTAGCGAGACGATGTGCACACGTGCGTGCGTGCGTGCGTGGTGTTAGTCAACGAACGGGAGATGCTAGGTGCAAGCGTCACACGACAGCAGCAGCAGTCTGCGGGAGGGACACTGACCTGGTGTGCGTGCTAGTGCTGCCCATTGAGTCATAGGAGCTGGGCTGGTGCTGGGCGCGCACCGGGAACGCTGAGCCGTCACCCAGGCTGCAACACACATAGGCAAGTCATGCTCCCGCCTCCCACGCCCAAACCCCTGCCTTCAACTCCACCGTTACACACACATGCATGCACGCACACGCGCACTCACTTCGTACATTATTAAGTATTCCGTGACAATCCTCGGGAGACGAGTATTCTGCATCCGTACAGCCTTTCGTCTGCTCTTACGGCACTTGACTACGAACAGGCTCTTGTTCCACTGCGTGGGTACTAGCTTAGCACTAAAGTTCTCCTTTCTTTCCAAACAAGCATGACTCTTGGCAACCACTGTCACCAACCACAAATATGTGCTAAAAAAAATTATGTCCCCTCTAGTGCATTAAATGTTAAAAAGTGTAGTCTGTTTTTTGTTTATCCTGTGTAGTCATGAATGTGTGTTTTTTTTATGTCCTTCTTATGTGGCTACTTCAATTACGTAGGCTGGCATGTAACATAAACACATGCTGCAATGCACTAGGCTGTTCATGGCAAATTCTTCACTTACGGAAGACCTACTTGTGTGCACACTGGGTATTCTTCCGCCATACATAACATCAACATTGTCGTGAGCCTCTTCATTTATTCATGCATAAGTCAAGTAAAACTGTGAAATTATTAGAAAAGTAAATAATATACAAATTTGATAATTCTTACACTTACACACGTTAAAAAACTCCAAGCAAAATAAATTATGTCTACATTCACAAGATGTTTACCCAACATTTTTAATTCAACGAACATTCATAAATGGAACTCCTTTCTCTACTGTGCATGTGCGGGTCAGTGTGGCAGTCAACATATAAGCAGGTCGGGGCAGTGAAAGTTTTCCAAGGCTGATTTCACAAGTGCTCACTTAACAGTGGATAGACTTTACTTACGTTTATCTCCAGATAAGTTAATCCACTCTCAATCAACTTTATAAATTAGTCCGCAGTTCAAAACATACATGCAGGAAATTCCTTGAAAGGGTAAACAAAAAATGACAGTGTAAAATTTAATTTAAAAAAAAAACTACTTCAGAAGACATAGCTGGCCGGTAAAAGCGAAAACAAAACACATATAACAGCCAAAATAATACAAAAAATACATCATTTCCTTTTTAATGTAAATATAAAATAATGCTAAATACGTACACAAACTTTAAAAATTCTCAGAAACGACGAACTGGAACGAGCAAAAGCCAGTTTCAGAGGATGATATGCAATAATTAAAACTCAAAACAGATGAAATACAATACTTGACAGCCACAATGAATACAATGGGAATAAATTTTTTCCTCCACAAGTGTGCATGGAAAGCAATAAAAAATAAGCTAAACAGACAAAAAAAGCAGAGGAAAGGAGAAATGTAATACTGGAACCAAATAACCTTTCAGAGAATGTAGCAAGGTTTTAATTTTGTTGTGTTTACAGTTCTAATCATTTTCAAAATACATGCGCAAAGAAGTAATTTTTACCCAATTTGTGTTTATTGTCATGTTGTATTTTCTGAGATTGGTTCTTGTACATTTCAATTTCTTGTATATCTTTTTTTGTTTACATATTAGCTATCATTTTATATGACCACTGACTAGGAAATTATATTTTCATGTTTTTTCTTGTGTTTATCATTGCTATTATTTTTCATTCTTGTTGTTCTGCTATGTCTTCTGAAATTAAGTTTTTTTGCTCATATCAGTTCTACAGCATATCGTTTGTCTATGTTTATTGATTGTGTTTGGTTATTTTTTCTAGTTCCCTTACTCTTACCAGGAAGTGATCTATCTTACCCTACTTTGTGTTAGCTGTGGTTCTTGTCCGTCACTTGCCTCGTCCAGCTTGCAACATTTCGCTTCTTCAATTTTTATTGACTGCTAGGTACTTCTCTGGTTATTAGCATTTTGCCGTTCATTTTGTGAGGTTTTTTCTTCTTTGTTTTGTTTTTTGGTTTATTTTGGGGGATGGGTATAGTCCACTAAAATACTCATAGAAATTTTACAATACCATTGCCACTAAACTATAACACAAATTGGGAAAAGTTATAGTCAGTAATTTTGTCTACTAAATACTGAAAAAAGGAAAAACCTGCAGCTGCCATCAGGAAGACAGCTTTGGCAGTATCCGTTATAGACCTCTTCAACATGGTGCCACCATGTCTGCACCACCACAGATATTGGTGGCACTTCAAGCGGTGATGATTATTTTACAAACACCATTAGCTAAGTGTCACATCTCCAAAGGAAATGTCCTTATCATACCGAGACAAAAAAATGATCTCATTTTACATAAGCTTCAATCAACTTTTACTGGTGCAACAACATCAAGCACAAAAATATTCAGTAGTACCCACAAAGACGTTTCCGACTACACTTTGTATAAGAGTTGGTCTGTTGTGAACAACTCCATTAGACTGAATGTAAATGTGAGGCAGCACTGCCTGCAGGAATATGACCCCCGCCATGTCTGTACCATCACACTTGATCTGATGCACGAAGCCATCCTCGGATCCACGTGCACAAGCCTCCGTGAAGCAGTGGAACATGTGTTTGCTTGTTCCAAGTACTACGTACGGACTTCCGTACCAACGCTATCCCGCTGAAATACTCACGTTTATTACATTATACTTCATTCCTGGTTAAAACAAAAATAAGTATTTCTCAAAATGTTTAATATACATGTGCTAAGTTATATAAAATTTTACTTGCAGACATTTTTTTTAATAGTACACCTTGATTCAATTCTGATAGCTTGGAAGTGTGAACACATTGTAAAATGCAACAAACATACATTCAACTAAAATACTATATTATGGCAGCTGCTCAAATACAAAAAAATCTCCTGTGGTGTTCCCTATACAATGCCAAGCGTACGCATATTAGTACCGGTAAGCCAACCTGGCTATAATAAATACATATAAATGACACTCGCTATTCTGCTATAGCACCAACGAAAGCACACAATGACAGGTTTCATGTGTCTCGAAGTTACTTGGTTTGTGTGAAGGGACTAGGTACGTGGTCACATGCAGTCAATGACCCTAACCTGACCTGCACTGTTGCCACACATGGCAGTGCCGGCAACCAGCTTGATGCACGTGACGTCCTCGTGCAAAAGAGGACAGGTGTCTTGTGTGACTGAGACAGAAAATGCAGCATGGAGAAACCACCCAGATGCTGCAGTTTTATAGCATTATTGTCCGCGCCTACTGACCTGGGGCTTTATTCCCCACCACCTCCGTACTGCTCCACTAGAGCATACAGAGGGAAGCACATCACTTAGCCACACACTCATTGCTTGTTCGTCAAACAACCAACCAAAGGACACTTGCAACAAATAACTGCAACGTACCTCTCAGATTTAGTGTGTTTTATGCAGTGCCCAGCCGAATGTGTGTGCCCGTAATTAGCCATCTAGATGTACGTAGGAACTGCAAGTACTGGAGGTTCCTTCAGTTTTTCTTGCAATATTCTAATACACACGAGGAACCGCCACATTTACCCCTTAGCATATCCTCTTAGCAACAGGATTTCATATTGTATTTCTTCCATTTTATTTAAATGTGCTGCTGTCACCTTTTGCTTCAAGAGTTGTTTGTTCCCCACTTTGTAGGCAACGACTTGGGCTTCAACCGCTCATAACACGGTAACACATTCCGAGGTTAGGATGGATATTCCCCTTGCTTGAGTCAGAGATGCCTCCCTCTGCTCCCCTAAGCCGTACCCTTCCACGGCTTTGGGCTTGAGTTGAGTGAGGGAGGGAAAGCCAACCCAGAGAGTACAACCTGATCTTCACAACTACAAGATTACCAGCCCAAGCATCATGATGCTAAGGTTGAGCACCTGCACACTTGAAGTATCAATTTCTATCTGGATCCCTACCAACTTGAACTGCATGAACATCAGAGTTGGAATGGTGGTTGCATCCTGCCCCGGCCAGGCAGGGGTACCAAGCGCACATCCCTGCGACCACACAGGATGGATGACTGCCCCCTCCCCCCTTCACTCGTCACTGGCTGGACAGGTATAAATATCCGATACAAACCTCCCTCAGGTCTGCTTCTCGGGCCTCACCCCTACATCGTAGCTCCAACAGCACCCTGTGTTGCAGAGCTCTTGCCTAGCCTTGCATGTGTGAAGTGCCCTCACGTCTTGTCAAGGCTCTAACAGTATCCCAGGCAGTGCGCTAGTGCCCTCCCCTGCTGCTGTTTGCCTCGACTACCGTTACTTCATGGACCCTGCAACATCCCCCTACTAAGTTATTTTCCGCTCATTCCTTGCACTGTCAGACTGACTGCCTGCTGGCTCTCGCTTGCTTACATCATCAATGACTACGAGACCTTCAAGACATACACTGTACTTCTCCATCATTCATCTCCTGCAAGTTACAGTCCAGCTTACTGCTAGGGAGTCCGACTTGCCATGCCGGTACACCTCTGCTGGTCGCCTACCTGTTTTGCTACCTGGGGTTGCTCTCGCCTCACGCTCCCTATGCATCTATGGTATACACCTACTAGATGGTTAGGTTAACTTTCCTTTCGGATGCCCTGGGCACAGGCTGGTAAATGTGCTTTTAGCCATTAACACATACACAATACTCAACTTAAAACCTTTTACTTTACCCCTGCAACCAGCCTTGGCCCAGCCTTTAATTCAAAGGGTCTATAATTAATTATTTATTTTCGCCTATGGGCTTCTTTGTCATAACATAACTCCGTGTAACTGCATGCTGGTTCAGGCAATGTCTCGTGCATGTGTTTATTATTATTATTATGATGGTTTGATTGGACTGTGTTCATTGCAGACTATGAGATTCAATAAAAATCTCACACAACCACACATAGAACTCTGCAAGACAAAAGACAAAAAAAAATCTTTTACAACACCACAGACAGATAATTAGGAAAAGCTGTTTCCTTGTCAATAAAAAAAATATATCTAAATAACTAAAACCACAAACAGATAGAAGAACAACTTATGTGGGACAGCGTCCTGCCTTCCAGACCGTTTGCCACGTCGCACGTCCACTGCATCGACCGGCACCAGTGTGCCCTCAGTGCACAGTGTAGTGCTGCGGTGCAGTGCAGTGTAGTGCGAGAGCAGGAGAGTGCATAGTAGGGCAGCGCAACTTCATACATCCTCCCTACCCCACATTCGGACGGGTGAAGGTGCGTTATGACGGACTCGGCACACATTAACTATAGGGCAATTTAAGATCAACTAATTGAAAGCTAAAGAAAGATACATCAGGCATGTGGACGCTCAAAGACGCCCCTATAGGCGTTTCAGTCCTTTAAATTAACATATTTTTCACCTGAATGGTTTAACCCTCATTTAAATTGTATTTGTCCATGTGCAGTGTAATAGTATGTATTTATTTATTCGTGTTTTATGCAAGTGTTCATGTCCATTTAGTTGTGCAAGTGTTTTAGTTCAAGAAAAAGTAGTTCAGAGGGAGCTGCGTGCCGCCATAGTCCGTGCCTCGCGAGCTCGCCAGATTCAGTTGCCGTCGAGTGTCTCAAGAGGTCGGCACGTGTTGCGTTGCACTCCGGGTATTTTCACGTTTTCGCACCAATCATCTTTAGCTGCAATAGTCAGATGTAACTTACTGGAACCTGTTCTTTTCTGCACTCGGAGATGCCAACCCTTCTTCCCCAGGAATAGCATCGCCCGGGAAGCTTAGCACACCAGTAATCCATTGTTGAGCATACCTGAGTACTTTCGCAGTTTTGCCTATCTGGCGGGTCTCAGACCAGTACCAGTGTAAAGTTTTCACCTCGAGTGATGTAAAGTTTTGTGCAAGAGTAATTACAGGCAAGTTTTCAGACTTTGTGTTTTTCATTTCAAGCACTGCCTTCGGGCGTTTAAGGGCCCAGGTACCCTACAACCCGCTTTCACCGTAATTTAACGTAATCTACCATAATAACCACCATGCTCAACACTGAGCTTTAATCAGTAAAAGGAGCGTGGGTCAGCCTGAATAGAACCACTTCATTCCGACGTAAGTATCAGGCGTAGGGGACGCCCGGTTTTCCTGTCCAGAGGGGGTCATCCAACAATTTCACCAAGGGACTGCGCACGTCTGGGCAAACGGCTCACTGTAAGATGATGATGATGATCATCATCATTAGCAGGAATCGACACAGTCTGCCGACAGTGTCAGGCGCCTAGTCGGGTATCCAACTCCAAACCCACCTAACAATGTTTTTCACCGCCCCTCAAAACTTCCATTCACCCAACACCACCCAGCCAACAGGCGTTAAATTGGCGCCCAACTTTGTGGCGAATTCTTATTCCAGTTATATGATGTCCTACGCAATTTAACCGGCGATATTAGAAAACAGGACAGACAACGAAAGTATACCAAAAGAAAAGACAACACAACGACTAAAACACCACACGAATGAACAAAACAGTGCAAAAAAACAATATCAGTGGACACAGCTGAACAATAATCTCAAAACACACACAAAAATAGGACAAAAACCACACTGAAACACAGGCCAGGAAAAGTATTCCTTGTCAGATTATAAAACCAAATAAATCAACACTAAGAACAACACAGGATCCACAACCGCTGCGTTAAATAGTGTATTGGCTAATTTACTTTTGATTTCATGTAGCACCCTGCACAGTTAAATTTCTTTTTACTTAACAAACGTCGGATAGCTCTGGATCTAAAGTGCAATGGTCACGCTTATTTACAATGTTTAAGTAGTCATCCACTTGCACTCGCATTCAGCAAGCTCCACGGCCAACAACAGAGCTGAAGAGGTGTGTGTCGGTGTTGAAACCCGAGATACAGTGTACGCTCACCACGTGGCCATACGCAGAATAACGGGCTGGCAGCCTGAGAACACTACAGCAATGTTACCACTTCCATCTGCTGCCTCACCAGTCAACCCTGTTAAATAATTAATAGTTTATATGTCATATCTCGAGAAACTATTAACAAGATTCGTACCGAGTTTGGCAAACAAATGGTAGTGCAGCAGGCGGTGTGAACTGGTATGTTAAGTAGGTCAGGCACCTATTTTGAAAATGGTGGCTATACAAATATTTTAGCTCAGATGATTTTATTAACGAAACAAATTCCAAATTCATTTTATATGCTGGCAGTATCTATTACAACCATCAAATTTGTATATACAGAGCCTCATTTCTCTGCCATTTTGTAAGTTAACCCCACAATAAAAAAATGAAGTTTTTGTGTCATATATCGGGAAAAAATCAAACCATTCTTACCAAATTTGGAGAAGCTGTATCGTGCTAGGCCATATTAATTTATATATTTTTTAAGTGTGACAGAAACTTATTTTCATAATGGAGACTATAAATTAATTTTAGCTTAGTGTGCTGTATCTACGAAACTATCTAATCAATTTTAACTTATCTTTGTATACTGGCAGTATACAATCGTCGAATGTGCTATTACATAACTTTTTTGTCCTCCATTTATAAAGATTGTCACAAAAAATATGGAGGTTTTACGCTATATCTCGAGGACCAATCAACTGATTCCCACCTAATGTTATCCCCCAAGTAGTGCCACATTATGGTATTTAAACAGACATGTTTCAGGTGCGACAGTTCTTTTTTTAATGGTATTAATATAAATAATTAATTTTAGTTTGTTTGTACTTATGAAACAATTAAACAGAATTCAACCAAATTTTGTACACTAACAGTATTCATTAGAAGCATCAATTATGCACACAGAGATCCAATTTTTCCTATCTATTTGAGAGATAGTGCTAATTGAAAAAATTAAAACATTCCGCCATATTTCTGGAACAGTTTAACTAATTTCCATCAAATTTTGCATACCATAAATGCTACAGAAGGCCATGTCAACTTACATGATTTAAGTAGACCAGACAACAATGTTCAAAAGGGTGGCTAATAAATAATTTAGAAAAGTTTGCCATATACAGAATTTCCTTGCTCCTGGACAGTTGTTATGACACAATATTATTAATTATCGGAATACGTGGCTCATGTTCTTTCGTTTTGCGAAGCTTCGTAATATTTTATCGGGATTCAAAATTAAAGCCGTGGTAGTTTGTTTATCGGACATACGTTTGCTTTTTCTAAATCTTAGTTTTTGTTACGCGTCAGCATTAGAAGCTCTGCGAACTGCAGGGCAAAAGTTTTTATTCTAGAACGTTTGGATTATCTTTTACTGACTACGCAGTTCGATATGGCGTGGCGACACACGCTATGCCCATATTTGGTTACGTTTGATACTCTGAGTAGAGGGGGGTGGATAGTCACGCTGCAACATATACTAGTGTGCATATCGCCGTTTGGCAGTCGACACTCGGTGCTCGAGCAGTCGATAACCAGCACTTGCCGAGGCCGCGTCGGGCGTGGCGCATAACCCCCACACCACCAAACTTGAACTTGCTTGTTTATTTCTCCGCCGGTGTGGGAGGTTGCTGCCTCTGTTTTTCTTGCGAAGCAAGTTTTTGAGATGTAATAATTAAACGACTGTGGCGCTGCTCTCTGTTGGTTTGCCTGTAAACCGGTTCGTACTCTGCATACCTGACAATTGTATGTGAACTGTTTCATTGGAATGATAAATAAAAGTACAGAGTAATAAACAAACATTAGACTCTGTTAATATTTATTGGTGCCTTTAAAGTTTCATGTTACTACCAACTGAGCTAACAGAGTGGTAATTTCTATTTGTCATACTTTGACGTGAAACATTACACGGTGCTTGATATGCATCCAGAAATCAAGGGACCCTTAAAAGCATTTCAAAATATGTTGAAGTGCTTAAAAGAGCTTTAAAAATTTTCTGATGCTTAAAGCACTTTATTTTTATAGTATTTATTTACATGGTATTAATTCATGACAAATTAAAAGTGGTATGCAGCCATTATATTTACAGGAAAATTTATGGTGTGTATAAACAGTTTCTATAGAGTTTTATGCCTTTTTTTTTAGAGTGTACAATAGTAGGCCTGCATGATCATTCTGTGTACAATTATTACCCGCAGTTGTAATGCCATACTCATTTTTTTGTTATAATAAAATTTACTTTCCAGCATTGCCAAACGTACAAAAACTCTAGTACACAGACACGAGAATGTAGGGTTTTTGTACTATGTATGATAACATCTGATCTCATACACTTTTGTACAAGAATTTCGAGAACCTGCGCTAACAAAAATTACATAATAGGAATGTTATTCCCTAATCGTCAACAAAGCTGCTTTTGTGGCTGTAACAATCTACTCCTCCCCTATTAGACGAAAGAAAAATGTTGCTAGATACTTCTCCCCCATTTGCTTTATCATGCAAATTTTTTTAGCTTTTGATTCGTCTCGATCCTTGTAATGCCCGTTTCTCTAAATATTGGACCCTTGAAAGCTTTGGAAAAAGTGCTTGAATATTTTTTAGCTAAAAAGAGTGGGAACCCTGATATGTATTAAAACAATTTAACCAAATTCAACCAAACCTTGTATGTTGACAGTATATATTAGAAGCATCGTATAAAGAGCATTGTTTTTGGCAATTTAGTACGATAGCACCAAAAAAGTTTTTATGCCATATCTTGGTGGCCAACCAACCAATTTACACCAAATTCTTCACACAAATAGCGCTACGGTAGGCCATATAAACTACATGTTTTAAGTGGCTTAATCACTTATTTTCAAAATGATTGTCCTGTAAATAATTTTAGTTATTAAATCCTATCATTCGAAACATTAGACTTATTAAATATGCAGTTGATGCTCGGAATCTGACCTCCGTAATGCAGTTGATAGTACGCTAGCTTATGGTACTGGGTTTTCTGGGATTGAGTCCCGGGTAAGGCACGTGTGTATTTGTAACTGCCTCACTACTGTTGCATATGTTTCTGGTCTCATCTTTGATGATATTGCTTTCAATGGGATGTCAAGTCCTACCCACCAACTCGGCTTTTAAGAACTTATTTAAATATTAATTGCACTCACGTTGGGGAAAGTAGGTTCATTAGTTATATCAGTAACTTCTTGTTATGATCCACTTACAGTTGCTTCAAACTCTTCTGAAGCCCTGCTAAAGTTCTACTTCCAGGATATTCCTCCGCCTCGTGCAAACTAACCTGAACTAAGACTAGAAAATTACACCAGAGGGCAGCACACAGAACTCGTGCACACTCAGGGTAACAATATTTTGTATAAGTACTATTTCTTACTAGGCATTACCAACACACATGTTTTCTAACTGTTTTTATTCTAATTATTTATAAATTAAGCATTATAATTTATAAATAAAAACATTTCAATTTAACCAAAAAAAGTTACTTTTAAGAACACAAGTATAAAACACTTGTGGTGCGTGGCGTATTCAGGAAACATTTCATATATGGGGAGATTTTTTAAAGGTTTGATTCAAAAAGTGTGAATAAACCACGAATAAACTATGTAAGTGTTCTCTATAACATATTTTGTACGCCCTTAAGACATATTTGGCAGCTATCTTAACAAAATGGTGTCTAAAATTTGAATTTTTGTAATGCATTTTAGAGCATAACATTTTTTTTTAAATATTAATTTACACAAAATTTTTTCAAAAAATTTATATATTGATTTTTATTCTGAAACTTAACATTCAGGGATCACTAATTTCACAATTTTGTTCCAAATTTTTTTCAGAAACGCCAAAACTCAACAAGGAATTCCCAAATAACAGCTTTATGTAATTTTTTGGTTTGAAAGCACCCATTGTGCCATTTTGTGAAAGTTGCATAATAACTAATTTTAATTTGTAATAAATAAATTTTAATGTATTAAAAAATGAAATCTTTTTAAACTTTTGTAATCACTAACAAAAATGGAAGTGTATTAAAACAGTATATCGTTAACTGTTTTCCTACAAATTGTTGCATGATTTAGTTCATTAGATTTGTCATACCATGTCAATTGTTAATTTTTTAAATCAATTATACGTAACCGGTCAAACTAGGTTTTTAAATAAAATTAAAGGCATTAGCTTTAATCTTATAATTTTCCCGGAGATTTAATGTTATAAAAAGATGTGAAACAAACTATGAAATCACATATCACAGTAGTTCATAACAGCATGGTAATTACTTGATAGATGTAACCTTTTTCGAAAGGAACTTTCTAAAGATTAAGATTTATGCAATTTTTTTTGCAAAGCTACACATTAAGAAAGATAATTTCAAAAAAGTAATTTTGGAAAACATTTTTCTATTATGGTTGTTAAATGCAGGGTGACAGAGAGAGAGAGAGAGAGAGAGAGAGAGATAAAAAGTTACATTTTAGAAAAAACTGTTAATCATTGAATACAATTTGTTCCAGGTTTTCTTGATATTTTTTTAATAGACCACAGCCACTTTATATCCCTTCCCCCATTTTCCAAGTCCAATTTATTTCTTCCTTCCTCCCATCTTATTCACTCATCTCTCTGTCCCCAATACAATACTAACATTTTCAAAACAACCTAATACTTCTCGCTATAAAATTTCTATGGTGCAGTTTACGAAGATGCTCTTGTGTGCTGTTTTAAAAAGAGGAAATGTTTTTTTAACAAATTTTGAAACCTAAAATTGGTAATTATGTTGGTGAAAATGATTGCGAGTAATATTCTATTATCTTTTGTACTTTAATTAATGCAGTAAATAATGCCTTTATTCGTCATTCAAGGAATTTAAGATTTATTTAATTATAGAGTTTCATTTGTCCGATATTTATTTAGGACAAATTTGTTTTAATTGTTTTTCAAAGTTTGTATAATGTGTTATTTACATATTTCAGTTTAATAACTGTTTATCAATAGTTTACTGTTGAAATTTTTCTCATTATTTTTATTTTTATTCAGTTTATTTATGTACTTTCAAAGTTACGTTTAGAATCTATGGTTAGTCACCTGTCGACCTGCATTTCAGTACAATTGTTTCTTTACCGGGCAGATGTGGCAGTGGAGCATTGTGAATTCCTTCCATTTTTTCCTTCATGAAGCCCCTTTCCAGTTCTGCAATTTCCCTGCCGTATCCCTACTGCTCACCTCTTGATTTTACCAAAAAAAATGATCTCTGTTCATGTGATATTTGCCTCCACCTGTGTGTCTGGGCAGACTTTCTCTCTTCTAAATAGTCCATCACATCTGTCTGCAACAATCTAATATCTTTGTTAATCTTTTGTTTGATAGCTGTGTCTCTTGCATAGGTTTTTCGACCTTGGTGTGTCGCCAGCTGTGTGTGCTCATTGTGTGGTGGCAGTCGTGCAGCGTGCATTCCGCACTACACTGTAACATTTGTTGGTTGTGGTACTTTTTTATTTATTGAAGTTATACTTCTTTTGGCGCGTTGAGGGTAAAAGTTTAGTGTGCAATGGAAGTTGCGCGCGCACAGTGTAACGAAATTTGACAGTGAACATTGCAATCAAGCAGATAATACATGCTGTTACTTAGCAACCAGCATTTGAGGTTATGCGTGAAAATTTTATTTTAATCACGGGCAAACAAGTATAATTTCTAATGCGCGTACATAAGTACACGCACTCCCATGGGCAGGAGCGTGTCAGCATCTCCTAGGTTTTTAGTATGAGGCAGAATCTGCAGTATTTGGCGCTTGGCCTTGATTATGCCCTTAAATAGTCTGGCGGGTAGGCCGCCTGCTCTGCACGAAGTCTAGCTGGACTAGATTGGGCTTGCGGTTGTTTGACAGGGTCGCTGGCTTACCTCTCAAGTGCCTTACTGCCGTGGGTCGAGCGCTCATTGGCGTAAGTCCTGGTTGGGGTCTCTCGACCCGGCTGGCTGACGGTGATGGTGTCTGCTGGTTGACTCCGGCGAGCGGCTGGCTCCGCAGATGCAGGCAGGCGTCCGGCCTGTTGTTGGTGGCCGACTGAACCAGTCCGGTGTCGTCTGCGGGTTCGACGCCCAGTACCAGGTACAGGCCCAGGCAGAGGTACTAGACGACGGGATGAGCAGCTCCGGAGGTCTTCACTAAAGGGCCAAACAAGTTATGGGAAGGGGGGAACAGCAAGGTGAGGCCTCAACAGTTGACGGGCGGCGTGAGTTCCTTCCCGGAGGATCAAGTAGCTGAAGGCTGGGGAAGGTTGGTTAAGCAGTGCTCGTTTCTCGGTGAGGATAGCAGCTGCCCTCCTGTCACTCCACTTACTTCCCCTTCTGTGGGTGAATAGCATTTACCAGGGACGAGGTACTACAGTTCACGTCTGCACTGGGGTGATAGGCAACGATACCCCTAGCTAAGTGTAACCCAGAAGGGGTAGATCCCTCCTTGTCAGGCCTGGCACTCCTTCCAGCAGGTTTACACACGGTGGATATAGTGGGTTAACTGACAAGGGTGATCTAGTCTCTTCGTCTTGTCTTTTGCTAGTGGTCATGGCTCTACCGTACGTGTGCACATGCGTACCTGGTCCACAGTGTGGGTGGCCGTCTAATGTGGTATTTCGGGTGACGTATGTAAAGTCCTTTTTAGGGGACAGGCCGCAGTCCTACTCTAGATTTGGCAAACTAGTACTCAAACCGCGGTTCCCTGCCTCTCCTTTGTGGGGTGACACCAGGTAGGGCTGCGTACAGTTCACTCAAGAAGAAACAGATGGCGGTTTGACCACGAGCGTGTTTTATTCCGTCCAAAACATAACACGGTGACCCGTACTCTCCTGCTGTAAATCGATGCACTGATTAAATTATGGAAGGTGAAAGCAAAAGGCCGGTGAAGAGGCTTATCGGCTTGAAGAGCCTGCCTGAAGGGCGTGCTTGAAGAGCAAGAGCAACGAGTTAGGTAGGTAGCCGTCAGAACTACTATACCCTAAATGAAGCTGTGTTGTCCTGAAGTAACTTAAGAGGGGAATACGGGGCGTGTGGGCTGACGAGAAGTGTCAAGTGTAGAGGGGGTAGGAGGGGGAACAACAACTCTTCGGGGCTGTAGAAGTCCAGCATTGATGACTGGGGTAATAGCTGGGCGTTTCCTAATGAGGCGGAGGAGAGCAGACAGAGCAGAGAGCCTTGGCACGACTGGTGGTGAGGCGAGCTGCTGGTATCAACTGCAGCTCTGGGGCGGTGCAGGGCTCTTCATTCTCCTGGGCTAGGGGGTATCTCTGGTTCCTCCGGCCTTGAGACAGCTTCGGCGGAGTGGCTCCTCCCTTCGCAGGCGGAGCTGCAATGGTTGCCATCTCTCTGGGGCAGCTGGAAGCAGGGTTTTCCTCGTGTGCGGGTGGTATCAGCTGCTCGAGCTTAGGGACAACTTCACTGGCGTTGTCGGCTGGTCTCCCTTCTCACGGGGTTGTGTTAGGCGGGGATTTACATTACTCTCTTTCTTGAGGTGCATTCCGCTCTCCCAAGCGTCTGCCTTATCTACGGAAGCAGATTGCTGATCTGGGTGGCTGCCATTCAGCGTTCGTATCTCTTCTGGGGAACGTGATGCGTACGTGATGATACGGAGTTGCAGCAAAAAATTAATAATGTAATTAAGCATTGCGCGTCAACAAAACTTGTTTTTGCTGCTAAAAACAGGGCCCTGTGATTTAGCATTATAATTTGACAGCACGCAAAACACTTCAAATCTCTATGTACCGTACACAGACTTTCCTTGACATGAAAACATTTTTTAAATGCTTGTAGTTGGCAACTTCTTTTACAATGTATATATAATTATTAGTGGCGGTGGTCCCCTTACACAAGTCAAACATACATTGGAGTTTACCCTAATTCTATTACAGTAAATTGTTGTGGGGCAAGGACATAACACGTAATTTCATTTATATATAGATTATTAAAATGTTTACAAAAAAAATTAATTATTTAGCTGTGCACATAAAACAGTAGAGTGGAACATTATTACCTAGTTAGTCTTAGAGCCATTTTGAGATTAGTATAATGACTTGGCAAAAATTTTTGTGTCTGTTACCTTGCAAACAAAATTATGTATAAGATAATTCACCAAGGTATGTTAACAATAAAATGTATCACATTCTAAGTACTTAAATTTAGTGTGAAAATTCAACTAATATGATAAACATTTTTTTGCAATGGCATTTTTACATTTACAGTTCAAGAAAAAAAAATTACATTTTTTTCATCTGAAAAACTGACAAATGACAGCTAAAACATGGGACAAAAAACTAGTGTTATCAGTTTACCTTGTTTACACTTAGATAATTAAGTTGGTTCTACGTCCTTATGACTCTCAAGTTCTCTGGAAACAAGAATGTGCTTCCTTTGTAAGTACATACATACTTAATAATTACACAATTGTATTAATATTGTTCATAATATCCAAGACATACAAAATGTTTATATTGCATACACTTTGGTAATGCCTAAGGGCCTCACTCCAATTGCAGTGAGAACAGATTTAAAGTGCTTGAAAACATTGCGCTCACTCAATTTGTCTTCAGCTATACCCAGTTGCTATCTACTGTTGGCGTTGGCGTGTACTGTGTTTTGTTCCTTTCTCTACCAGGTCTGTACTAAGACAGCAAGCTGGCAAACCTTCCTACCCCTTGGGTGCAGGTGGTATTCTCTCTTGACAATACACATTTCAGCATCTCAGATGAAAGCAGCCTTAATCTTACTGCCAGAGGAAGTAATCACATGTGCAGAATATTCTAAACCAGAGGTGACCAACACTACCTCGTAATGATGACCTCCCGTTGTCAGTGAGAGTCCAGTCGCAGAGGCGAAGGCAAGCTGTGCAAGCAGCTAGGTATGAAGATCCCAGCCAGGACTCTACAAAAATGTAGCTGCCAAAAAAACGACACTTCAGAGAAGGAACCGTGCCCACTCTTTTAATTCAGTTATAAAAAGAAATTTCTCAGGGCTGTGAAAAATAATTTATAGATACAGCAGAATTATACAAATGGGAGCAATGCGTCAACATTCCACATTTCAGTGACTGCGTAAACAAGGCCTTAGAGAAGCCTTACTCCCCCAAGCCCTTTGTCTAGAAACAAGAACTGGATAAACTTTTCCTAACAAAAATTGTTTGAATCAGACTATCATATGCAACTATTATTCCACTCCTCCCCCGACTTATTTCCAGGCTTAGGAGGGGGAAAAAAAAAAAGGGAATGGCTGCAAACACTAGCAGCACATGAAATGAACAAAATTACGTAAAACACCGATATGAGACAGCATCATTACAAACTAAATTGAATTCCAAACAAAAAAATATTTAAAAAATAAACTCTTGAAATACTGACAGTATTCAACTTTAACAAAAAGTATATCTGGCTTACATATGCAACAACACAAATACCATAAACCTAAGAAGTTACATAGCAGCATCATTACGATACATAGAGGTTCAGAGTACTAGTTGAGCAAGCCCCATTTTTATTCACTTGTAAAACTCACTGTGCAAATAATTCAAACAGAAGTGACTTAAATATATACACCAAATATAACTAAAATATGTAGAGAAAATTATATCCACTTCTCTTGGGCATGGTTGCTTGATACATTGACACCATGGACTTGATCTGGTCGTACACTGAACTCTCCATGTATGTAGTTATTCAGGCTAAGCAGGATTAGCATTTAGAGCACGCATTACACAAATACCTTCACACGACTGCATTCCCAACACAAAACAAACATACTCAAAAGACACAAATACTTGTTATCACGCAGAACTAGCGTAATAGTTACCATGCACACGGTTACAACAAATATTACCACTACAGCAAACACAACTTCGTGCCGAGCATCAACAGGTCTACGAAGGACTGCTCAAACAAGGCAGCTCTACGACAACAGCACGCAAAGTGGAAATGCAAGCAAGCGAGTGAGCGCAACTGCGTGTGGCACACGTGCTCCGTCCATGTGGTTCGCTTGCAGGAACAACCACAGCTGGTTAGTACGAGCTGCAGACTGTCTGCATGTCTGCGCGGCCCTCGGATAGCAACAACTCGACTTCGCGCATGCAGGCGAGGCTTGGCCACTTACGACCATGTGAGTCTAGCTGGTTCCACGTTAGTAGCTACATCCGCCCGCGTCCCCAAGGGTTACAGGGTTCGGCCCAGTACTTTAACGAGCAAGGCAGTAATTAACATCGGTAAGTCCTGCCTAAGCACAATCAAAAGGTATTATCACACAAAGCATGTTGCGGTTTTAATTCAAATGCATGCCTCAACAAAATCTGGAACACAAAACTGTCTTCCATAATCAGCTGGGAAATTTTTTTCCCGTGTCTTCAACCATATAACTGCAAAAAAAATATATTTTATAAAACAGATGAAAGCCATAGTTAACATCAAAGCCTTTCAATCTTTAACATTCAATGAAAAACCCTGTACTTCTGGACTCAACATTCTCTAACAATATGCACTGTATAAAGCAGGTTCATTAGAAAGCAGAACACAAAACATTCCAAAATATTATTTGTGAGTTTTTGGATAAGCAATTTTGCAATATTTAATATCTGAAATAGGTTGTTCACGATGAAGTGAGCATTATAAAAATAAACCTTTGGAAAAAATCAATGTCCGCAACTGCATACACTTAAACGTAATCATTGACCACAATACTCACAGTAAAGTTGGCAACCAGTTACAAGTAGTTCCAAGTCATAACGTCTCACTAGACACAATATTAAACATTCCAGCACCTGAAATTTATCTCTTTCTTTTTGTTTTGCACACATAAGAATAAAAGTAACCTAATAACAACACATTTGTATTTCTAACCAATTCATAACATCACTTGGCCAATGCATCGTTTCAGGGTCCACTGTTTTGTTTAGGTATTTTTTTTTTTACATCTTTCCCATCCCCAATACTTGAATAGCAGTTCTTGCCCCGTTCCCTGATTAGTTATCACAAGTACCTTGAACATTATTTATATGGCAGTTCATAACCCCAAACACAAAAGATTTAAAATGTTAAGGCAAATATATAAGTTGTCAAAAAAGTAGTACATTTATAATTCCACTTTGCTGTATTTCGAAGTTGTTTCTATTCACGGGAAGTCTAACATTTCACATAACATGCCGACCTGGCCAGTGTGTCTACATATAATTAAAGTTCGTTATAATAATTAAAAACTTTAAGAAATTATATTTGCAATATTGTGAAGCAATTATGGAGCTTCGATGGGTGTGAGCTACAATTTATGTAACTATAGAGAACAGTGTTTACGAGTCGATACCTCGGTATATATTTCATTACTTTTAAACAAATAACACTATAACATTTTTTTATGTTACACGTGGAACATTCCTCCTCTACTTTAAATATGTTTACATAGTTCCTTGACATTTTGTGTAAACTTCTAATGTGTCCGGGCCAACAAACAGTTAGCATTCCGGGCTGCCACCGATAACCTCAATTTCAGTCATGAAAATTGGATTCTGCATTAAATGCGTAAATACTATTTCATGAAATACATAGTCCTTTGTTAGGTATTGTTTCGATAGTATTGTGATGAAATTGCGTTCACATCGTTGTGGTCATTCTATTATAATAAGCTAAAAGAGATTTTCTCGGGACTCAAAGCAATTAGTTAATTTAGGCTGGTGCCGGGGATTAAACTAAATAAATACAAAATAAAAATAGCTATTTAGGGCGCTCAAAACAAAAATATTTTAAAACATAGACATTAGAAGAAAATCAAAAACAAAACAGTAAATCATTATTTATGGTAAACATAAGCTTTTACGGAAAAATCTATAATAGGGATTATACCACACTCGCTGAACTTCTTGGCATAGCTGGGCGGTGGTCGTTGCTGGGGCTGGCCTGGGCTGGCTGCCGTCTCACGTACTACACATTCTCGATGAAGCCGAGGTGTGGAGATCTAGCGAGCCAACACAGCATGCATATGTACTGTAGAGCATGCTGTGCTGCCCTAGCGACGTGGAGACACACGTTATGCTGGAATACTGGTTCCTACAGTACGTCGAGATATGGTCCGAGGTCTGGATTGACCATGTAACGGATGTAAGAAGTACTCGTCCTGCTTCCCTCAATGAATACCAGAGGCGATCCTCATCTACTTCTGCCCTCAATGTACACTCAAATTGTACGACCAACTTGAAATTACAGCTAGTCCGATGTACGTGAGTACATATTAATACAGTATTTATTTGCGTATGCATTGCACATTTGATGCCAATTATAAGTGTCAAAAAATGGGATGTAACTTATGCGAGGTGCGACTTATGAGTGCTTTTACAGTTTTTCAGTTCAGGTGTTGAGATTAAATTTTTTATTTTGTTGTATGGTTCAGTATATAAGTGAACAATAAGCCTGTGTTGGTTTATGGTAAATGAAAAATTCTCAGGAGTTATTTGCATTACATAAAATGTCCCGAACAAGTAACGTGAACAATGAGAATAATGCCAGACGGCAGACAGTGATACACTGTCACTTCTCCCGAGTTGCTGCCTGCGGCCTGTGCATTCAGCTGCTTTTATTAGTCTGTGAAAAATATTTCCCATGTACAGTAGTTGGAAATACTGATTTAACAAAGTCAAAAAATGTGCGACCCATACACGAGGGCGACACTTGCAGAGAGAGAAGCGTGTAGATACTTAGGCTGAACAAAAAAAAGGTGTGACCTTTTAATGAAGGGCAACCCTTCTGCAGGCAAATGTGGAAATTAATGCACTTATTCCCACACCGATATTTTTCTTTTGTTTTTTCGTAGCCCTACATAATAAAATTTAATTTGTAAACAAGTACTTTACTCTAAATAGTCTTACTTACTTTAAATACTCTAATTTATGCTGTGTGCATAGACTGTTTTACGTAAATTTTTCCATTTATGCTTTTTCACATTCCTGTCTTATAAAGCACATTCATATATTACTACTTTTCAAATACTATGTATGCCATCACAATAAATTAGGAAAACAGATACATTTCTAGTCTAGCGATGGAAGTGTAATGCACTAGAACCTCACTGTTGCTATCCCTTTCATTGTAACCCATTTTTAGGGAACCATAAAAGTTTTGAGTTAAAAAGGTAAAAAATTTGAGAGGAATTGACAAAAAAATAAGTTTAGGTATTGCATTTTTTTGGTTGCTGCATATGTTGAGTTTCTCATGACCTGCACTGAACTGCTAGTAGCACACATCTAAAACTATAAATTACCCACCCTAGGTGTCGGAGCAAGTCAATATCCACCGACTATATACATCCCCTTTTTCTCAGATGGCCGAGTGTTTCTACGTGGCGCAACTGTGAACTACCATTATGTCACATGATTGTCTTGCCATTGTAGCTGGCCGAGGGCGCAGCAGCGCAGTACAAATAAAACTAATTAAATGAGTCAGTGCAGGGTACGGATACTCGTGAAGGGCAAAAAAAAAAGTTTGGGTATAAATTAAATAAATAGCAGCACTACAAAATCAGTTGAACTCACAAAATATGCAGGCCCCTATGGGACGCACGTCCGCCCCTCACCACGGCTACTTGACGACTGAAAACATGGCGACTGTAATGCTACCTCGGCAGGTATCTCTCAAACCATTACATAAAACCCTTTAACTACAAATAATGTTGAAACAGTAGAACAAGAATTATTATGAAAACAAATCACCCTTCAGTGGCTAGTTCTGGCTCAGGGGGCTGAGATTATAGTTTGTCACTGTCTTGAGAGTATGTGACGTCACGTGGCAATCGGGCGCCGTGGTAACTATTTGTGGCGTCAAGCTACCACCACAAACTTTAAATGGGACCTCCCTTCTGCCTACTGACTTTACCCATTGCTCTTTTCTCATTACGCTCGCTATTTCACATGCACTAAGGTTGTTCTCCAGGTGCTGCTGGCCGTTCGCCAGGACTGGGCTAACAGCTGACGGAGGAGGTACGAGGTCAACATCTTGTTTGATAGCGATTAAAATATGTGGTAGAGATAGCTTACACTCCAGTAACAGTTGTCATAATTCACCAAGTGCAAATTGAAAGCTTTCAGCCTAGACACAGCAACTATGATTCCACAGGATTCCTTCATCCCCACCAAGTCGGCCATGAGCAGGAGGGTGCAAGGATGCAACGCTGGTTGCTAGGCAACCATCCCCCTTCTCGCCTGCCATGTAAGGGGTGGAATTGAGGTCATGCTGTTCAAGCCAAAAACAGCTAAACAGTGCAGCTGAAGCTTATCGCTACAAATCAGATTTACCTTTCTAGCATAGCAATAATGCTGGCGGAAGTCATTTGTACATCTGTCTATTGAAGTAATTAATATTTCATTTTATAAAATAGTGCTGCATGCTTGCTACTCTGCACCGCCTCCCCAGCCTCGTCCTGCTCGAGCGAGCAGATCTGTGTGCTGAGGGCAGAGTATAAATGCGAGAAGTGCACTGTAAGTTACAAAAGCACGTCACTGAACGCACCAGATAAACACATCAGAACCCCAGCTTGGGCGGATTGGATTTCCAGTGTTATCTTTTCAAGAATGTTCTAGTCATTGCCCTAGATTCTCTCAGCGAGACTCGGGGTGCGGGGAGACTACTTAAGCCGCGACGGGCCTCCGATCAGACTGTTGAGTTTGGAGGGTCGTGCAACCGTAAGGGCTAGGTGTGCAAGGACAGTGAAGCGATGAGCCAGCAGTGCGACGAGTGGCCAGCGAGAGTGAAGTCTGCGGATTGCTAACATCGGTACAGTGGAGAAGGAGGCTGGCAGGTTGAACTATTGAACTGGATGCATTAGTGACAGACATCTGGAATGATGGCAATAGACAGATTGAATATGTGTAAATAATGAGTGTGAATTAAGTGACTAATCAATATAAAGATATTGATAAGGACTATAATTATAATTGAGATAAACATTAAATATTACCCACACTGAGAATAATAAGAGCAATGGTGGCGGTAGCTAGTTTAATGTTGTAAATAATAGCTATGTGAATAAATTAAAAATTAAATTTAGTTCTTTTATTTTTATTAAGAACTTATTCCCTCTCAAACTTGGATATGCCCCTCTGGAATCTTGTGACAATATTATTTTTGAGACAGCAGCAAATAGTCATTAAGAATATCACTTTTTCATTACAAA
This sequence comes from Clitarchus hookeri, assembly GCA_002778355.1. Lineage (NCBI taxonomy): Eukaryota > Metazoa > Arthropoda > Insecta > Phasmatodea > Phasmatidae > Clitarchus > Clitarchus hookeri. Next base: position 317,798 of record NQII01001775.1, read on the forward strand.
TGGAGTATGAATAGAATATTTTGGAAATTTGATGTAATAAACAGTTTTCATCTATGAGTCATCATCTGGTGAAAAATTGTTGAAACAAGTTTAAAAACATATTTTTTATAACTTGTTCTTAAAAATAAACAATACAATAATAAATAAATACAATTTTAAATTAAAGCACAAATGAAAAATACAATGTTAAAAAAGTGGCAATAATGTGTTTTTCTGCCAGCAGTTATGTGACATTTGAAATGGAGGAATTTACAAAATACATACGTATACTTTAGAAGCAGTAGTGGTACTTGCTGGTTTACATAAAGGCTAGGGACAAAATTACAGAGACAGTCTATTTTAAAACACAATATTGGTATTAGTTTCTGCACATTGTGCTGCGCTGCCACTATTTTGATAGCTGTATTATTTTTATTTATGTATTACACTGCAGGGTTGAACTTTGTGCGGTTAGTTTTGTCTTGTATTGAAAATAAACGTACGTAATACTGAACAAACATCATTTCCAGGTTTTATATATATAATGTATATAATATATTATATATATATACACACAAACATTTTGATGTTAAATGCAAGTTGATGACATCCTAACCTCAATTATCTGCACAGTTTTATAATCTTCCTTATCTTCACAGCTTTGTACTCTTTCTTATCTTCACAGCTTTGTAATCTTCATTATCTTCACTGCTTTATAATCTTCATTATTAGAAATGTTAGAATAATGAAATATTATCAGCCATTAAGCAATGCAATATCTTTCCTCTGTGACAGTAGTTGAATAAATTCAAAATATTTGAAAGCTTTGAATATTTGAATTCTTAATTTTGTTTTGAATATGAATCAAAAATTTTTATAATATTTGCGGTGCTTCTAGGACGCCACACCCCCACACCCTACCACTAAATAACTAGTTATGCATGGTTAAAATACGAATACAAATACCCAGAATTTTATGTTTTCCACAAGCTCTGTATTTTTTTAAAGAAACACATTTCTGTGTGCAGTGATTCTGATTGCTAATAATTTTTATTTGGCCTGCAATCTCATGGCCTTTGCCATTATGTGTCGCATGCATCAATCTCATCTCCCTTATTACTAGAGCTGTCACTTCACAAAAATAAATGTAATTAACCATACATCCCTTTGCGGAGGGGGGG
>NQII01001775.1:318965-358048 GCA_002778355.1 Clitarchus hookeri
AATTTTAAAACAAATAATATTCATATTGTTATGACATAGTCCACAAAGTACATTTCAAAATTGGCAAATTTTAGCATGCCCTCCACTACAGCATGTTGGCCAATGCATTACAGAGAATCCACCACTTTTAATCATGAAATACTTTATTATTAAGAATGAAACTGAACTGTCTGACAATTTCAAAAATAAATATTTCCAGGCATTCCAAAGTGAAAAAAATGCTGAAGAGCAGAGTCACTGGAGTCATCCAGATGAGGGTCAGCTGTCTTACAAGACAATGCAACACCGTAACAACCTCCATCATCACGGTACCCGCACTGACAAATGTCTCATCAAGTTCTCAAAATTATTTAACTGCACCTTCCAATGTAGATGATATCACAGAAACAAGCAGTGAGGTTAGGCCCTGGTGACAAGGAGAATTATGTTGTATCTGCTCCATCAACATTCAGCCAAACAGCGTTAATTGCTACTGGCGTTCTTAGAGCACCTTCTAGTTTATGCCCCATCAAAATATATGGCAATACCGTAACTCTGCCGCCATTAGCATATCAATAGGACTTGGTATTGTAGAACAGTTGGGATGTGTCAATTGTAAATTAGACACACGAAGCCCCAAAGCCCCATAGACAGTGGTGTATGGGACCCACCCAGTAACAGGAGGAACAATGAGTCAATCTGTCTTGAACAGAGGTCCATCCTATCGCTGAGGTTTGATGAAACAGGAAACTACTCCTTTTGCTACACCCAGCGCAGTGTGCGACAAATTCCCAAACTGTACAGACGCTGCTCAGTCACGGAATCAGGTTAACTTGCACCTTATAGATGTAGCTCGCATAGAAGACAAATTCAGTGCACGCCGTTTACTTCATGAAAGTGCCAGTTTGCAACTAGTTTTAATCATTTTTCACAACAAATGTGTAGTGCAACACATTTTGTGTTAACTATCTTCGTGTTCCTACATAGTGAGCGTAGTTCGAGCACAAACAGTGGCTACTGCATTAATCTACAATCTTGAAGACACATCACATTTCAATGGCATTGAATCACTGCAGTGGGTTGCCACTTCAGTGAAAAAATCAATACTTACATTTATTTCTGAAGTTTGCAAACATGTTCAACACAAATTTATACTTTTCCCATATCACGCAACGATACAATTACTAATACTAAAGAAAATACATAATATATGTTTAAAAATTTCTGTAGCTTATGCGATAAAATTTGAAATCTGTGAATGAGCAGAAAAATTGTTATTTTCTTGCCAAGATTTGATTCATCAAATCATAATCACTTATGTGAAGAGTCAATACATACAAATCTACTTGCATGGACACTGAACCCGGCTTGTATTTTTTTTTACAACATACAGACATGAAAATTTTTTTTCACAAAAATGTTTGGGGAAAACATTTCATGCCCGATGAGAAAATTCTCGAAGGTCGGGATCCTGCACACCCCTACTTACGAAGATCTGTAAATCCTTGCATCACTCTGTTTTTAACATTTTGAAAAACAAGGAAAGGCTAAGCGTAAGCCTCTCTGGTATTATTAAAATTAATTTATACATACTTAATTTTAAAATGTGTCATTTTCATGCTAGAGACAATTTAACAAGGACTTCACGCAAAAATAAAAAAAGTCAATTTTTATGTGTATGGGTAGGGGGTGGGTCGAAACCGGTCAAAATCCCCCAAATATTTATAGCGACTGACCTGTCATAACAACCTTGCTTCTGGAAACCGTGAGGGTTCCTTTTAGTAAAGATCTAATGTACTAAAATTTCACAATTTCATTTAAAATTAATGTTGGTTTTATGCCAGACACAATCTGACATTGACTTCATTGGGGGAAAAAAACCACTTTAAATTAGACCATTTTAAGAATTTTTAGGGGTCAAAATTGGCTAGTTTCGATTTTAAGAAAACAGAGATTTCACAAAGCCATTCCTGGGAACTGTGGCAACTCGGACAACCAGGAGTCTACAATATAACATGTGGTTTTGCCATAAAAGCAAAGGACAAAAACAGCTTAAGTACAGTTTTTTTGCAACTTTTGAATGTAGAGTTTAGTGGGTGACTAACGACACTTTCAAGTAACAACCTTTTCTTGGGAACCACGAAATGTCGTATAATGAAAGCTGATGGTAGTCACATTATCATTTGATTTGGGCTTAAGAATGTATAAGGTCAAGCAAGCAAATGGCTAATGAGTCGAGTTACAGTTATTAATTTCACTGTACACTATTTGTTATACAGGCAATTCTTACAATTCTGACTGAGTATGACATGGTAAAATCCATCAGAAAGAAGAAAACATAACCAAACATAACAAAATACACAAAATTAGATTTTTTTTTACTTTATGATGCACATCTTTCTTGGGTGCGTGTTCTTAACTTCTTGTGGACTGTATCAAGTATGTGTGTACGCATATTTATTTATTTTCCTTATTTTTTATATGCTGACATGCAGACCGAAGTCATGCTACAAATATCAGCGCAAAGGGTTTTCTGCGTGGAGCTGCCATCGTACTGGTCTGTAACGAGGATGACCAGCATGCTCGGCAGACTGCATCAAGCACATGGAGAGATCCAGGGGGTGGCTTGTAACATCACATAATGAGGAGATGGCCTCACCTGGTGAAGACAGGGAGGAACCAGCGTAGTTTGTCGTCCCCAAACACCTCCAGGAAGTTGTTGTACTTGCCCAGGCTGAAGCCATCTTTGTCCTGACCCGACCGGAAGATGGGTGCTCGGAACGCCTCTGCAACAACCAGTCCATCCACATCTTCCCTCCGTGCGCTGCAGTATAAGCATATAGTTGTTATAGTCCATAAATGGCCTCTTCACCCTTTTTTGGCCAGACCTTTGAAAAATCACCCCAGGTGTAACATGTTTGCCGAATAAATTGTATATCACCAACATTTACACTGGCATTAACTATAAATTATTCTATTACTGACTAAATGGAACTTTCACTTACATATTGTCAAAAAAACCACAATAGAGTGACTCCCTATCTACAGTTTTTCAGGAGACTGCCAAAAATATCCATACATCCGGTATTTCAGTAGATTAGGGTTCTGACATGCGCATCAATAAAATAGAACTTCTGACATTATTAGACTTCATATTCACTATAATGAAAGCTGCACATCATCTGTGAATAAAGTTTAACTTATAAACACAATAAAAATGGGAATTTTTTTTAAAAATTATTACAGTATTAGCGTTACTGTAAATAATGTGTGTTGTCTGTTTGTGTGTTTACTGCTGGTTACGCTACAGACTGTGTGTGAAAATAACATAAATACAATGTTTGTGTTGAAAAAGAAAGGAAATTTTTTGTGTGTAATTAATTTGTGGTTTGTTGGGCATTCGAGTGATGCATAACAAAACTCCCGTTGTGCGGCTTACTTCCTCTATCCTCGTGGCGTCTAGCTGGACTGAAATGACGCCACGCGAGTCTGATTCCCTTTGACTGACACTGAGCATGAGGAAAAATGCTGAATACTTTATTTTGCTTCTAATATAAGGTAAGTTATGAAAAGTGATATTTCTTGCACATTAAAAGGAACACTTAATGAAAGTAGATAGTATGTGAAACTTCAAAGAAACATTCACTGGCAACAGAAAATATTTCATACTATTTGTATGAACACAAAACCCTCAAACAAGAAAAATCCCTTGAAAAAAAATTCTTAAAACTCCAAACGTCTACACAAAGCATAAGACGTGCAATTGGTGTGAAAATAATTGTAGTTTCATTAAGGAAGACTTGCGTGAAAATTGTAAATTGATTACCATTTAAAAAAATTAATCTGTGCAGAAAATCTAGAAATATTTAATTAAAAATCGCTGTCCCGTAAATAGCAAATTAGTTGTAAGAGATCTGAACTTCTAAATCACCTCTCAAAATATTAACAGACAAAATAGACCATATACGTGAACCGTAGAAATCGTTGCAGTCTGCTTTTTCTTTAATTTTAGTACACGTAGCAGTCTTTTCTGCATAATTGTGTCCACAGTCATTAATTTAGCACTCGCACAAATTTTTTTTTTAAATCAAAATTTGAGCTTAAAACAGAAGTAATATTTCTACAATCATCACTGGGATGCTGTGAATATTTTAATGAATAAGAAAATAATACATTATGCAATAACGACACAAAAAAAATTTTGGTTGCAAAATATATAAATAAAGCACAACACTTACTTGCTTTTCAAAACATGCCTAGTGTATTGTATAAACAGTCACTTGTTTTAAAAAAAGTTTTAATTATGCATTTGCATATGTGTTTTGAAGGTCAAAACCAACATGGTGCGGATTTTGAAATTTGGATTTTTGCTAACTTCCGCTAGATACAAAATACGAAATACCAAACACGTCACCATTTTTGTAAACAAAAACGGGAAATGTAATCATTTTGTCAACAAAATCTGCCGTTTCAGACATGGCCTAGGTTAATGTTTATTTATTCAATGTAAACAATTTAAAATGTCTTATTTCCTCGCGGAAATGCGAACACAGGCTGTATCACAACTGTTTTCAATAAGAATATGTGTGGCGTTGCAATATTTTTTGTTAATTTTATTTCACTCGGAATATATTAGCTTAATACACATATTTCCATTTCATCAATAAAAAATATCAATTTTCAGTCCGAAACGTATGAGTGAAAACATGATTTCATGTACTCAGTTAGCAAAATATGCTGTTTGGACACAATTATCATGTTTAGTAGCGCNAGGACATGGGTCGAAATGTGGCCGTTTTTGGTCATATAGGCAACTCGGTTGCACAGAAAATTTTGGGGAACCGTTAGTGTCTGTACCATAGAGGTTTGACTGTATCACAGTTTCACTTAACTGATGCATGAATAAAGTGATCAAACCCATGGCAAAGTTAATGTTACATATGGTGTAAGAATACACAGCGAGCATACAAGTAAGATGTTAAGCAGGGCTTTCAAAAGTGCTCAGTTTACCATGAACAGTGGAACATCTCCACAACAACTGACCATGCAGAGACTAATTATCACCATAGGGAATTACCATTGTAGCGAAAAATGACTGCAACATTGCATGCAGTGTCATCATACACCCACCCACTGGGCACCATATGTTAGTTTTCCTGAATGCTTCTATTCCCACGGAAGCTGACTGCGAAACACAATGTAGTACATCTGACAATGACATTTTCCACACAAGATATTGTTTGGGTAAAGATTATTACAATTAGAATAACAGACAACCCCTGACAGTTAAAAACATTTCTTTTGCCGTCCCACATAAGTAAATGCACTTACTAAGACTCAAATTAAACACACATTACATCTACCAGAACTATTAGAATGATACAGCTTCTAAATCTGACCTGTGTAATTATATGCACTTTCATTTCAGAGAATAGCAGCAGCTTTTATTTGTCACCATTTGAAATGTAATCAATGTCAAGGCTGAAGGCTACCCTACTGTTGCAAGATTTGATTGATAAGGACTCGAGAGAGAAGGATAATGATGGAGACTCATCATACGTGAACTTACCGCCTCGCCATCTTGGTATTCACTGCTCCTCCTGGGAATGCTGCCGGACTACTTGCGAGATACTGTGTACATGCGCGCTGTGCACTGTATAGTTCCACGCCCACACACACACAATATAGTACATGAGAATATGCAACAAGGCTGAAGGCTACCCTGCAGATGATGAAACTACTGCAGAGTGTAAAATTTACTCTCTCTTTCCTTTGTCATATCTTAGTCTCACTTTTACTAGGACAGTGGGAGCCCTCATTCCTTTCTGCTACCTCCCCTCTACCAGGTGCCAGATAATTTCATCCACATCTCTTTGTTCCCCAGAATGAATCTCTGTCTGGCAACAGAGCAATAGGCAACCAAAGCTAAGAGGAGGAATGACTAGGCAGGAGAGTATTTAAGGGGAGGAAAAAGGATGTCACGTCCTTTTGTGCTCAGTGGAAAAGAAGGTTGACATTCTTTTGACCTCTCTATGGGGGGAGCTTGTTAGCAGAAAAAAAAGAAAACATTCACACATATTTCAACTCTAAAGAGAAATACTATCATTATAAAGCGGAAGAACACAAAAAGGCACTCGTCCAAAATGAGTATATTAACACTGTATTTAATACAGAACACAGTGGTACATTAAAAAATTGTTGTTATAGTGCATGTGTCATTACAACCCACGCTCGTGAGATCAGGGTTCGACTGTAACAGCACAGACTGTGGCGGAGACACGGGGCACGTACCAAGTGTGGAGCGGTTGCGCAGCACCAGGTAGCAGTGGTAGAAGAACAGCGACATTAGGCTCACCCCAAACATCACCGCCACAAAGAACAGGAACAGGATGTGGAACTTGCCCATCCCCTCCAGCTCGTTCTGCACAAACACACACATTCCAGGAGCAGGTATGGTCTATTCCACTAACGTAGTCCCGTATACCGCTGTTTACATGGCAATAACAGTTTGTCTCCCTGTGCCACTGATAGTGTTTACAGAAACATACTCAGCTGACTGTCAACCTGCCCCCAATGTTGCCATTGAGACAACTGCACGCAGAACTAAAGACACTCTGCTGTTGGACTAAGTAGGCTACAAATGGTAAAGTAGGGTTAGAGGGTGTTGACCTCGTATACTGGTGGCGGCAGTGTGCAAGATAAGTGCGTAAAATACAGGATGGAAAAACTTTATCCAAAATGTTTTTTCAGCTCTGCCTTACAAATTCTCTGTTTCTGTTAAATGACTTGCCCAGTAAAACATATTGTGTTCATGAATCGCTTTAGGTGCCATGTGTATTCTTTGGTTTTACTTTGCACTGCCATCAATGCTGCCTTAGATTGTGACACGTGCTGCTGCGAGCCTTATGCGAGTGCCAGATATGACGAGTTTATCACTCCCAGCACCATGCAGCCTTTTGCCCATTTGAGAACTGTTTTTTGTGAATATTTTCATGATTCAGGACTGGTTTCTGTAAGGAGAGTTTAATGCAATTGTGAGTTTTTGAATGCTAACTTGCTCAAGTTTCGTCAATGTTTGTAATTTGTGATTTATTCCACTTTTAAACAATGTGTTTAAGTTTCAGTAACGCATGTATTGGAACATATTTAAAGCATTATTAATTGTATTTGTATGTTAAATAACATGTCAAAAATTTGATTATAGCACAAGGCTGTTATTTGTAAGAAAGAGTGAACTTTGCGTAGAGTAACAAAGTGGATCGGCAAAGTTTCAGGGTTACGTTTTACAGTTCGTCTCATCTTGTTCATAGGTTTGCTGCATTCGGATGTGTTGTACTTGGAATTTGTAGGATTTGATACGCCCTCGCTGGCATCCCACCAGGTGTAATTTGACTGCTTTTCACTAGGAAGTTTGCAGTTTATTTCATATTATAGGTGTTAACTTTTTGACTTTGAATTTGTTGGAATTGGCTTAAATTGTAACATTTCCGTATGCTTCACTTACTAGCATGAATTATTTCTTCTTTTCTAACTGTATTACAGAAATGTAATACTTGAATGCTTGAGGCTGTCCGAGAGCGCACAAGCATCTGAAGCAGAGCCTACATCGTAACACACTGCCCAGCCCAGGAAGGCACAACTTTTGTTCTTACGACGGTCTAGACAGCAGAAGAGGTCAGGGTGGAAACAGCAGCACTCTGAAGAAACCCACCAGTTACCAAAACCAAGAACACATTTCTTGATGGCTAACGTGCTAACTGCATGGCCACCATCTCTTATTTTCTATGATAGGGAAGTTAAAGTAAAAAATAATAATAATGATGAGTGGTGACAGATAACAGCTATCCCATCCCGCACGCATTGCCCGAGACAGCGTGCAACATACAAAACTATATACTACTCTTTATGGTATCAAAACATACCTAACTGTAGGAAAACAAACACTTCTAGAAAAAAAAAGTCTGCAGCAATAAAATTAACTCGAGAAGAATTTATACTGTACATGCATTACACAATAGCGTTGTAACTGTAGCAAAATATATACACATATATTGATCTGTGTAAATAGTTGTGTTAGTGAACAAATCTTGAGCTACAGTGACTTGTACCGTTCTTGTACTAAAATCAGACTGTCACAGCAAGATGGCCGCTATGACCAGGTCGTGCGTGCTCATGTGTTGCAAATAGTTAGAGGACGTGGAAACAACTTTGATGTACTTTTTGCCTTTCATTGGTAGTCCGGTTTGTGAATCAAATTGTACGTAACATTTTGGTCCATTCGGAGCCGGATTGTACAGATATTAATCAGATCTTTCGTGTCGTAAATTTAGTTGGTATGTAGTTTACAAATGAGCACAATGTGTGTTTATATGCGTAACATCAAGAAGTTGCAGGTGATAGATAGCGTTGGTTGGCGATGAAGATAATGCCCTCGGAGATGTTTTAAGTGCAGTTGACTAAAATTTGGCTATGAGCAAATTAATTTTTGTGTGTCTGCGGTAACCTAAAAACTTGAAATGGTGGACTTGTCTGTGTTGCAGCGCAGTTTTCACAGAGCAGAGAACCGTTTGAATCGTGCTGCAGTATTAACAGATGCACAGAAAAAATATATTCTTCTAAATAAGGGCTGTTTAAAGCAATGGTACGGGATTTGAAACATTTACGTCAGGGTTTTAAGGACAACCATATTGCCCTAGAAATTGCCTTTAAAAGTACATGCAAAATGCTTTACCATGTTTGATGACAACTTTTATGCCATTATAACAGAACATGATTCGTTGGCAAACAAGACCAAAACAAAGAACGGAAAGGAACCATCCACCTCGAGTAATGACGGACTGGGGTCGCATGAGACGTTACCTCGAATTAACCTTCCCACTTTCAGTGGTGAAATCACTACATGAACAAGCTTATCAAATTTATTTCGGTCCTTAATAGCAAAGCAGCCCTTGTTGAGCAATATGGAGCGCCTGGCCTACCTAAGGACGTCATTAGCGGAGGAACCACTCATTTCGATTCAGTCGCTTATGCTCACAGATGAAAATTATTCAGTAGCGTGGGTCATACTGGTCAGAAGGTAAGAAAACAAATGGCTTATTACATCCCAACATCTAGATGCCATTTTGCAAGTACCCTCGGTAACTCAGGACTCATCAGCTGCTCTAAAGCATTTAATTTTTGTAGTTATTATTGAAAATGTTTCGGTTCTGCAAGCTGTTCGCCTCCCAGTAGATAAATGGGATCTACTTCCTATACATCTATTAGAGAAAATACTGGATTCCACACTCCGGCGACAGTGGGAACTGGCATTGAATCCAGATTCTGTTCCTACTGTGAAGCAGTTTATGTCCTTCTTGGAAAAACAGTGTCAATCCACGAAAGCTGTCTATCAGTCCAAAGGTAAAGTGCCCCGAGGGAATGTACCAATTGGAGCGAACAAGGTTGCTAATTCTCAAAAGATACAGCACGGATATCACTGGCCTGCCTTCGTGATGTCAACAATGTATCATTGGCCAGCAAGATCCCCAGACCTCTTCCTCATTGAGAACGATTGAGACCAGATTAGATGGCAACTTCGGCTGAGGCAGGATCTTCCTCAGGAGAACTTGCGACGGCTGCATGCCTGCATACTTAACCGCCGCCTGTCTCCGCGCTACAGGTGGTCCACAACATACTACGTGCATCCTGCAGGCATTGGTCTCCTACAGTGCATAATTGGTGTGGTACAATATTGTGATGTTTTCTATATACATATTTCCACGTCCTGTGCCTGTACCCACTCACGTGCCCTGCGATGGCACCTTCAGGGTAATCAATATTTTTGTAAAAGAGTGTGCTTATGGTCTGTCGTGGTAAAGCACAGTTAGTCGGCGTGGTAATACTGAATATCTAAGGGAGATTGATGGTTGTGGACTGGCGCACGAGGCATCGCTGTCTGACCCAGGCACTTACCGGAAGGTCGATAGTCCAAGGGACAACTGCTCTAGTAAGGCCCAGGAAGGCAAGCTCCCTAAGCTGCACTCCGAAACAGTTACCAATAGGAGAAAAAAGGATCAAGGTTTTTGGTTCGTGTCTTACTAGGGCAGGTGATGAACTGGAAATAGTGGGAGCAAGGGATAGGTAATAGAGTGCTGGAAGAGAGAACTCAACCAAGTAAGGTTTATGCATGTTTTATTGATTGCTCAATCAAACACACATACACCAGCCTGTACCCTGACTGAAGCTTGAAGGGCCGATCCAAAGTTGCCAATTGGGATCTTACCTAGTTTCGGAAGAGGCGGCAGTGCTGACCCCAAGTCAGCAGTACTCGTACTCGTGAAAGCTGAGAGTAAGCTACAAAGTAGCTGGAAGTGCAGCGGCTTCGTGGTGTTTGTCATGCAGAGTATAACTCTCGACTGGACTGCGAAAGGCAGTGGCGACTTGAGAAAGTCGATGGATGCTTGGGCAGCGTGACATTCTGCGAAGGCAAGACGCAATGTCTGGTGGCTCTCGGGCAGAGTAACGGCGTGCTACTGAACTGGCACGAGACAGCGCAGGTGTGCTCTCGGGCAGAGTAACACCGGACACGCGGATGGCACGAGACAGCCTTGAACCGAGGACTGCGGGTCATATTTATACTCGGCTCACAGGGTCAGCGTGGGGGTTGCGAGGTGTGGAGAGACAGAGACGTGAAGGAGAGAAGAGAGCAGCGGCTACTTCCCCTCACTTGCCAGGCGCTGGAGGAGTGGAGAGTGGCGACGTGATGCAAAGCAGGTTGCAGCGCAGCAGGCGGCAACAGCTGGGCAAGCCATCCCTGACTTGGAAGGCGCCCTGTGGCGTGTATGGCATGATGGATCTTCTTAGGAGGGGGCCACGGCTGTGGCGAGGCTAGATGAGAGAATGACGTCGCTCGTGGCGCCTCAACTTTTTCTCCTTGGCATCCCCTCCCCTAATTCATATGCACTTTGTTTGCATGTGGCAGGAGGATACAATGAGTAGCCCAAAAGTAGAACTTTGGCAGGGCATCACAAAAGTTGGAAGTAATCAGGATAGACCATATATAATTAGGGACCCCCAAAAAATGGTAAAGTTGTAAAATTCATAAAAATTGTTTTTGTTGTAAGTTTTTTTTATGAAATTTATATAATTTTGTGAAAACATAAAGGTTTACATGAAATAAAACATATTCACATGTGTTTACATCACAACATACAAGATGATAAGAAACTATTAAGGATGTCAAATTTGATTCTTCGATTCCTTGAGAACACATATTTCTTTGCATAATGATAAACTTCAGAACTGAGTGTCAGATTAACACAAATGACAACACTGTTAAGGCATCGACGTGGTATATAAGAAAATGTCTCTCTTCTCTGAAGGAAACATTTTCAGAATAAATTATATGCATTGTGTACTGGGCCCATAAGCTGAATCTCGCTGCTAGCCTATTAAGTTTGGAGTTGGTTGTAAGCACACATAACTGACTGAAGTAGTTCAGTGTTTATTGTCATCAAACAGAACTGCAGTTGTTCAGTGCTCTTCTTTTTTCCTTGTTGAACTTTGCAACTCCACGGTAGAATTAGTACTGGAATTTGAAGGTTCAACACATGCACTGTCTCACAAAGTTCATCCCACTCAATCTAACATACTCTCATCCGACCTTGTCCAGCGGCCGGCATAAGCCCATCGTAGGTCGCGCTTGTACGAGACACAGGGCTATGTGATGCGTGTGCAAAGTGGCTGAAGGTGGACTACGGCCGAAGACAGATAAGGGTTCTTGTTAGATCAAGGGTTTATGTAGGTGTTTTGCCATGCACTACCGTGCACGTTCTGTAGTTAGTTTGTAAGGTTTTCTTCTGATGTATCTGTTGGCATCACTCCTGTACATGCCTTGTGGTAACAGCAGGCAAGACCACGAGCAGAGGGTTTTGCTAGTGTGTAAGATATTTTGTGTTTGTTTCATGTGTATTCCTGTTCACAATCTGTAATTTAGTAAGTAAGGCGTTGTATTAATTTTGCCATGCACTCCCGTGCAGATTTTTGTAATCATCGTGATTGCCCTTATGCTTCATATCCATGCACGTGGTCCGATGGGGCCTGCCTTTCTGGCGTGGGCAAGAGTCCCCGCTTCCGACGGCCATTTGGCAGTCTCTCATTGGAGCTCGAGCTGGATGGATGAGTGCAGCTAGGCCTGCGGAGGCCTCATCTTTGCTATCGCCAATCTACAACGGACTCTCGATGTACTGTTAAACCGTATCCACAGTTAATTTTCAGACGTCCCAGCAAAACTCCTATATAAATAATGGCAATGCTACTTGCTTGTTTGTTGGATGTTGTGTCGATCAAAATAACTTTTGGTCCCTTCATCTAGGATTTCCCGCAACAATTATTTCTAAGCTGGTTGTTTATGTACAAGTCTAGTAACTGGATGTGAAATACGCCACACGTGCTTCCATTTACCACTGCACTCTGGCGTGTGGTCTTCCCATGTTGTCTGCGGGCACAGTACGAGTCTGGCTTGCTACCTCCCCTAACACGTCTGACGAGAGGAGAAACGGTTACCTGGCAACCAGCATGATGACCTTGTGTACTGTTTCTCTCGGGCATGCACCTTTCTCCCTCCCCTTACATGCCTTCAAGAGGGGAAGCTGTTGCCTAGCAAAACAAAAAAGGTAGTGTGTCCTCTCTCTCGGTCGTGCATGCTTACCTTCAGCCCTTACATGCCAGGCCACACAGCAAATAACGTACACCTGGAGATCACAGATATTTTATCAAAATTATTCTTCGCTCAAAACAGCTGCACGTGTCATCACTAGTATTTCAAAGCAGGCGGTTTCGCCTAAAAAAGTTACACAATACATTTTAACAAGAAATTATTATTCGCAAAGATGTTTTCTATTGACATTACAGGTCGTTTTTTACCATACAGTTGGTGTTTAATTGTACCTGATAACAAACCAACATGATTTTAAAACAAAAATATTAATTTAAGTCAATAGACAGTATCTTTGCAAATTAAATGATATACCCAGAAGCATATATGTGACTTCCCCTTGCCACAAATTGTTTGAACAATGAGCGACTTTATTACCAAGTGTAAAGTTTAATTTCAGTAACTTCTTTCGGAAAAATCTGAGGATTTAAATTAATTTATTTCAATAGACACACATCTCTTAAATAAACTGATATCCTGTAAGGGCCTATTCGACACCTTTCGTCATCTAATAATGAGTAAGCACCGAGCCACAGAGGAAATGGTTTTGAATAATTAATTAAAAACAGTGGAGAAATAAATTTTAGATGCCTTATTAATTAATTTTTTGTCTCAAAATTACGTTTTTTGCAGTGAGATATAATTACTCACTTTAAAAGACTGATATTTGCCATGCCGCACGGTGTCGCCAACATGTGGTGTGCAGGGGTGCACTGTTTCACTCCTCCCACTGCTTCCCCTTCTCCTTTTGTTCTGCCCCCCGTGAATACACTGCCGGTCGATAACCTCTCCACGCACTCTCAGCTGATTGAGTGCGCACAGGACATTCAAGATTTGGCTTGCATTCAATGTCATAATATTTTTATTTTCAGAGGGTTTCAAAGTTTTAAGTCGGCTTGAATTCGGTGTCAGATTACAATAAATTATATACAGGATTTTGAGATGTTATATTCTATATTTAAATGAGTTGTGGTGAAATGTTTTTTAATGTATTATGAACAGACATACTTTTTTTAAAATTACAATTGTTATTCACAGATAATGTACAGCTCTCAATATACTCAACATGAAGTCTAATAAGATTAGATGTAGTATTTCACGTCAAAATCCTCATCTACTGAAATCCCGAGTGTATGGAAATTTTTTAACAGTCCCCTGAAAAACGGTAGACAGGAAGTCCGCTGTTGTCACTCTGTCTGCACATTAATATTTTTAATCCTTTTTAACTTACCCTCGCAACTGGCCTGAGCCTTTCCGTCGATTCGGAGGGTCCGAAACTAATTACTTTTGCCTACAGGCTTTTACCTTTTATGTAACTTAGTGTATCAACATGCTGGTTCAGGCGAGGTCTCATGCAAGTGTTTTCTTCATGCAGTTGTGTTAACTAATGTACTGTTTAATTTGCTTTTGAGTTTGTGTAGCGCACTGCGCAGTTTAATGTCCTTTTAAATTGCAATGAATGGCTGATGGCTGTGGATCTGACACGAACGTGGTCACGCTTACGTGCTAGTTAAGCAGCCATCGCCCCTGTACTTGCGTTTGGCATACTCCGTGGCCAACAACGGAGCTGAACAGTTACGTATCAGTGTTGATGCAAGCCACGTGGCTATGCCGAGAGTTGAGATAGAGTCTGCGCTCACCGCATGGCCGTGCGTGATATCACAGCCTGGGAACATTACAACTACTTTACCACCTTCATCTGCTGCCTCGCCAGTTAACCCCGATAACAATACTAGAAGAATATTTGCTTGTAAATAAGGGATGGCTGGGTGCAATTTCACGCCAAATTGTCTACCGTGATAAAACAGTATTGTAAGTGTGAAACCATGTTTCACCTGGGCTCGTGGTGTCATAATACATTCAGATATCCTCGCTTCATCAGAAAAAATATTTAGAAAATTATCAAGGGCTCCTACCTACCTCGTGCTTCAACTGTGTTGCAGAGTGTTTGAAATACACGTTTTTCCACTATACAATTAACAGTGTGTCCAATGTGGTTAACATGGTGGAAATGAATGAATGAAAATGTTGTTAACCCGACTTAGGCGCCAGACCACGTTGACAGGCAGAGTAAAGATGGTGTGCCGATGTTCTTAGGACTCCAGGGTCATCCGCTCGGACGTATGCCATTCCCTCGGGTGATGGATATCGTCGAGTCGTCCTGATACCTATGTTGTGGAGTGTGGTGGGCCTATTCAGACTGACCAATATGCCTTGAACTGCTGTTAAATGCTATTTTATAGAGATTGTGCAAATTTAGACTGATGAAGAAACATCTAGAATACTGGTTGTGAAGGATCCGTGCCCCGAAATGCCAATAAGGCGTTGCGTAGAAATAATACGATGTTGTTTACCTACACATGTATATTTTCCTTTGCAGAGAAAACTCACATCAATGTGAAAACATAAACAGACTGGGGCCACTCGTGCCCGCCAAGTGGGCTCAGTTGCTCTAAAAAACGTGTTACAGAGACATGAAAAATTAAGGTGAAAAAGTTATGCTTCACCGGACAATGCTATTCCCGAGGAAGGAGGGGTGACATCTCCGAGTGCGATGAAAACAAAAGTTCCACCTGAATTAAGAAATAGTAAGAATAAAAAACTAAGTGATAAGTACAAAATACGTGAATGCACCCAGATCGCGACACGGCGCGGCATATGCGGGTACCTATACGGACCGTGGCCACGCACAGCTAACATTCTAGATTGTTCAATAATCCATAATACATTTCTGGAAGCTACACTGAAAATTAATTAAAAGAAAAATTATAATAAAACTATTGCAAGGGCTGTCTTCTCATGATATTTGCACATCCATTAATTTGTTTTACTTTATAAATTGAATAGATGAATTATTGCCCGGGGTAGCTCCTGGCGTGGTCGCTGCTGCTGGCTGGAACTAAGGCCCGGTTCCTCGGCGGGGGTGGTGCTGCAGCTGATGAAGTTGGTTGGTGCCCACGGAGGGCTGCTTGCTGGTCCTGGTGGGTCTGAACCACGGCTTGGTGATTCCCAGTGGTACTGGAAGTTCTTAAGTTCTTGGTGAATTCTCTCGACAACCGGGTGCGACTCGCCGGCGGTCTTGTGGGATGGCTGGAAGAGGGGGGAACTGGGAGGTGAGGTATCTCCCGTTGACAGGTGGCTTGAGCTCATTCCCGTTGGGATATACTGCTGAGGGCAGCTGGTTCTAAGTCGCAGTTCAATTGGCTCGCTGAGAAGCAGTAGCTACCCTCTTAGCTCTCCATTTTGCACCACTTCTACAGGTGAAGGACGTAGAGAAAGGAACTATGGCCTACCACGCCAAGGAAGAGCAGGCGACGAGAATCCCTAACTATGTGTGCAGCCAGTCGTGGCTAGGCCACCTAGACACAATCCTACTGCTCCAACCGGCAAAAATAACGCTGTGGATGGAGCGCTGTGCTGATCGGGATATCTAGTCGCATTGTGAGTGTGGTCCAGAAGGGGTCAGACTGCCAGAACCAGTCTTATCACTCCAACTGGTGAAAATAACAATGGGGTGGATGGAGGGAATCCACCTTGTGGATTTAGATTCTCGTGATTGTGGCTCTACCGAACGCACGCATCAGGTACCTTTGGGTACCTGGTCCACGGTATGGGTGGCCGTCTTACGTGTGTGTTTTGCGACGTACGTACGCCCGATTAAGGGAGCCAGCAGTCCTACTCTAGTTTCAGCAAAGAGGATTTCAAGACGCGGTCTCCTGCTTTTCCTTAGTAGGTTGACGTCTACTTGGGATTAAAGTCACAGTCACCCTAGAAATAATGGAGGTTAGGTAAGACCACGTGTTTATTCCCAGAGAAATAGACACAGTGGCCCGTACTAACTCTCAACTATCAATGAACTGTAATGGAAGTAAACTGCAGTAATACCAGGTGATGGGGACCTGGGTCTAAACTACACAAAAGCAGATGCGACTAGGTAGCTATGATACCAACTGACCCTAACTAACTCTATACTGTTGTCCAGAAGGGACTCGAGTGTCACTACCAAAGTGGTAATGAATGTAAAGGGGACTGGAGACTTCTTCGGGGGTTGCTGGGCAAATGTCTGGAAGATGTCTTGTAGGTAGCGGTAGTCCTTCGTGAGAAAGGCGGTATATGGAAAGTTCCCAGTGGAACCGGCGCTTTCCTCTCCAACCTCCTCTCCTGGTGGCCGAGACCTATTTAAGGTTATACCCGGGGCACTACTTTCTATCTTACTTTAGCTCCCACAAACAAGATCTTACTCTGCACTTTTCCATTCTCGTGGTACCACCGGGGAACTTTGTGTTTTAGCGACCGCCATGCTTGGCCGAAAATATGCTAAAATTCTCACATTCACACTCTGCCGCGTCAGCACGTATCCTTCTCTCACTCGGAAAAATTTAGCATGGCGGTAAATCCCATTATCACAATTGCGGCCCAATGCGTCCGGGTGTGCTCAGGACTTAGGTTTGGGGGACAACCGTATCCTCGTGTGCTCCTTGCCTAGGGACTTTCTGGCTGGCTCTGGTAGCAAGTAGTCCTGGGTTCAAACCCTGCACGGGGTGATGTGATGACACGTGAAGATGAGGCGAAATCGTATATAGCAAATATGTCAGTACACGTCACACATCATGCTGGTATAAACATATTTCAAATATTTTGTTGAAAAATATTCACTGTTATTGCGGGCATTGAAGAGTTGTTTTTTTTGCGTTGTTACATAGTTAGCTCAATTCCTTTTTTTAAGTTTGTTGTTAAAAATATCCATAAAATTTATAAAATTTTAGTAAAAATTAATAATTTTCTTCTAGTTTTATTTTTTATTTAATTTTTTTTAAGAAGCAAATATTTAGTTTTTGTATTTACCAGTTTTGACCATTTTTGAGGTGCCAAGAAGTAGGCTAAGAGTGAAGGTAACAGTGTGTGCCAGATGAGTGGCTGATGATAAATAAAGACTGTTAACTCACCCCTACCTTCCAGAAACTGATGAAGTAGGGCAGGCTGGTGGCAGATATGAAGACGCAGTAGAGCAACGCATACGCCAGGAACAGAATGAAGAACTTGTAGTTGCTGAAGGCGACACAGTTGTTCACCCAGGGGCAGTGGTGGTCCATCTTGAGCACACACTCCCCACACACGCTGCAATGGTGCGCGCGGTCTGGCTTCACGTGCTGGCACTTGTCGCAGTAGCGCACACCTGCGGCACACACCCATGTTCCCATCACACGCCTCCTCCACATTTAGCAACGCCACCATTTACTAAACTAACATGTTCATCAAATTTAAATATTATTTTTTTTTGCATAGTGATTCACCTCTTTGCAAGAAAAACTAAAATTCCTGGTTTCATAAATCCACCCCCAAGTACGAGATCTGTTCCGAAAGTTCACAGACTGACAACACTTGTGTCAATTCTATGAAAGTGATTCTGTGACTGTGACCTATGAAGATAGTTTCTAGCGAGCTTCGTTTATGTGAGTAAAGTCAACACACAGTCTTGAGTTACGTTGCGCTAGGGCTCTGTGTTTACGCATTATTTGACAGCAAAAAGTGTCAAATAGGCCCTTCCAGGATATCAGTTTATTCAGAAGACATGTGTCTATTGGAATAAATTAATATAAATCCTCCGATCTCCCCGCAAGAAGCTACTGAAAATGAACTTTATGCTTGGTAATACAAGTCCCTCTATGTTCAAACAATTTTTGGTGACAAGAGAAGATCAAGTATACGTTTCTGGGAAAATCATTTTTATTCGGAAGATGCTGCCAATTTAGTTAAATTATTTGTTTAAAAATCACTATTTTTCAACAGATACGATTGAACACTATCTTTGCAAGAAAAAAACCTTTAAAAACCAAATAAAACATCTACAAAAAATAATTCCTCATTAAAATGTTTTGCACAACATTTTCCAGCGAAATCATTTGCTTTGAAATACTACTGATGATAGGTGCAACTATTATGAGTAACGGATAATCTTGATAAAATTTCTACGACCGGTTTACCATCGCGTACTCATGACTGCTATGACCTTGTTAGGCCAGACTTGGCGGAGCACTCGACCGCTCCGTGTTGTAGTGCGTTTGAAGGGTGACAGTGTGTCAAACTGAGATCACATGATTAGTTTTATTAACGTTTCATACACTCTACCGATTGCCCTCTCGCCAGGCGTGTATGGGATGGAAGTAAACTCATGCTGTGAATGCAGCTTTTCTTTCAACATAACAGCTACCCCTCTCATCAAGACTGAGAGAGAGACAGAAAGAGAGGACGAAAGGATACCGCGCTATAGTTGCTACGTTACTGCTTCCCCTCTCGTCTGGCATGTAAAGGGAGGGAGCACGCTAGAGCCATACTCACAGTGTCACCAACACAATCAGCTGAACTGGAGAGTGCTGTGCTGTGCTTCAGTGATATGATAAATGTTTGCGCGTTTTAACGTATTTTACACCCAGTTATTAGGGGTTTGCATAAACCACCACCTTAAAAACAGTTGTTGCAAGAAATCTTAATTTATGGGACCGAAAGATATTTAGATTGATGCAATATCCGATAAACGATAAAAGTGGTTAATTGTATCATTATTTATAAGGAAATTTTTCTAGGACCACTGTAATATGCAAATACACATTCTAATACGCACTAACCTCAGTGACCATACATAAAGGCAAACACAATGCCATATAGGAGAGTGCGTACTTTGCCGTAGGAAGGAACAC
The DNA here is from genome assembly GCA_002778355.1 of Clitarchus hookeri. NCBI lineage: Eukaryota > Metazoa > Arthropoda > Insecta > Phasmatodea > Phasmatidae > Clitarchus > Clitarchus hookeri. The sequence goes on from NQII01001775.1 coordinate 338,337, forward strand.
AGTACCCTGGGTTATGGTCCTGTTGGTGACAGGCAGGCTCTGGGCGAACCTCTCCAGGATCTCTCGCTGCGTCTCCTCGTTCTCTGCCTGCTCCATCTTCTCCAGCTCCGCCCGCGGGATCTTGAACTGGAGCACACCACCGACCCTCAGTGCACACCGCCACAACACTTCTCCCACACCACGCTACAGCACACCTACGCCTCTTACCTGCGCTGGCACTCTGCCGATCTCCGTGAAGATGGTCTGCCAGTACGCCCAGCAGAAAATGAAGAACAGCACATGATAGCCCAACAGGAAGAAAACTGCAATGAGAAAATACAAACTCTATGCCACACAATATTAAGCTTGTGAGGAACATACATTTAAGTCTATGTACATCATTGGATGTTACCGGTTTTTTAAAATCCAACATAAAAATTGACAAAGGGCAATACTAGATATACGCTGTTTATGGTTAATTTTACACTTTTGAAATCAACCTTTGAAAAAATTAATTGCCACTACCTGCAATTTTTTAACAGGCACACTGGCTACCATATACCTAGTAAAGTAACGACGGAGGGAAAGTAGTTAAACGTCACAACATTGAAAGAGAAGGTAAATATTGGTGACCAATGAAATTATTTATTTTGCATTCTATTTGTTTTAATGCACATGAATGTGAAATACTACTTAAGTTGAAAGAGATTTGGGTGGCTGTTAACAATGAGGTCTTGAGAGCCGATGAGGGTGAAATGAGGTAAGAATGGAGCAGCGCAGGACCGCAAGGGTAGGGGGAAAAAGGAGATTCCTGAGAAAAACCGTTGACCGGCGGCATCGTCCGGCACGCTTCCCACTTGCAAAAATCCTGAGTGACCCGGCCAGGGATTGAACCTGGTTCGCCTTGGTGGGAGGCAAGCCGTCTAACCGCTCAGCCACGGTGGCCCCTAAAATAATACTTTTCTAATAATTTGAAAGTTTCACTTGACTGATGAATCAATAAAGTGATCAGACCTGTGATGTTAATTGTACACGTGGCAGAAGAATACACAAAGCGCATACAATTAGATCTTAAGCAGGGCTTTCAAAACCGTCCAGTTTACCATGAACAGCCTCTAACAGTTTTCCAACTTTGTGGGAAAGTATTCTGCCAAACTGATGCACTTAATTTGCACATTATCTCGCACGACAGTGACGTCAAAATGTACGGCATAATAAATGCACAGACATAGAACTAGTAAAACCAATAACGTAGGATTGCCCTTTCTAGGCCATAAAACACACATCATACCAACAATTCATTGCCCCTGCACAGTAAGCTCCCCAAGACACATCTGCGCGGAACAACATCTAGTGTTGACGCTGTGACCAGCCGATTCGCAATTACGCACAGACACATTCCCAAAATTACCACCACCTATCCCTTAGCACATCAGACGTGCTTGGAAAATCAAAAGCAACTTGGATGAACACCAATAGGCAACAAGGCATTATTTCTGGATCAGAAAATAAATAAATGTGAGGCAACCAAGCTCCATTCAAAATGAGTACCATGTCAGTCCAAACACATTGTCGTGGTTCGAAATGTAGCTGCCATTCAGAGATGTTAGAAATGTCTTTCTCTTGCCGAGTGGGAGAGGACAGGCTCCCGGTGTTGCAAGTGGGAGTTGGTAAGCGGCTTGCTTACTACTGTATCACGTGTGCTCTGATTTACCACACATCCTACGCAGCTATGTTACGACAGCTGTGCAATTTTCACTTACGTAAGTTAACTCTACCTTTTGAAACTTCACCTAAGGGCGGGCTCGTTTTTTTCAAGGCCCTGGCTGTTGTTAGCTGAGGCGGGAGTTCTAACTTGATCTTAAGTTGGGCTTGATACCTTGGGAGGAAGCTGGTCGCATTGCCATTGATCATAGACATGTAGAACTCATTCTCACTGTGTGAGAGATCCCAGGTATAATTATACCACAGTTACATTTAACTTATTGTATAGGTCTAACAATAAGACTAACTTTATACAGTAAATTTCTGTTAGGTTTAAGTTCACTTATAAGTTAGTTTTAAGCCCTTCCTGCTGGTTTATCCCGGTCTTCAATTCTGAATTTGATGCTGCATTTCTTTTTGCCAAACTCTCAATTTCCAAAGTTATACGCAAAATTTAAGAAAAAAAAGTAGGCTAGCAGTTGCCATAGTTTTTTTTTTTTTTTTTTTTAAAGCACAGGTCTTCAAATTTTTGAGTAAATCAGGAGGAATAAGTTATATTTTCTGTATGACAGTTCTTGAGGTTACAAAGATGAAATAGTTTTATTAAAATATAAACTCTTAATTCAATTCATCACAACAATAAGTTCATAATTAAATGTATCTGTAGTCTGATTAAATTGTTCTATTTATTTGACATTTAATTTTGCATGTGATTAATTTACTTAGGTAGAGCAGCACTCCATCTTTGTGGCAATTTGTCTTATCAGGCTTGTGAGATGTTTCCAAGGTTGTGTATAGTGTTTTTCTTCCAATCCCACGCTCAGTTTATATACCTCTCATAGGTATCAGTTGTAGAAATAACCAAGCAAGTGCAGAAATAGTTCTAGTGTTTACATATAATTCAGTTCCCCCCTCCCTATACAACCAGTTCAACTTGGTACAGCAATTCATGACTGACTAGCAGAATTATGTTGGAAAGTCTCTCAAATGCAACACTAACACATCTTTGTGGTTATAGGGGAGAGAGGAGCACATTTGAACTTAAATTTCTCTTCACCCATTGGTTTTACAAATGCAATATATTTACTACAAGGGTTGGCAACACTGCTGGCATGACTGACTGTAATTCCCCTCCCCTTCAGTTCAGTGAGCAGCTGGTCTTTCAAAACATGAGGTTCAGTTTTTAGGTAAGTACACTAAAACTTATCAACTTAAATCTCTAAAATAATTTTTATTCTTTATAACTTTTACCAAAAACAACCTTGGTGATGGCAAGAAAGTGTATCAAGAACTATCTTTGCAGCACATAAGTTTTCTTCTTTAATTTCTTCATCAAAGCAAAACTGAGGTTAACTCATGGTTGTAAACTGAGGTACAACTGAACATTGTTCAAAAGTCTGGGCATACAATTTCATTTTGATTTACCAATCAAGCCTAAAATAACATAACAAATTTCTGAATGGTTCTTTCAGCTAATTCCAATCACTGCATTGGCCTACACTCAAGCTCTAATTTATAACAAAATGAGGCAAATGTTTCCAGTTTTCATTTCTACATCTTTCATTTTATTTTGAGATCTTGCAACGCTAGTGCTTGTCGCGCAAGATATTTCCTTCGCCCCTAAATCCGGCGCGGTGGTACGTCAACATAAACGGACTTCTCGTACAACAAAACTTGTTGAAGCATTCTGAAAAAAGCTAAGAAGTGCTGACGCTTAACAAAAACTCCAACTTTCGAAACGAAACGGTAAACAGACTCCTGATAAACGTAAATAGCAAACGTCCACCCGATAACCTACAATAGCACACGTCTGCTTGATAAACAAACTATCACGGGAAACGAGCCACCGCGGCTTTAATTTTGAAACCGATAACATTATTACGAAGCTTAGCAAAGCTTAAGAAAAACGAAAGAAATTTAAACAAGTGTCCCAAAATTAAGAATATTGCATCATTACACTCTACGCTCGGCTCAGATCCCCTCCTTTTCCTCCCCTGTTCTCCTTCCTTGCTTTCCTCTCCCCCTTCGTGCATCATCATTTTTTATTGGGGCTTGATAGTTTAAGTTTCTGCACAGCCTGGGCTCCTCCTATTCTTCGCCCCACCAATGTCTGAAACACGTCACCTGCAGAGAACCTCGGAATGAATAGGCTACCACACCTTTTTGTCTCGCAGGACATAGCTGCCGTCGTGTTGATAACTTAATTTTACTTGTTTCCTCAAGACGCTGAGCGATGGGGCGTTACTGTCAGTCTTGGAGAAGGATCAGTGTGTTTACGGGCTGTTTTTAAATGTTTTGGTATTTTCTGTGGCATAGTTGTGTTCATCTTGGGTAAGCATTATTGCTAGTTTTTTTTTCTAAATTGTGGTTTTGGCTGCCGGTATAAATTTTGTTTCGGACTAACTAAAACATGTTACTGTTTTTCCTGTGTTTTAACGTGTAGTGTTTGTCCCCTTTCTGGCTACCCAAGCCTTGATCTTTTTTATAGTCAGTTGTTTTACAGACTCTCTCGTTGAGATTTTTCCATGCATTTTAAATGTGGTTAGTTTTGAAATGTTTTTATTCGGTAGGAGATTGCCTGGTTGTCTACGGCTGCCTCCGCCTAAAGTAATGTTTTAATGGTAATTTTAAAACTGTGCATTTTAGGAAATGGAGGCTTTGTTGGGCATGGTTCTTGCTGCCCTCCTTTTAGGTAGATCATTAAGTAAAATGGGGTCATATTCTAGTCAATTACTTAATTATTTGTTCTAATCGTTATTGAAGAAATTGAACATTGTAATTTTATAAATCTAGTTCTTTCGAAAGTTGTAATTCAGATTTTATTTCCTTTTCAAGCATTTGTTATTTATTGAAGAGATGAATTGTGATGGATTATCTCAACGTAGTGTTTTTTAGCTGTTGCAAATTTTTTATTGATTGTTCAAGGGTAGTATTTCAAAGTTATTGTATGTTTATTAATTCAAAATATAAAGTGTTCAACCTGATATTTGTGTACAATTATTTGCGTTCCAGCACAATCTCACATTTTCTTTTAGGTCATAACTGTCGGGTTAGACTTATCCCTTGGGTGTTGTGCCAGATTAAGTATAAAATAAATATGATGTGTGTTTTCTTGTAATAAAAGAAAATCTTATAGTATAAAATAAATGTGAAATTTGTTGGACGTAAGAGTAATGATGGTATAAAATTTCTAACACGCAGCTTCCTTTATGGGCGTGGTGTCTAGCAAAGAGGAAAATGATGCCACGCAAGTCGGCGTCCCTTTTGCCGTGAGAAAATTGGCTTCAATTAGCAATTTGAGATTCAGAAATGCCAGAATATTTAATATCTGTGGCAGCTGAAAGAGATACACAAGTTGCAGTTTGCAGAATAATTGTAAATGCTGAAAGAAATACAATTCCGCCAGTCTTTATTTTTCCAAGAGCAAGACTTCACCATTATTTGTTGAAAGGAGTGCCTCCTGGTAGTTTGGGTTTCGCCAATAGTCCACAAAGCAGCCGGATAAATAATGAGCTCTTCTTAAAGATTCTGAAGCTTATAAAAGTAAGCACTTGCTGCTCCACAACACACAAAGTTTTGATTTCAATGGACAACCACAAAAGCCATTGCACCCTTGATGCTGTCCTTAATACAAGGAAAAATGGAACTGCATTTTCCATGTTTCCCTCTCGTGCTCATAAACTGCAGCCTTTGAATGTCGGGCTGTTGGTGCCACTTGAGGCCAACCTCAAAGTCGCAGAAAATGGTTGGCTGCTTCATGTCATCCAAACAGAACTATTTCTGTTAAGGAGCTCCAAGAACCGGCTCATCAATAATATAATATCCACTTTTTCAAAAACCAGCAATATGGCCATTTTCACAACTAACTTTTGGTGACAATTTTAAAAATGCCTCGGCGACCGGCAAGAACCTAAACAGAATACTGTGGTTACTGACATTAGGGGCACAGATTCTTCTCTTACCATCACTACACCAGACAAAAACACATTCTACTTCTTCTCTTACAAAAAAAACGTATCTGACCTTACCCCTCAGCAGCACCTACATGTGAGCAAAAATGTGTTAAGAAAAAGTCATGAGTGCTGACTGAAACACCTGTAAAGGACAAACTTCTTGAAGAACAAAATTGTAGCGTCGCAGTCGTCAGAATTGGTGGCTGGAAATCACAGCTCGGTTTTGCTCAATCGGTAGAGACATGAAACTTAAAAGGTGCCAAATAAAAATAAAATAAAATAAAGTCAAGTCTCTGTTTAGTTACTGTAATTTTATTTAATATTCAAAAGAAACAGCTCACACACAAGCTTCAAGTATGCAGAGTCCCGAACAGTCAGTTTCACCAGACAAACAAGTAAAGAGCAACGCCACAGTAGTTTATTTATTAATCATGTCATTCAATACCTGCATCGCAAGAAGAAATTACGCAGGCATGAGTTTGCCGGTGTGGGGGATATTTGCCACCTCGATGTGTCCTCTTCGGGAACTGGTTGTCTGCTGTTAACGGGTGGTAGGCACCCAGGGTTAAAGTCGCCCGTGCCTACCCCCACTCCTCGCCCCTCTGTGCCAAAAACGTGACCAAATAAGGGCATGGCATGGGCCGGAATCCCTTCGAAAGTCCGTGCAACCCCTGTCGCAACCACTCCCCACGCCACGCTGAACTGCATCGTAGTAAAAGATAATCAAACTTCCGGAACCTTCTCGAAGGAAAAAATGTCTACTGAAGTTGGAAAAGCTTCTATCTACACATGCTGATGCGAACAAAAACTAAGATTTCCGAAAAGGCAAACGTATGACTGCCATAACTTTGAATCCAGATAAAATATTACAAAGCCTCGCAAAACAAAAGAAATTTAACCAAATATCCTGATAATTATTATAACTGCGTCATTAAAAAGTATTACAAAAAATTTGGTATAAGACTTAAACAAGGAATACAAAATTACAGGATTGTTACAAGATGCCAGAAGAGCGTGTGGGGGATAGAGGTCCTAATAAAAATAAATGAACTAAATTTGATTTTTAATATATTAACGCAGCTATTATTTACAACATTAAACCATTTATCTCCATTATATACTTGTTATTATCAGTGAGTGCAATATTTAATATCTATCTCAATTCTAATTAGAGTACTTATCAATGTCTCTATATTGGTAACAGTCACTTAATTCACACTCATTATTCACACATGTTCAACCTGTGTCGCCATCATTCCATATGTGTTACACTTACGCATCCAGTTCAATAGTCCCACACATCAGTCTCACTCTCCACTGTACCGAGGCTCTCAGTCCGCAGACTTCATACCCGCTGCTCACTCGACGCTTCTCTGTCTTCGCACACCCGTCGCTTAAGGTCGCAAAATCCTCTACACACTTCATTCTCTGACTGTCATCTCCGAGGCCCCCCACAGCGTAAGTAGTCTCGCTGACCCAAGATTCACCGCACCCAGAGTTTCGCTGAGAGGCAAGGACGTTGGCCAAAACATACTTTCAAAGATAACCCCGGGAATTCAATCTGTTGAAGGCGAGGAACGCGCGACTCCGGACAGGTTTAAATGGAAGAGGCAGTACATGCCGCTGTATGCCTTTGAAAATCACTGCGCACTTCTTACGTTACTACTTTGTCCTTCAAACACCCTTTGCTCGCTCAAGCAGTATGGGACAAGGGAAGTGATGCAGACCAAGAGCACGTGACAGTTTGAAGGAAAAAAACTAGTGCCAACTCATCTGTTTAGTAGTGATCCCTCAGCTGACGGTGGTAGTTCAGATTCTTCCACGACAATTTATAATGAATCTGATGACAAAACCTTTGATCATTACAGAAAACAGGTTGTTCAAGAATTTAAAGAGCTACACGATAGTGATCAGATAGGTGCAAATGATTTTGTGCTTATAAATTTGGCAACTAAAAAGTAATTATTTCTAATATTGGCCAAGCTGAAGAAATTGACAGCCATGTTAAAAAAGTTTGATGCACGTGGAAAAAGGAAGGCAGTTGGAAATGTTGTTTTCCAGATGAAGGGGATGTGAGTTTTGTTAAAAGGTGTGGAAAGACAAACTACCTCAGCCTGNNNNGGGGGGGAGAGAGGGAGAGAGAGAGAGAGAACTGCAAGAGCTGTAGCTGTTATGACTTTTGGTGTTGACTTCAATTCTGTCAAGGGAAAACTTCTGTGAACATTTCGGGGTTTAGTTGCACCACTGAAATTGAACTTTTACGCCTACTGTTTTAGTGACTCAATTTATTTTATGTTTTAAACCATACACACATTAATTGACAGTTTTTGTGATATTATGTGTCATCATTTGTACTGTTAATAATATTTTGAACATAAAATTTATGTTACAATTCTTAAAGATGCTGCTACAGCCTGTTTGTCTTAAAAACAAACTATAAATACAATTTATTTGTTAAGAAAAAACATTATTAAATTGCCTAAACTTGATTGATTCTCCCCTATTTAATAAACATAGACTACACATAAATTTATTTAACAAACAATGCCAAAACACTTACCTTTTTCAACATTGTTCTTTATTGTCACTGCAAAACAAAAGAAACAGAAATTAGCAAATGGCCAACAAAGAAACAAAGTGCTATGTTCTAAGTTGAGAAGTAAAATTTTTACGTAGAGCACAGCAAAACAGGTGGTGTTGGCCCAAGTGCCGACAATTACATCCTTATACAATAAAACCAGTTAACAAGAACACTACAGTTCTTAACGAAAGACCGGCCACCCAACATTCTTAAGAGTGACATCCATTTTGCTGATTTGCAGGAAGTATAACATCCTCTAATGAATACTTTACCTACACTTCTTCGACAAACACCTTACAACCAGTTATAAATTTCCGAGCTTGGTATAATACTTAGAACTCGCAAATGTTGTCGTGGAAGAAATTAAACGTGTTGCTATAAGATGTACAAATACTCATTAAAATGTGCAGTTTCTAACTTGCAGCAAGATGGTTGCATTTCTGGCATGGAACTATGACTCTGCACCACAATGCTACACAAATTAAGATTGAAGTAAACACACATAAACCAAAGCAACCAAATTAGACTACATATTTATAAAAAGACACTAACTAACTACTACTGCTTATCACTGTACATTGTAACTGGTCAAGAAGCCTACGACAGGCAGTCCAATGCACAGCACAGCACAGACCGTGAGTGACCTGCATGCAGCGACACTGCGCTGCTGCCAGCCAGTGGCTGCACAGCAAGAGATTATTATATTATGATAGTACGATTGGACTGTGTCCATTGCCGACTGTCAGACTAAACAAAAATCACACACACACAGAACTCAGCAAGCCAAAAACGAAAAAACTTTTTACAACACCACAAACAGATAAAGGTTTTTTCGTTTTTTGTCTTGCTGAGTTCTGTGTGTGTGCAATTTTTATTTAGTCTCATGGTCTGAAATGGACACAGTCAAATCATACCATCATAATAACATGAACTCACCATTGCCATTAACAAGGCTGTTACAGAATATCAACATTTAATTTCCCTGACTTTTCCAGGTTTTTCAGACAAAAATTAAAAAATTTCCAACCTTCTCATGCATTTTTTTTTTTTTAATTAATGAATAACGCATTGGTTTATAAAATAAGATTAAAAATTAACATACATTAAGTTACTGTTCCTGAAAATAGTCTATAGCAAGACGAGTACAATTCTTTACTTGCAACACAATTTCTCACACAGCATAATGATTTTTTGGTACCCAATAATTTTTCTACGAATTTACTGGGCTGCTAATGAGAATGTTTTGGCTGTCGAGAAAATCTGTTACCTTAAAGCCCATTCCAGGTTTAAATTTCCAGGAAGTCACCAGTTTCCCTGACCATTTTCAAATTCTCTAACTTTTCCAGGTTTTTAAGGTTTTCCAGACCTGTAGCAACCCTGCATTAAAGTTCAAAGATAAAATAAGAAGAGAACTTGTAGAATGGAGCGGAGAGGTTTGAGCATCTCTCAACATCAGGCCGGCACAATTCCCAGATGTGAAAATCCGGGGAGTGGCCAGCAGAGATCAAACTCCATTCGCCTTGATGAGAGACTAGCTCTCTAACCACTGTGCCAACCAGTCTAGTGGCAGCCATCCACTCGTACACTCAAGTTGCATGTAAAAATGATCGCAAACACCATCTAGAGAACCCTGATGCATTGACAGCCTCCCAGCCACGTGACAGAAGTGGTGAAGCAGCTTCTTAGCAAGGCCAGGAGGAGTAATTTAGTGCTGGTAATTGTCATTCTGTTTGTTCTCTGGTGCGTGAATGTGGTCGAGATGAGCACAGACACAACATACAGAAGCTGAAACTAGTATGGGCAAGGCCAAGCAGCTTTCCTGTGCATCCCTTAGGTTTAAAATGGCTGCTGCGATGTCATCATCTACTAAAATGCCACATACGCAAATATTACGCACTGAAGCACTCGTTCATAGCCGAATATAACGCACAGAAACACTCGTTCTTGCTTTCTCCGTTTTTAAATCCGTCGGATTGGGACGTCACAACTCACCCCGGCAAAGACACAAAGACTACTGAACTACCTCAAAAATGTCAGTTAAAATCACATATGATGCGTCACGGTGACACAACAATACCCACAAGCCAATAAGGTGACGGCAGGAATCACGTAGTCACCAAAAATCATGGCGTCCGCCGTAAACAAACCGGTGGACTGCTCGTATTTTTAACTATTTTATATAATACATTTTACTTATTTTAATATTGACGCCCTCCAGAATATTAACAAGGTAAGCTGTGCAGGATCCATTAATGCTACTTTCGTTTATCTAGGATGTTTCCTTCAGAAAAGTCACTAAACTGGATAATTACCCAGTTAAGTTATATTAGGTGTTCTTGCATTTAACATGTTCGGGCAATAATATTGAAGTATAACGTACATACTTTTTACATGTTTTACCCCAGAATTTCCTTGATCTTCATATCCTCCCCACTATCACATTTGGTGGTATGTACTGTGAATATTGTGATGCCGCTAGTAAATTCGTGTTCTGTGTGATTAGCAAGGTATTTTTAGTGAATTTTTATTAGGTTTTCAGAAAAGCCCAAAGTCTGCATAATTACCTAATAAACATAGGGCTGCCTAGGCTACAGAGATTTTTCTGACTGACACTTTGCAAAGATCACATTTACATTTCAATAACCAAAAATTATAAACTGGCGACAAAATACTGACCTTCGCTTCTTTTCTGAAAAAAGATTTAAAATGAAATATTTCAGTTTTTTTTTAAATTTAGATTAGGTATACATGCTTAGAATGAGAATATGACAATAGGGAGACCCCTTAATCCTACAGTAAATAATAATAATAACCAACACCCGTAATTACCGCCCGGTGGCTAGCTCTCACCTCCCCCCTACCCGACCAAACTCCTCTTCCACGCCCTTCCTGAACTTGCAACCCCCCTCACAACACATTCCTCCAACACATTCCTCCAACACATTCCACTCTCTCACAGACCTCACAAGCATAGACTGCCTACCCCACTCCGTTCTCCTCCACACCCTCTGAAGCTTCTCACTGTTATTTCCTCTAAACACCCCCTTACATAGTTGGCAGCGTAAACTTTCCCACCCTCCATCTCCATTCACCATCCGGTACATCCTGACCAGCCTTTCAACTTTCCTCCTGTCCTTCAACAAGCCTCCACCCCATTTCTTTCATCACCACTGATGGCCTATAGTTCCCTTCGTCCTCACCATCCTGCCCCTGGCTTCTCCACCTACCCTTCACCCATCTTGCTACCCTTCACACCTCCACCTCCACGTATGGGTCCCATACTGCTGCCACATATTCTAACATAGGCCGTACCATTGTGTCATATGCCTTCCCCTTCACCTCACCGCTGACTCCCTTCAGCATCCTTCCCAACATACCCAAAACCCTTCTTCCCTTTGCAACCACCCTCTCTACCTGTTTTTTCCTTATGAGGTCTCCCTGCAATACAATCCCTAGATACTTATATTCAGGAGTGTCTACTGCCTGGACCAAGCCTCTGTTGACTAACCGCGCTGCCATTCTCTGCATCATGCTGCCCATCCCTTCTGCACCCTCTAGCCATCTCACACCTGACATACTCAGATCCCCTGCTACAACCACCCACTGCCTGTCCTTTAGTCTATCAACCCTCCCCTTGATCGTTCCAATTGTCTGCCATCCCTATCCTGATGGCAAATACCCTGCCAGTAAAGTAATCCTCCTACTACTACCCCCACTTAATTTAATTTCCATCACCTCAACATATTCATTAATCCATTCTACTGACCCTTTTAGACCTCCCTTGGGTAATTATTAAGTTTAGTGACTTTTCTGAACGAAACGAAATAGACCAACAAAAATTGCATTCTTGGGTTCTGCACAGCATACCTAGTTAATATTCAAGAGGGTGTCATGTTAAAATGAGTAGAACATATTAAATAAAATAGTTAAAATTACTAGTAGTTCGCCGCTTTGTTTACAGTGGACACCATGATTTTTGGTGACGTAATGATTCCTGCCGTCACCGTATTGGCTCTTGGGTATTGTTACATCGCCGTAACGGAAATTTTTGACAAAGCTCAGTAGCCATTCTGTCTTTGGCGGTGTGTGTCGCGAGGTCCAATCCGGCGGATTTAAAACGGAGAAAGCAAGAACTGGTGCTTCTGTGCGTAATATTCCGCTATGAACGAGTGCTTCAGTGCGTTATATTCGCATATGTGGCTATATAGTGGAAGATGGTGTTTTGTCGAGTGAGGTAAGGTTGAATTGGCCGTTGACAGAGGAATTGTACCAGCTGCCTTCTAGGTAAGTTAATTGATATTCTTTTGATGTGTTTTACGGTTCCTTTAAATCTCTAAAATCCTAAATTCGTACTTTAGTGTAAAACTTTACAATCCTAGGTTAGTGTAAAACCCTACAATCCTAGGTTAGTTTAAAACCATACAATCCTAGGTTAGTTTAAAACCATACAATCCTAGGTTAGTGTAAAACCCAAATATCCTACGTTAGTTTAAAACACTAACATTCTAGGTTAGTTAAAAAATATAAATAGTGATTCACCCATCATGGGGTTAGGTTCTGTTAGGTGGGCACGCATTACAAAATTAGTCGTACGTTAATGCCCCTTGTATATTCGTGTTCTGCATCGTTAGTAGAGTGTAAATATACCATTTTCCATAAATTTTTTTTACAGAAAAGCCACTAAACTTAATAATTACCCAATTAACTTTATGCTAAGATGCTGCATTACCCTCCTACTTTGCTTACCCTCTCTCTCCGCCCTTGTGGCCTCATCAGTGCCTACCTCTCCATTTTGCTGTACTTCTGTTACCTTGTTCCTTTCTGGTTGATAATTAAACATTAACTGCTCAGCCCTGGCTCTCTCCCATAGTCAGCTACTTCCCTACCTAGCAGACCCCCTAGAATCCTTTTTCACTGTTCATAATCTCTCTACACCACCACTCTGCCTACACAGCCTAGTTAGTTCAACATACGTGTAAAGAGAAATGGCTTAACCACATTTAAACAAAATATTCCTGTACACACGGCCACCTGCGTACAAAGAGGCGTGGCACATGTTCTAGGAATTGAACTAGTCACATGCCACTGACGAGGTCAGCAGACGAAGAAATCATACCAGATATGAGAGAAAATAATTCATAAATACTTACGAAAACACAGCTGTATGACATATGCATAATATGACCAAACAATAATTGTGACGATAAATAAAACTGGAATCCATTTCACAGCATTGACACATGTCACGCATGGTCTCTTTGAACGTCTACTATTTTCAGTGTGAGATGCCATCATATTTTTCGTGTATCAATCATCATATAGCGACGTCCCTCACAACCTTCAAGAAATATAAACAAATCCCCACAGCACTCTTTTCGGCACGATCGCACCGCAGAAGTTTTTTTCAGGACTGTTCGTGGTAGTCGAAATTTCCCAATTTTCACATTTCGAGTGTATACAAAAAGAAAAGAGTTCCGTATTATTGGTGTCGTTCACAGAGGTTCGTCTATACACTCGAGAACTTCATGATTAGACCAGTGAGAGAAGCTATAGTAATGACATCTAGTGGTATGGTGTTAAAAAGAGTGCAGAACATCTTTTTAGAAAAAAAAACTGTAACAATTGTTTGTGTTTACAAACCACAATTTATGAAAATGTATGGTAAATTTCTCCAACAGAAGCCATTTTCCTTTCTCGCTTCAGAGGCCCTGTGAAATAAATGTCTAGACTGATAAGAATTGGAAAGTGTGATTGATAAGATCATTGAAATTACTTGTATTTATTTATTTGTTTAGCTTCCATGTATTCCAGTAGTTACAGTCCGGATGTTGTCCAGAGCAATTTACAATAATTTGCATTTTACATAAAATATAAAAATAAAGAACATAGTGTACATTACAAAAATGTACAAACAAAATTACTTTTTAATATACAAAAGACATATCTCATATTAATATAAAATATACCTGTAACTTACAGTATAAACAAACGTTCATTTTAATCTTTAAAACATAAAGTAGTTTATTTCAACAAGATTATTTAATACGTTCCATACACATGATGTGAACCACGCGTCCACGAGTTCCTTGTGCCCACTCTAACTGCCGCAGTCACAACAGCTGCACAAGCTGCACCGGGCCGCACCAGGCCTTACCAGCAACTTCAGAACAAGAGTGCGTAGTGCAGGTTGACAAGAACAGAATTTGCACCTTCTTGCCAACAGCTACTACGTGACTCAAGAAATCATCCTACTTTATTTATTATAAGAGGTAACTCTCGTAATAAATTAGTAGGCGATCCAAAACTGTGTTTATCCGAAAGCCACAACCATTGAGCGCACGGGCCAATGGTCGTTACATCATAGCAGCTCTCGCCGCGACATACGACCTAACGCACCACCAAGTAGCGTCAACTGGCCTGTAGGTCGAGGCTGAAGTGCCCTAAAGTGAGCAGCATTATTCTATAAATATCACAAAACTTCGTCTTATTCAAAACTACAATCAAGGGTGGGTTTTATTATATTAACAGCCATCCAACCCACGCCCCTTTGTCCAGGTAGACTCGTCCATCCTTTCAGGAGACAGCCCCTTGGCAACACTTTTGCCAGTGAAATACAAACACGTCACAGGAAATGAAATCAAGAGACTTTTCGCAAGAAAGCGTGCAAGTGTATTTAATGTATATTTATAAGAGGGTAATCATGCTTTCATTCAGGGAGATTGCCTATAAACGCCTCCATCATAGTTACATTTAATTTAGTGTGGTGACACTCCCTGTCAACTTTACAACATCAACCTTAACTGACATTTGTTAATAAACAGGGGTGTCACCAATGTGTTTAATTTATATGATTTTTCACAATTTCAATAATGTTACATAGTGCTTTTGCCATGTTTTATCACTCGGCATTTGATGTCGTTTTACACCACTTGTGATGGAAGCCCACACCACTCGTTTAGTTCGCTTCAGCACGTGAGCCAGACTGGCAACGTGGTCGTACGCTCCTCAAGCCCTCTTGATACCATCATTTAGACTGATATCACTTCATTGATATATTAACTTAATTAACAGGAAAATTTGATTTCTTTCTGTACCGAGTTGAGAACCACGTGCATTCTCACCAGAGAGCTTAAGGTTACTGCATATCTGCATAGCCTGAGGTGAACCGCACGTTCACAAGCTCCTTTGTGCCCACTCTGACTGCCGCAGTCAGGTCCACTACACCAGACACACCACACCGACGGGCTTGTGGGTATGAGTGAGTGTGTTCATAATTGCATCAGTGTTTTTTAATTGCATCAGTGTTCATAATTGCAGCATTGTACATAATAGTATGGGTGTATTCAATCAGGGTATATAATTGCATCAGAGTTATTAATTACATCAGTGTTGATAATTGCATCAGGGTATTTATTCGGTGTTATTAATTGTATCAGTGTATATAATTAATATCATAATTGTCATAATGAAAGACAGTTGAAACAACCACACCCAGGGACATTTGACATTGTGCACTTGGCAATACTGTGGCTGGTACAATGGAAATGTTTAGGATTAATATAATATAATCATTTTTATTGTGTATTTGTATAAGGAAAAATTATGTTGTCTTAGGTTAATTTAATTTATGTCACTTCCATCTCATAGTCATTTTTTTTAGTGTATATTGTGCTTCATCGTTTCGCCCTTTGGCGTCGGCTGCGCTCAGGTAGCGGAAGCCGGCCCATGCTTCCTCCCAGTTCTCTTCAGCTCTTGAACGCATCAAGATGTGTAAGTCTCTCGCTCCACAAAGGCCCTCGGTGCCGACATCTTAAGCCGAACTCATATTCACTGCAATAGACTTCTCTTCATGAACCGGATCATTAATTTTATTTGTTATAGCGCTTTGGGGGGAGCAACGCTACTTTCATCGGAGAGTTTTAAAGCAATTGCGTTTCACATTATAAAGCCACGTGTTTGCCATTTCCGGGCCGTTAAGGCCACGTTTTGTACTAAAGTTGTGTGTGTTCATTATGGAGTCGCAAGGAATAAATAACTCCACAAGCATCGTAAGCGTTTCATTTGTAATTTAATTAAGGCATGCGAGGCGGCCTACAGCCTCGACATCGTGTGTGACGGAGTATTAACCCGAGTCCCCTAGGCTGTCGACCGAATGACTCTCATTTCATCAGCTCACCACAGAGCTGTGATGTCAGGCACATATTTCCTACATCATCAGCTCTGGTAACACCCCGCGTCAAGTTGGCTTTCCCAACTAGGGACGAGTATTTCTCCGAGCCATTACTTGACCAAGTCAAACCACACCATGCTGACTTAGGTAATTTTCACGGTAAGGTCACCGGCAGGCCAAAGATGCTGTCTCCGTTTCTTTTAATAATCACATGTCCACTTCTTGAACATGTAATCAAGTATTTGAGTAAACAGCTTTACAAAATCCAGTGAGTGTTGATTTACTGTACCCCGGGAAACACAGGGTGCCACACCCATTGTAGTACCACCCACAATTTTTCTAATATATTTCAGGCATAAGAGACGACCTACAGTCTCGTTACTAGGTCTATGTGTGTAAGTAGTGTAATATTAACTGTGTGACAACTTCATCTTCAAACTGACTGAGGAATCCAGGGTCCCCTGAGATGTCGACCGAACGATCCTCATCACCAATTCTCCGCGGAGTTATGGCGCCGGGCAATTCTACACTCAACCAGCCCTGGGTCACCTCGACCACATCATATTAAAGGCATTTGAGGAGCTGGACCCATCAACCAGCCATTTTCAGTGATTAAGTGTTTTAGTGTAACATGTACTTGTACCAGTGTTTAATTAGGCAATGGAGTGGCCTAATAACTTCGCATTTAGCAAACTTCATACCAGCATACCTGTCCACCTCACAAAATCACCTGCGGCAGTACTGGGCCGACCACGATTGCCCACTGCTAGTAGCTTATCGCACCGTAAATAAGACATCATCAATTGAGACGTAGAGGATCGGGAGAACAGCCTAGCCACCTGGGTGACTCGGCCATGACTCACAACAGCAGAGCAGCCGACAATAAATCAATAAGTGGCCTATGGTGAGTGTTTCCTCGCAAGAACTTTGCATGAGTAACAGTGCAGCTATGACATCTCTACCATTCTCCACCCCCGACCACACACCAGTATTTTTACTGTTTATTGCTGTTCCTGTATAGTCATTTATTGTGTTTTTAAATTGTATTGGCGCTGTAGATTTTTTAACTTTGAAATGTTAAAGTCTCCACTAATATAGAGCAATTAAAAGATTTAAGCTCGGTATCAAGACACAGCTTGCTACTAGTAACGTTTCCGGAGTGGTCGGGCATAGTAATGCAAACGTCGTCTGGCGACTATATTATGAAAAGTCAGAATATTACACAATATTCCTATTTAGAACAGAATGGGGGCCAGCTCACTGGGTGAGCACGAAGTCACAGTTCTCAGGATCGTGGGCCGTATGTCCAGGTGGCTGTATCCCCTAACACACACGGTACAAATTTACAGGAAAACATAATATATAGTCAGGGTATTCAGGCTCCGAAGCATGCCTTAGTATTGCCTTTTACCATATAAATAAAAAGTGTCTCCTTGAGGCGTCGATGACTTCCTGGTAAGGGACAGAGACTGAAAAACAACACAAAATGAGAACTCACAAGTTTCGGTAAAATCAAGAAAATTGTATTGCCAACTAGTGTACACAGAGTTACATGCATGCAATGAAAATTAAAACGGACCTGACTCTCAAGGTCTGCCAATGGCCGTTACTGTACAAAAAGGCCAAGAATGGCACAAAAACTTACAAGAGTAATTAAACCACTGGGGTCGGTAAATTGAACTGACGGAGGGGTGCTTCGAACGCAGAGAAGACTGTTGGTAAACTAAATAAAACTTCCAGTAAATTACATTAAACAATTGCAGTTAAGTGTTTAGAACAAGGTATGAAAATCACCTGTGATACGATGCACATGCAGCACATAAGACCCGTGGAATCATACTTCTAGAGATGGTGCGGTCGAGCAGCGTATTTGCAGAAAGCTCGCTTCACTCTGCGAGGTAATTTTATTAACGGATTTCATTAACATAGAACTTGAAACATATATACATAAAACACTGAAATATTCTGATCAAGTTTTCTTAATCCTGTAGAGATTTATGAGTTCTTAACTAAGCTCTAATTTGAATACAAAACATGATTGTATGCTGTCTTGCAGAGCACATGGGAAATTTAGGTCTGTTAAGATGTGGGGGAACTCTACTACCTGAACGGTCAGATTGACAGAAAGACTAATTATTTCCCACGTGGCTAATTGGCTTTATTAGACACACAATTGCACTCGGAAAATTATATGGAAGACTTCAAATACCTTAGCCTTGCTACTCTACACCTCATTTAATATGCACATGCAATACATTTATTCTGTGATTACTTCGCAATCCCCTAAGGGCGAATTTTACGATCATTTTTCCTGTGGGCGATAAATTCTAATGCTATTTAATACACATTCTTACTATTGATTCCTATCCTTATTACACAGATCTCTCTAGGGACACCACAGGTACTCGGTTGGATCACTCGGTATCGGGTCATGACCGGTCCGCAAGTGAACGATGCGGACATGCGTCGGGATACACGACATGCGTGTTCCACGGGCCGCACTGGTGCAGCGACTGTGGGCCGATGACGTGATGACAGTGACCGTGCCAGACCACGCAGAAGTGGTCTACGCCAAATGACTATCCCTCCAGAAGGCCACTGTCACGGCGGGTAGGGGTGGTTCAAGGCGGCGTGGTGGAGCAGGTGATTGAACGGCATCTCGGCCGCAACCGTCCCGGAGAGATGAGCTTTACAGAGATGGAACTCCCTGCTGCAGGATCGCATGCCAACTGGTTTTGGCGGAGTCGGTCAGCTGGTTCTACACCTGCTCAGCAGGTTGGTGGCCCTGCCACCATCGAGATGCTGCTGCTACTGCATTTCTGCGGTACCTTTGCTGACAGCGAAGACACCGTTGAGGGTGGTTTGGCCGTCCCATCGAGAAGATGCTCGACCCGGAACTGGACCTGGCAGTCTGGAACGGAGCACCTTGGGGTGCAGGCGTGACCCGGTGGGCCTCCGACATCGTGATGCTGCACACCATGGCATCAGGTGGTCGGTCGTCATTCTGGGCGCTCTCTGTGGAGTCGGACATCCCAACAGCTCGTGGTACCATCATGGCAGATGACGACCCAGATGTCCTTGAGGGCGTCTGTGTTGGTGGACCTGGTAGTCCTTGCGTGCCTAATGCCGGTGATTGCCATCTCGTATCGGCCGGGACTACTATGGTCTGTTGCCACTGACTGGTGTTACCTTGGGGTGCCACAGCGCTGTGTCGGCTCCTCCTGTGCCGCCCGTAGGTCGTCACGATGGAATTTAACTTGCCTTCGCGCACCCATCTGGATGATGTAGTCGGTTTTCCCCACTCTTCATACCTATGTGTGGGGTC
>NQII01001775.1:369376-440168 GCA_002778355.1 Clitarchus hookeri
AAAACAACCACCATGGACGAGGCTTCAGACGAACCTTGGGAAGGTGAGCCAGTCGACACTGAGACCCTACCAGGACACAGCCACCCACGAAGGAAAGTACCACCTCAAAGAGGTACGCCCACAGCAGGCGACGATCAAACCCAAGACAATGACGACGGGACATAGTCACCAGTCACCGCTGGAGGGCAGACACCTAAGGGAGCCGCTACCGCAGAAATCTACAGTCCACCGAGGGGAGCAGTGTCCATCCGGACTATACCATCCACCTATATCACCACGGGGGAGCCGGCTGGTCTCAGATCTCATGAGCGATCACTTCTAGACCACGAGTCCCAGCTAACGCCGATATGCTCGTGCTCCCCCAAAGAAGAATAGCCCAGTAGTGACGCAGTGCCTGCCAGCAGTGTCGATCTGTCTCATACAGACAGCGCAGAGGTGCCTGACCCTGCAGGCGAGGCCCAGGTCGATGTCCAGCCCTTGCCTCCGCCTGCCGCACCAGCCGAAGCAGATGAGCCCAGTTGGGTAGCAGAACAGGAGGAACCCAGTCCGACAGGTGAGGTACAGAAGGGTACCGAACCCTCAACCTCGCTCGACCAGGACGAAGTCGCCGCACCAGTTAACAGTGCCAAGCCCCAGAGGCGAGAATTAACCCCACGCGCCTGCCGCACAAACTTTCAAAACCAAGGCGGCACGTACCGAGAGACTAAGTGGCGGCCGACCCGTAAATGCACGTGGCCTTACCCTAAACATGCAACTCTGCTATCACGGAGAGATATCAATAAGTGACCACAAAATCAATAAGGCGGGACAAGTGATTTCCAGTAAGGACACAATTCGAAAGTGATTTAAGTATATTAATCTGGGGTTTATCTAAATGAAAGGACGTCATAGTGACATAGTGTTATAAAATAAAAACAGTGCATGTGTAAAAGCAACGTACCGACCAGAACAGTGTGACCTTACAGAAAGCTATAAGGATAAAGCCTGTCCCCAGAACGAGAACACCAACCCCAATGACAGTCTTCAGCGGCATGGTAAGTAGGTCAACTGCCTTATACACAACAAGTACCGACGGATGCAGAACAGGTTAGGAAACGACTGTAAATAACAGCCAAGAGAGAAAATTGTGTATTTTGTAAAATGTAAATGTGTTTATTTTAGTATTATGTTGTTTTGAGGGCCATGTTTTTTTTTTTAGCAAATGTAGGTGACCCATACGTAATTTTAATTAGGTTTAATTATTTGAAGTATAACTCACATTGTTGAACAGGTTTGTATAGCTAGTCAGAAAGGGAAAAGTGCCCCGCTCAGGTTAGAACTCAGTGCCACACGTAACCTGTCCCTGCCGTGCGGCACACAGGACAGGCTAAAGAGCAGCCTGCTCAGGTTAGAACTCAGTGCCACACGTAACCTGTCCCTGCCGTGCGGCACACAGGACAGGCTAAAGAGCAGCCTGCTCAGGTTAGAACTCAGTGCCACACGTAACCTGTCCCTGCCGTGCGGCACACAGGACAGGCTAAAGAGCAGCCTGCTCAGGTTAGAACTCAGTGCCACACGTAACCTGTCCCTGCCGTGCGGCACACAGGACAGGTTAAAGAGCAGCCTGCTCAAAATTTCGCCCTCAGCGCCACGGCAGGAGAGAGATAAAACAAGCCCATGTAAGTTTGGGCTAACTCCCTTTATTCCCAGAGTGCTAAGCAATACGTGTTGCATGTAAAATTGCATCTTTTTTTTGCAGGAAACAAACTGTAATTTGTCCTATGTAAATACCCACAGTCATCATCTGTTCAGTGTGAGCGAAACGCTTTCTCTCTCGACCTTGAAGGGCCGGTTCATTCACCCAACTCCCCGCCGCGTGACACACACAAGAGGGGTAGCGATAACAAGCAGCCAGCCCAGCAATCAGAAGAGAGATAGACACAGCGCAACCCAGCAAGATGCGTGCCGCAGCCCAGCCTAGCGAAGAGGCACAGAAGAACGGTCGTGCCAGATGCGAACCAACTACAATAAGGAGTCCGCCCGACTACATCCCTTCGCCCAGAATCGCCGAGATGATTCTCAGTCGCAGCGGAGGGGGGCGAATGGATGTGTGATGCTTCCTCCTCATTATTATTCGAATCCGCATCATCACGTGAATGTCACGTGCCCCCGAGGGAATCGAACCCTGACTGGCCGCCTCCAAGGCCAGCACCCACGTACTGATAGGAAGTCAAGTCGTCGCCTCTGCAACTTGTAATCCTGCTGAGGAGCAGCCTCGGGCATGCAAGAGTTTGCCCCTAAGCGAGCAGTGGATGCAGCTCGTAATCACACTCAAAACCCCCTGTCACCACCCCACCAAGAGATGGCATCAGCGGCGCCGCCTGTCCCGAACCTGAAGGGGAGGAGGCTGAAGATTACCGAGAGTGAACGAAGCAGGCGGGAGACCACTCCAGCCAAGAGGAATCTAACGCCCCGCACCTGGCAGCTTGCCCTACCACCATCCAGAGTTAGGACTCTGCCAACCCCACTCCCCTTGGGAGTGGAACCACTAGCCCCAGCCGACCACATGCCCGCCGGCACCCCGGTCCCCAGCAGGCGACAGCAGAGCCAGTCTGCTCAGCTGTCAGCTCCAGCCAGAACTGAAGTCTACAAGCCACGGTCAGCGTCTGCCGCAAGGGAGCGACACCAGTGGTAAGCTAGCCCGCACCAGTGTGTCCAATGCCCAGAGGCATCACCTCATCCTCAGACTTCGTACCAAGTAGGCGCCAGACGTACCCTACCTTATATAAGGAAGGGCGGCCCGTCAGCTGATGGCGCACGCAATCAATAATCTGCCAGGTGCCTACACTCAAGGACTGCGTGTCTCCCCTCCCCCAGCTCTTCTCTCCCATACTTGACTTTGCGCACTCTTTGCATGTTCAGTATCAATTATTTGTACATACACAAATGCATACACCACTACAGGGGACATTCTGATATGTCCGCACATATTGCTACCATCTTAATACCAAGGGAAAACTTGAATTTTGCACCAGTCTACCAAAATCAAATGTACAAGTCACTTCAACATGCGAAATACTTTTGTCACTTTTATTGTACTGTATGCGGTGTATGTTATTAAAACAAAGTGTTCTATTTTTTATGTTGTTCTCCGTAAGTGATTTACTTATTGAATAAAACACAGCAGACTTGTGTAGTTCATGTAAATATTACATGAAATTTCATGCCAATGTTTATATTGACATGAGATGGAAGGCCACAAAACAGAAGAAAGAAGAAACTACAAAGGGTTTTCAAAACAGCTCATTTTACTGTAAACAGTCTGCATATAGTGCAACAAGTCGGCTCCCATTCCACTCATTTTAATGAAATCTGAAGTCCGTATAAAAGGCGCAAGTTGCCAACAATTGTTCAAAAACTAACCCAAAAACTTTACCAAATCAAAATAAAAAAATACTGCTGCAAGTCAGAGCATAACTGAAGGACGAAAGCATGACTGTAGTCGTGCGCCGAAACATTGGGCAACTTGAGTGATGAAGGGTAGGTGGTAAGGCAGAGTTAATGGGTATTGGCTAGAGCTGTTGGCCGGGGAAGAANGGGGGGGGGGGGGATCAGATATACAATATGTCCAGTACAATGCTAGCCAAGAGAAATGCAACATGTAGCAACTAAAACAAGTGCAACAAAATTAATTTTTCAGCAGATTTTCCTAAATTTTTTAGCTTTATTCACCCATATTCTTCACGGTTCCTCAAAAACAAGTTGTTGTAAAAGGACAGATGCAATAAATGGAGTCGATATAGAGGTTCTACTATTTGTTTGTCATATTGCTTGTGACACCATTAAAATAAACCATTAGTCACAAAGGACTTCTAACTTGATTATGGTAAATCATTTTAGTTAACTTTCTCCAAAGTCAGTAAGAGATAAGAGGGCTTGACAGACCTCAAAGTGAATTGGAAGGACGTTTTTCTCTTCCACAACTAACATTTCTATATTAAATACCTATGATATTCCAAACACAAACAATAGTTTTCTGTATTTGTTTCTTGGCTAATGGTTGTTAGTCTGAAATTGTACATTTAAAATAAAATATTGATGTTATATGCAGGAAAGGAAAAATTCCATTACTATTACAGGCAAGAAATAACACCATTATGATTTATGAAAAAAGTTATGGGACCATAAAATAACACTTTTTTTCAACACAGGAAAATGTAATAAGCACAAATGTTACTGTATTATACTGTACCTGCCTTTGCCGATCGCGTGTATAAAATATTTCCAACAAATAGCAAATATTTCATTTTTTAACTTGGTGGGGAAATGAGTTCACTCTTTCCCTTAATTTAGGTTAAAACTTAAAAGTTTTATTTTATAGGTAATTTGAAAACTGTACAAATACCTACTTTGTTTTCTATAAAAATTTGCCCTTGTTTGTCAACCAAAAAATTTAAAAAACATAATTTATACCATCACATAACCGAGCAACATTTCCGGATTACCTACACCTTGGAAACTGTGTTAACAGCAATTAACACATGATTGCTAGAAATGAGTTGCTCATTATAAACTGAACATGTTTTGAACATCTTGCAAAGACTCTTGAAACAGTGCAAACTGTAATAGACACAAAGCATGTTAGTGAAAGAAATCCCGTTCAAACAGAAGATGAGCAAGTGTAGGAGCTGGAACAAACTACATGTGGCTGGTTGGGGAACGACACTCAACTGCTTCTCCTGTGCGATGTTCGCAGTATTGAGGAGGGGCTGGCCCTGGGGATGGTGGCCATGGTGAACCTGCTGCTGCATTGGCACCTGCTGCTGCATCGGGACGTGTTGTTGCTGCATGGGTACTTGTTGCTGCATGGGGACGTGTTGCTGTTGCATGGGTACTTGCTGTTGCATGGGGACTTGCTGTTGCTGTTGCATCGGCACCTGGTGTTGCTGTTGCATGGGGACTTGTTGCTGCATCGGCACCTGGTGTTGCGGCGGAGGCGGTTGCTAGCACACACGCACACAACTGTCAACACCGGCTCTCATGTGCACCTTCGCCTCCCTTGCATGCATTTTGGCTAGCCACACTACAATAGCACATTCCTTACGTTGATATTTAAGTTTAAATGGTCTGCATTCATTGCCAAATGTAAGTCCAGAAATTAATGGAGACAGGACACTGTAAACAAATAAACACAGAACAAATGACAAAACTAGAAGGCAACAGGGATCCTAGCAGATATTACGTAAAACAGTAACAACAGACAATCCATAATCTGACAAAAATGGAAATAACTCAACCAAAAACATACACAGCGGAGAATGGCGCCCAACGTGGGGCTCAAACCCATGACCATGACATTAAGTCTCATGACCTTACAATGATTATAAGCCCAGGTGTAAATGAAAAAATTTGAGTGTTTGGAAAAGATCGGAAAATATTTTTCTTCGAATGCACAAAGTTCGTGAACATGGTTAAACTCGACCAACACTTGACCAAAAATGAGTGCATATTATTTAAAAAAAAGGCAGTCGTTCTTTGATTAATGACTTTTCCTCTGAGTACTAGCATTCTCTCCATCATTATTTTTTTTCTTTCTAAACAGAATTTGGCTAGCTCAAGGTTTATAAACATACAAATATACGTCAGTTTTAAATATTTATTCTGTGAAGAAAGAGAGACTAGGTGTGATAGATAAATCAAAGTGCAGTATTTAAAATACACTAACAATTGTGTATTTGGAGAGTTGGTTTGTCATTGCAGTTAAAATAAAAATAATGTAAAACAAAATATTTGTATCTTTCTAATATTTAACTAGATGAAATCACTAATTATAATAAGATTCGACATTGTTAGCATTGTGATGTTACTAATCAAATTACAATTT
Organism: Clitarchus hookeri; assembly: GCA_002778355.1. Classification (NCBI taxonomy): domain Eukaryota; kingdom Metazoa; phylum Arthropoda; class Insecta; order Phasmatodea; family Phasmatidae; genus Clitarchus; species Clitarchus hookeri. The sequence goes on from NQII01001775.1 coordinate 375,240, forward strand.
AACTTTGCGCTGAAAGCACTACTAGCCACCTTTTGAACAAAATAAATTTTGTTAACTAGTTTCCACAGCCAGAATGTTTCTTCTTTATATATATATTTTTAATTATATTTTAGAACAACATGTCTCTCAAAGGGATGATACGGTGCGAGTATCATTAATTTGGGAGCTTCTCTGCATCAATGAAAGCAATCCAAGCTACTGCTAAATCATGCCTTATCTGCTGGTTGGTATATTGATGAGCCACCGAGTGCGGCGTAAATTCCAACATGTACGTATTAGCAGATGAATTCCAAGTTAACTGTCCAATCTGGTGCCTCTCGCTGATGTCTTGATATTTAACAGCAACATGATTTTTGTAATATTAAAATGTTTCTTGATTCAGAACTAAGTTTTAACTTTTCATTACAGTTGAATAAATTTGCCTTGTAGATATAAGTTTCATTGTTTCAAAGCTTTTTATAATCAACATCATAACAAAAGATTAATTTCTCTGGTCAAAATTAAATAGGAATCATACTAAGAGAAGAACAAAACCAATCTAAACTGAAATTTCAAATACATGTGCCAGCTAGTAATGCTGTCCAAATACTTTTCTTATGTATCTGCAGCTAAGTATGCCTAATAAAAATATAAATTCATTTCTTACATAACACACTGTAATATATCATTACAACACAAAATTCAACAGAGACAAGACAAGACTTTGTGTTGGTATCTGTCCCCTTCTTCAGGCGATTCACTGAATGCAAACCAAACTGTAATGTATGTTATGATGGCGGCACACCAAGTGCATCAATAGGTACTGTTGGAAGTGCTAGGAAGGATGTGACGTGACCAAGCTTGGCTACGACGAAAAAGCCAACTCAATCCGCGGTGTTCCCAGAGTTGTGAAGTGATATGTGCCCGGCACTATAGCTCTGCGGTGAGCTGATGAGATGTAGGGTCGTTTCGGTCAACGGCCTAGGGGCTCTGGTGAACACTCCGTCATACACACGATTATACACAAGACACGTGGTCTGAATGGCCCGGGACTACGGGCGACCACGTGGTCTTATAATGCGAAGCTCGAACTGCACTTTACGATTCCCGTCGCTCTCCCCTCGACACTATGCAAGACAAAAATGAAAGAGATGAAGATGATGATTTGAAATACTATTGATGCGACTGGATATAATTCGACTGATGATGGCTTCTCCAGAGTGCGCGAGTGTAACGTCCAAGTCCGTTCAAGTCCTGACTAATACTGGGCGGAAATGTGCGCCGGCTTCCGCCGCCTAGGCGCAGCCGACGCCATGCGGTGAGACGGTGCAACACAATATACACTGAAAGATGATTATGGGATGGAAAATGATATGAACTAAATTAACACAAGAAAACATAATTACCCTTACACAAATACATAATAAAAATGATAATACTTATTCTAAATGTTTTCATTGCACCAGCCACAGCATTGCCAAATGTAGAATGTCACATGTCTCTGGCTGTGGCTGGGCAGATTGTCTCCGATGACAAAACAAATTATTAGATAACTATACACTGACGCTATTAACAAATACACTGATGAAATAAACTGAATAAATAATAAACACTAATGCACTCGTGCCCACAAGCCTGTCGGTGTGGTGCGTCTGGTGTGGACATACTGCGGCAGTCACTGGGCAAAAGGACTCGTGAACATGCGGTTCACGTCAGATGTCTACTGATCTGAAAGAGAAGGCAGCCACTATATTGAGAAACTGTTATAAAAGGGCAACCAGACTTTTTAATTGTATGGTCTCCTAACTGATGACATTTTTATTGCAGTGGAGGAAGGCACGTCAGTGATTACCCTATTGTCCAATTAGCAGACACTCTTCGTAGTACCTCCAGGGATCTCTTTCCTATTGGTGCGCTCAGGAGAGTGCCTCTATATATGTACCTCAATTTTTCTCCCTCAAGTTAAGTCTACTACGATTGTGTTACATCCAATGTTTCACCTGAAGGACACAGATTCCAGGTTCTGAAATAATATGAAGTCTTGCGTTGTTGTCTATGCTGCATTTTTGTCTTCTTAAGATTGGGTTTTTTTCCATGTGTATTGAATATTTTGTACCCCACAGATTTTCTTTTCTGTATTAATGTTTTCCTGTAATTATACTGTTGTAATTTTTGGACGAACATTTGTAATTAAGATCACTATTTTGTGGTTGTTATTCTCACTTTTTTGAAGTGAACATCTCTAATTTTTATTTTATTGATGAAGTTGCTACATATTCTTAATGCATTTGTAATGACGCAGTTTTCTTAGTTTTCGGGACACGTGTTTCATTTTCTTTCCTTTTGCTAAGCTTCGTAATATTTTTATCGGGTTTGAAATTAAAGCCGTGGTGGTTCGTTTACCGTGCCAAACCATAAGCATTATACTGTAATGAGTAATGCAGTTACTAACGACTGTTCAGAATTTTTCTCAAGGCACTGGCTGACAACTCAACATGAGGCTATGGCTTATGAGCAGTTATAACGAGCAATTTAAACCTTAATCGTCAAGCAAAGTCATCTTGATCAAGTTTTTGCAAACTTTCCTGGTTAATAAACGTTCCCGTCTTGCCCAGAGACTTTCCCCACCCCAATGACCCACAACGTACGAGCTCTATGCTAGCGACATAAGGCTGGGTCTGATTCCCGAGCCAGCCGGTTTGCAAGTCCATGCGGCTGCTCATAAACAGCACTGCATTCATACCCTGGGGCTTTGAAGATACTACTTCTACCTCTGACTGGCCTGTCTACACGGTCACACCTCCACAACCAATCATATCCTGCAGCAACTAATTCTTTTCTAAATACAACCAACGACTAAAGGCACAAGAAGAAATATCAGAATTTTGTAACATAGCCTGTTTGGTAAGGTACCTCCCGCTCAGTCAGTGTCTCGTGTTGTGTGTAGAGCTCATTAAACGACTCTCCCGATAATGCCTTGTATTAATGCTTCTCCTCACATCCCGTATCTAAATTTATTTAGAAAGTCATGGTACATGGACAGTTGCTACATTACCTCAAGGAGAAAAGGCCATTGACACCAGATGGATTTTTAAAGAAAAATAAAATGGACTTAAAAAGGCAAGACTTGTAGCAAAAGGTTACCAAGAGATTCCTTCCTACAATGTCTATGCACCAGTAGCCAGACTACTGACAATTCAGTTGTTTATATCCTTTGCAATATCAAACAACCGGAATGTAAGACAACTTGATATACCAACTGCCTTTTTAAATTGATATTTAGACAATGATATCTACATCAAAACCCTCAATGGTATGAAAAATTAACCAGGAAAAGGACTGAAACTCATTAAAAGTCTTTATGGACTTAGGTCTGCTCCAAGAAAATGGAACGAGAGATTGCATGACTTCATGGAAAGTAAGAACATGAAGAGATCATCCAGTGACTTCTGTCTTTATGTCGGTAAGAATGTTTGGCTTGTTATTTGGGTTGATGACTTGCTTGTGACAGGAAAACAGAAAGAGGTTAAACATTTAATAAATCATCTAAAACAATAATTTCAAGCAAAAGATTTAGGTATTTTGGAGGAATTTTTGGGTACACAAATATTCAAAGAAAGAAATAATGTAAAAAATTTTCAAAGCACTTTTATTAGTGAAGTTTTCAATAAATTTAACATGAGTAAATGTGAAGGTTCCAGAACTCCTATGGAAAATAACTTCCAAGTAACTGCTGAAGATCCTACTAATGAAAATGTACCTTTTAGGCAACTGATAGGATCACTAATGTACATTTCTATGGTCAGTAGACCAGATATAACGTATTCAGTTTCCTACCTCAGTGGATTTTTAAATAAACCCACTAGCCGAGTGTGGAAAGCTGCAAAATGGATTTTGAGATACTTAAGAAACACCAAGGACATGAATTTAACCCTAAGTGCCGTCTCCAATGGTAGCATAAAATGTTATTCTGATGCTGCCTGGGCAGGGGACAAGTTGGACAGAAAGAGTGTAAGTGGCCATGTAATTTTCCACGGAGAGAACCCTGTTTTGTGGGCATCGAGAAAACAGCCAACTGTAGCACTATCTACTGCCGAGGCTGAATACATATCTTGTGCAGTTTCTGCCAGTGAAATGATATATCTACAAGGTGTTCTTGAAGACCTGCAAGTTGTAGAAGGTACTCCGACCCTCGTGGCAGATAACCAGAGTGCAATTTGCATGGCACAGAGTTTTGAGAACAGTACAAGATCCCGCCATATTGACATCAAGTTTCGTTACCTGAAGGACCTAGTAGACAAGAAGAAAATTGTAATTGAATATGTGGACTCACAGAATAACATTGGTGACATTTTTACTAAGGCCTTATACCAGAATAAATTTCACCAATTCAGACAATTGTTGAACGTTAATTAATACTTTTATGACGTGTATATTAAATGAAGTATATGAACTCTTTTTTTCAAGTCAAAATTTTTGTATGTTTACAATGTTTGACTTGAGGAGGGGTATCAGAATTGTGTAACATAACCTGTTCGGTAAGGTACCTCCCGCTCAGTCACGTGTCTCGTGTTGTTGTGGGTAGAGCTCATTAAACGACTCTCCGATAATACCTTGTATTAATGCTTCTCCTAACATCCCGTATCTAAATTTATTTAAAAAGAAAACAGGCTGCATAATAAATATTGATACAACATAGCAGTAATAGGTATGTCCCAATCAAGCATGTCTGACTAATCTTGTGTACCTGCCATACTTGACAAATTCTTATTTTAAGCCAACATTCACAAAAACAATGTACTCTTATACTTCATTTCATATAAGTTGGCCAGATTCTGACAGTCGGTGAGTGGCAATTTTACGTATTCCAAACTTTGTTGCACGGTAAATGTTTTGGACATAGTCGACTACGTACTTGCTTGAAAAATTAATATTACGTTGGCTATTCCGAGTGCACTGCCGGCGCACATCAGAAAAGTAGGAAATACGCAGATAAGAATGAGTTCCTAGGTTAATTAATTTTATGTGGTCATAAAACAGCAGTTTTTATTGTTAGTAACTTAACTGTGTGCTAAAGTAGAAATTTATAGGTGTTCAAAATTAAAGGTACATTAAAACAATCTCTATCCTAACAAAACGCAATTTCAAAATCTTTTTTCACGTCTTAATCGCCCCTCTCCAACCCGGCTTCCCTTACGTGTTTGATATTAATTCCAAAAGCATACAGAAATATTGCATAATATTGTTAAATTATTTTTTCTAATAATTTAAAGAAATATATATTAAATTTGTGTCGTTCCGAGCTAGTAATGGAAGAACAGTCAACTTGAGAAAAAAATGTGGTCAGACCATGCGCTGAAATGTTGTGCGCCCCATCTACGGAATTCTTTTCGAAGCATTGCAAGCCAGAAGAGAATAGCGTTTGTTTGCTTTATATGATACATTTACGAACAGATACCAATAGTTTTATTTTTCGCGAGCTCTGCATAATTTTTAAGTAACATATATTTTGTGTACAGCGTTTACGANAGATACCAATAGTTTTATTTTTCGCGAGCTCTGCATAATTTTTAAGTAACATATATTTTGTGTACAGCGTTTACGAACGACCCTACAGACGTCCACCAAGCTCAGTTTAAGAATGCAGCGCCACCCAAGCAGTTCACCAATTGCCACAAGCAGCAGCATCTCCTGGACGCTCCGACTCGTCGCATCAAAGCCTTCACTTGACGCACCAGCTGATGGCGAATGGATACATAAACGAAAAGTAAACATTGGCACGGCGATCGTCAACTGTCAAGAATGCGGCCTTCATATATGAGATGGACTTTACCCCCAGCAAAACTACATATTCATTTTACTTTCAGCAATGATAATTCCAGTCCACTTACAATACCATAAAAATAAAACAAAAGAATTACATTACACATCAGTTTCTACTGGAGGCTGGAGTAAACAAATCTAAGCAATCTGAAGGTCTATATACATGACTAAACTATGGAGGAAAAATGTTAATGTTTCCAAGCTACAAAATACGATCTGTCAATTACTGCTGCAACTGGCAATTTTCAGTCCATATTGAATGAATAAAAACCTTACGAGTATTTCACAATGAATACAACATATGCATGAATTGCTCAGTCGTCTGCCCACGCACAAGACAGAATGTGTATTTGACCCTGCTTAACAAGTTATATTTTCAAAATGCGAGAAATATGGTCAGAAGACATGGAGGCTTGCCAGCACACAAGAACACTAACTTGGTAATGTTGTGGTGGTACTCCAGGGGCGACTCGCTGACCTTCTGCCACCATCGCCAACATCACTACCAGGGCTGCCAATTCACACATCCTGCAGCGAGATAATCATCATCAGTTGCGATCACTACCGGCACGACATAATACTTCTCAACTTATGGTAGTACTGCATAGAAAACTAATCCAGTACAATTCTTCTGCACAGTATAATAGCGTAATACTTACACAGATAGCACACATGATTTCATGGGAGCACAGAATTGTAATTAAAGGGAGGCAGCCAAAATAATTCAAACTTAATTCTGCAAACATTTAGTAAACAAACATCACACCAACAGAAGTTACAGTTTCACTTAAACCACACGCTGGCCTTGTTATCGTCGCCCTCCAGTGTTTAATAAATTGTACAAATAATCCAAGATACACGAGAGGCAATCTAGTTGGAGTTTACTTGAAAGTGAGCAGTTCCTTCACAACGACCTCCCTGTAAGAAAACACTGCCTTACAGCAGTGAAGCCCTACACCACATGCTATCACTTACAAACCCCATCATCACCAGAGTCACTACAATGGCACCTCCATCTGCACGAGAGACCTACAACACGAGATGACACATTTCCTTTATACCATACAATAAAATAACAAACTAACACCATAAAGAACTTGTCCCAAGAAATGAAANAGATGACACATTTCCTTTATACCATACAATAAAATAACAAACTAACACCATAAAGAACTTGTCCCAAGAAATGAAAATCTTATTCACATACTGCATACAATTACTCAACAAGGAAATACTTGTACGTACTGAATCAACAGTGTGTGTCTAGGGCCGTTTCACTGCTTGTGTACCTTCCTCTAGGAATAATAATAAATTTCTTGATTAATTTTCATCCACAGTATCGTAACAACTACTTTCACTTCAATAAAAATTCACTTATTCGTAAATTAGAGTAGAGTGTATTTTTGTACGTAGTTTGAGAGCAGTTAATTATGTTTTCAAGTGTATTCTGTTCATACAAATAATATGAAAATGGTTTTGTCTTGGTCCTATTTTCCTTACGTGTGAAATTGCGGTGGTTTTAGGTTTTTTTTTTAAAGGTATTGAAATCTCACTAATGTTCTTAAGTAATGTGGTTTTGCAATTACACTAAAAAGACACATACCCTGATTGAACTCCAGACGTTCCTACACTATATGAATATTTCCCGGCGGCGAGAGGAAAATTCGCACTCAAGTTTTGCATTAAAAATGGTTTCCGCTTTGTCGTTGCTGTTAACCGAGCTGCTAGCAAAGAGGAAACGCGCAGCACTTCACAAGTCTGCTTTGCATCACGCGCACGCACACCCAACCACACATTCATACATACACGTACTTTCTTACAATATTACCCAACACAAATTAAAAGCCCACAAATATCAAAACTCTGTCCTACTATATTAACACACTACACTTGTTACTGGATGTNCCAACACAAATTAAAAGCCCACAAATATCAAAACTCTGTCCTACTATATTAACACACTACACTTGTTACTGGATGTGCCCTACATCTCTGTATTAAGAGTTGCACAGTTTTTCTGTCCCACCCCTGTAAAGACGTAAGCAAAAATTCACACTTTACTCTGAANTCTGTATTAAGAGTTGCACAGTTTTTCTGTCCCACCCCTGTAAAGACGTAAGCAAAAATTCACACTTTACTCTGAAAAACCTGATACATCCTAGGTTCTAAGTTGGATATTACTGTTAAGCATAGACTTGTGTATACATTTACCGGTAATTATTAAGTTTAGGGGCTTTTCTGAAAAATGCAAAAAAAATTCAAAATGATATATTTCTACTCTACTAATCAAGTAGAACACAAATATACTAGGGGCGTAGCTTTAAAATAAGTACAACATATTTTTAAAAAACCAAACAAAATTGCGAAATGAGCAGTATAGTAATTTTGTTTACGTTTCTGAAAGAAACGTCCTAGACCAACAAAAGTTGCATTAATGGGTTCTGCACAGCTTACCTTGTTCATATTCAAGAGGGCGTAATGTTAAANTAGAACATATTTTAAAAACTTGCAAAATATGTTTGTTTACGTCTGTTAACGTCAGAGGAATTATACCAGCTCCCTTACCTAGGTGAGTCAATTTACATTCTTTTGGTGTGTGTTACTGTTCCTTTAAATCCCCACAATCCTACATTCGTAGTTTAGTGTAAAACCCAAACATCCTAGGTTAGTGTAAAATCCTACTATCCTAGGTTAGTTTAAAAATGTAAAATAGTGATTCACCCATCGTGGGGTTAGGTTCTGTTAGGTTAGGTGGGCACATATTACGAAATTAGTCNGTTTAAAAATGTAAAATAGTGATTCACCCATCGTGGGGTTAGGTTCTGTTAGGTTAGGTGGGCACATATTACGAAATTAGTCAGACGTTAATGCCCCTAGTATATTCGTGTTCTGCATCATTAGTAGGGTGGAAATATACAATTTTCCGTGATTTTTTTTAATTTTTACAGAAAAGCCCCTAAACTTAATAATTACCTTTAGTAACATTTAGAAATAAAAAGCATTGTTTGAAATAATGAAAATAAAGTAGTTTTTATAAAAATTGATGGCAAAAAAATTTTATTTGTACGTTTTCAAAATATTTTATAAGGGGACCAAAAGTTTATTCACACCTCAATTTCTTGTGACAAGTCTTTGACTGTTGAGTCCGCACCTGGTGTTGATGTGACTGGTATGTTCCAGACATTTCTTGATTGTACACGAGCTGTGCCGTGTGTCATGTGTGGAGGGAGACATTTTTATTGGCTATATCGAGAATTCCATTTTTCACTTTATGCATCTCATATGCTCTATCCTAAGTTAAAGAAAATGGTGGAAAAGAATAGTTCCCAATATTCTTAAAATACTGGTGTCTGAGGAAGTTGAGAAAAAAATAGAAAGAAAAGCTGTTCCCCGTTGTCGTCTTGGCTTCTGCGCTATAGTGTATTGTAGTGATTGTAAGAACCAGTGATTTTGCTGTACATTACGGTAGGCTTCTGGAATATGTGGCAAAATGTCAGTTTCTATAAGTTCCACGACATGGCTTCAACTCAGAACTCAAGACATCTCTATCTTGACAGTGACCACAGGAGCCTGCTGAAAACTTAGTTGTTACCACAGTGCCATAAACTTATTTGTGTCATTAGAGGACGACAGTACACTCTGCATGCAATTGGTTTCAGCTGAAGGCAAAGTTTCTCCACTTGTGGGTTACTGACCTCCTGGAACAGAATGCGTCCTTGGTGGAGAATATGGAAGATCTAGAGGCGAAGGCAATAGAATATCTGCAGCTACTAGATGAAAAACTGAGGAAAGCCGCCTCTTCCATCCAAGACCCAGATGTAAGTAATGTGCCAATTTGCAATTTAGTTTGATTTTTGAACTCTGTTTACATGTGCATGGCAAAGCTTGGAAACTATCGTCCAAACTCTGCCACATATCACTTGTTTGATAGCAGTGATTTTGCTGTACATTACGGTAGGCTTCTGGAATATGTGGCAAAATGTCAGTTTCTATAAGTTCCACGACATGGCTTCAACTCAGAACTCAAGACATCTCTATCTTGACAGTGACCACAGGAGCCTGCTGAAAACTTAGTTGTTACCACAGTGCCATAAACTTATTTGTGTCATTAGAGGACGACAGTACACTCTGCATGCAATTGGTTTCAGCTGAAGGCAAAGTTTCTCCACTTGTGGGTTACTGACCTCCTGGAACAGAATGCGTCCTTGGTGGAGAATATGGAAGATCTAGAGGCGAAGGCAATAGAATATCTGCAGCTACTAGATGAAAAACTGAGGAAAGCCGCCTCTTCCATCCAAGACCCAGATGTAAGTAATGTGCCAATTTGCAATTTAGTTTGATTTTTGAACTCTGTTTACGTACTCTATAAATTTTAGCATGACTAAATTTTTCTTTGACCCTGTAATATTTTCTCTGATTTCATATTTNATATTCGTGTTCTGCATCATTAGTAGAGTGGAAATATACAATTTTCCGTGATTTTTTTTTATTTTTACAGAAAAGTCTTTAAACTTAATAATCACCAAAGAATGATAAATAAAGTAAAATACTTCAAACAGTTAAGCATAGAAAACTATCAAGGGTTCAGTTAGTGGTATGTGCCCTTAGCTGAAGAGGGCAATTTAAGATGCACTGTGCCCTTATTGCAAATTCGCACAGAGAAAATATGACATCACAGCCCCAGTATATTTTCCTGGGGCAAAAAGCCAGGTAAGGGCCCTTGGCTGGTGAATTTTAAAATAGCTTGGATTAATTTAAGATGGATCCTACAACAGCTTGGTGTACAATAGGGGTCATCCGAGAGCAGTCTTCAGAAGTGTTTGTGGAAACGTCCGAAACCAAGATACAGGCGTTCCACAATTGCAATGTCTGACGGAAAGCTATAAAAAGAGTCGTTAGATCACATTAACATTTATGCACCAACTCTTCCATTCTTTCTACTTTTGCAGAGTGCTTAATAATTGTGGTCCATCGCTGAGTGCAGAGTTGTAGGCAAATTGGATGCATATTTTTAAATTGTTGTAATCGATAGGTTGGTTAAATGTTTAGTAATACAAATACTAGACTTTCTATCGGGCGGCTGCCCAGTGGCACGTTCATCCCCCCTCCCCCTTCACAGGCCCTTCCTGAACTTCCTAGCACCTTTTACTGTCACCACCTTCTCCCGCAATAAATCCCACTCTCACCAACCTCGCAAGCAAGGATATTGGATTACCTCCCCTGCTCCATTCTTCTCCACATCCTCTATCTTAACACTGTTCTTACCTCTCCCTTGCATATTTAAATTTTGCACATTCATTCATAAAACAGTGTATTTATGTCATTATGATTCATTAGTCTATCTAATAAATATTCCATTTTATTTTCCAAATAGCACACAGTGCTATCAAGTTACTTGCGGGCAAACACTGGTACAGGAAATGAATCAGAATTCTTCTTTGTGTTGAATTTCAAACATGGTCCACAGGCAAAGTTCGAACATAGATCGGTGATGTCACAGTCAAGAGCATAAATCAGCATTAGGTGTCATAGGACGTCGCGTACTGCACACACGGCTTTCTTTATTCACTACCAACCACCCAATTAAAAAAAGTTGTCTTTATTAAGGCAGGAATTACTTGTGTTGATAAATAAAGCTGTAATTATTAAGTTTAGGGGCTTTTCTGAAAAACACAAAAAAAATTCAAAATTATGATATATTTCTACTCTACTAATCACGTAGAACACAAATATACTAGGGGCATAGCTTTAAAATAAGTACAATATATTATTTAAAAATTGAAGAAAATTGCGAAATGAGCAGTATAGCCAGTTTGTTTACGTTTCTGAAAGAAACGTCCTAGACCAACAAAAGTTGCATTAATGGGTTCTGCACAGCTTACCTTGTTCATATTCAAGAGGGCGTAATGTTAAAATAAGTAGAACATATTTTAAAAACTTGCAAAATATGTTTGTTTACGTCTGTTAACGTCAGAGGAATTATACCAGCTCCCTACCTAGGTGAGTCAATTGTCATTCTTTTGGTGTGTTTTACTGTTCCTTTAAATCCCCACAATCCTACATTCGTAGTTTAGTGTAAAACCCAAACATCCTAGGTTAGTGTAAAATCCTACTATCCTAGGTTAGTTTAAAAATGTAAAATAGTGATTCACCCATCGTGGGGTTAGGTTCTGTTAGGTTAGGTGGGCACATATTACGAAATTAGTCGGACGTTAATGCCCCTAGTATATTTGTGTTCTACGTGATTAGTAGAATGGAAATACATCATAATTTTGAATTTTTTTTTTGTGTTTTTCAGAAAAGCCCCTAAACTTAATAATTACCAATAAAGCCTATTTAAATAAGAGAGTTGAATTTAAAAAATAGCCTACCTACCAGCAATTAATTATGTCATTCTGTACGTGAAATGTTTTTGTAACACAAACAAATAGGAATTTTCCAGACGTGAAAATATACAGCAGTTTTGCATCAATCTGGCCTCACTGCAGAGATAAACAATTACAGCAGCCCCTAGAATTTAGAATTACCCACGGAAAAGGCAAACTTCATTATCTTCTTCTACAGGGGTTGAGCCTAGTGGCCAGTTCAGTCTCCATTAAAATTGGTTCTTTGTTAAAAGAATTGCCCATAAAAAACAAGCTTCTATAAACCATTCACTGTTACTTCACACTTTTCTTAAGCGCTGCTAAAGTTCTACTTCCAAGATATTCCTCCACCTCGTTCTAACTAACCTCAACTATGTCTAGAAAATTACACTAAAGGACAACGCACCAATTCATTTGCACTCAATTGTAATGGTATTTAGCATGAGAAGTATTTCTCACTACGAGCAACCAACACACATGTTTTCTCACTGTTTTTCTTAATATTTATAATAAATGAATTATTATAATTTATAAATAAAATACAGGTAAAACTTCAATTTAAGGAAAATAAGATACTTTCATTTTAACACAGGTATAAAACCCTTGTGATATACAACATATTTAAGAAATAATTAAACACATCGTACATAAGGTTTAATTCAAAAAGTGTGAAGAAACCGCGAATAGATTACCCAGGGTCGACACAAGCAGATAAGGCAACCCTCTCTGTAGGGGTTAGTTTACAGAGGAGCGATGGGCAAACCATCTGATGGAAGCCCCATCAAGACCTTACCATGCAAGATGCCGGTTTTCCCCCCAGAGCCAGAGGACGTTTACTACAACTCAGAACCTTCAAAAAAACAAATCCAAAAGGTAAATTTATCTGCAAAATTATATACATATGGGCATTACGCCTTCCGTATGTCTCTACACTTCAAAAACGGACTCAAACGGAATTTGGAATTTAACTCTATAACAATACTATAAATAAGTGTGCAAGGCTGATTCTTCACCTTTCTATTTTCATTGCTTCTCTTCGCCTATTTCCGAAACATTCAACAATCGCTCGTGCTTGACTCTTAACAACTTATGTCACTTTACACGTGCTGATTTGAATACAAAAACCACCTGACCAATGACGACACGAGACACGTGGCCATTTATTGTCCCTGAAAATGAGTAACATCTATGTAACTCAACGCAATAAAATTTCCCTTTTTTGACAAGTCGTAATAAACCATGTTTTCTACTGTGAATTCACACGATAAAATATTAATTTTTACATCTAGTTACAACAAGGATAAGAAAAAATTCGTTTTCTGTGCATATCTCTAACATAGTCAAATGTAAATCACTGTCAACCGCAACCAACATGATTNAAAAAATTCGTTTTCTGTGCATATCTCTAACATAGTCAAATGTAAATCACTGTCAACCGCAACCAACATGATTGTTTACAAACAAAATTAAAGTAGATCCAACCCACCCGTTCGTTTGAATTGATTCGGAAAGATGCTTCAGAAACGTGNGTTTACAAACAAAATTAAAGTAGATCCAACCCACCCGTTCGTTTGAATTGATTCGGAAAGATGCTTCAGAAACGTGGAAAAATTGTAATTGTTTGAATCAAACAAAATATACTTAGTTTAGGTAAGATTTTACAATGATGCCAGTAGATGCAGAATAAGAGATATGGAAGGGCGTGGACGCCCTCGTACCTTCTCCAGAACTGTCCGTTAGTTGCAGTTTATGATGTTGACGGTAGTTAATCAAGTATCATGCCTTCCTACAGGAGTTATGGGTCCTTCTAAAAGCCAGTAAATAACGAGCGAGGTTGTTTCATGCCACCTCACATGCCTAAAAGCAAGGTAGAACTAAGTCATGTACGTATGTATCAGAAAAATTACATACTGTAAGTAATACTTACTCACTTCGTCCCCTTTCGCTCACGTCTGTTTGAAGGCATAGTCACCAACTATGTCATGACATGCTGGTGAAGGGCAGTTATGTATAAATGTGTCTTGATTTCATTTAATCAGTTTGTGTGCTCATCAAACCAATTGTATTTTTGAGTAAGTGGCAGCATGTCAATAAGCATAGCTGTAATGATTGCGAAATCTTGAATGTACTCTATAAGCCAAATTATTAAGCCAAAAAATCTCCAAATTGGTTTGCATGTACTTGGTGGTGGATAATTGTCAATTAAAATCAAATGTTCTGGAGTAGGATGGCCAACATTTTCGTCAATCATGTTTCGCAAGAATTGTATACAGGAACTACGTGATAACACTTCTTTTTAGCGTACATCAGGTGGTTAATAGCGAGTTAATAGCGANAGAATTGTATACAGGAACTACGTGATAACACTTCTTTTTAGCGTACATCAGGTGGTTAATAGCGAGTTAATAGCGAGTCAATCAAGCATTAAGGACATGATCCTCCCATGAGTCTGACCTTATGACCACATCGTCAAGGTANGTTAATAGCGAGTCAATCAAGCATTAAGGACATGATCCTCCCATGAGTCTGACCTTATGACCACATCGTCAAGGTATGCCATTGTGAACTCACCCACATATTCATCCAGGACCTTTACCATAACTGATTGAAACGTGGCTGGTGCACGCTTCAGGCAGGGGTAAATACCGTTTCGGATCACCTACCNACCTTTACCATAACTGATTGAAACGTGGCTGGTGCACGCTTCAGGCAGGGGTAAATACCGTTTCGGATCACCTACCCATTTTTTAAAAGAGCTTCCTGTTGTAATAAATGAGTAAATTAGTAAGGTGGTCTTTGGAATTGCGTAATCCTTGTCAGCAAGTAGGTGCAATTTTCGTTCTTGTCGACCCGCACTATGCACTCTTGGCCTGATGTAATTGGTGCTGCCCGGTGTAGCTGGTGTAGTTGTGACTGCGGCAGTCATAGTGGGCACAAAGAACTCGTGGACGTATGGTTCACGTCAAATAATATCAGAGAGTGTTCATGTTATGTTTCATCATTCGCCGTTTGACTTCGGTTCTCGTGATGGAAACCGATGCCACTCGGCCAGTTCATCTCAGCATTCGGACCAGACCGGCGGCATTGGTCGCCCGCTCTGCGGGCCCCCACAGTACCATCTTTTAGGCTGTGATCATTTCACTGCAATAGTATCATTAATAAACTGGAATATTTGTTTTATCTTTCTTTACTGTACCAAGGGGAGAGCCACCCGCCCACACACCAGAGTTTAACGCTACCATGTATAAACATAATGCCACATTTATTTCACGCTGAGGTCACCGGCAGGCCATAAGTGCTGGGACTGTTTTTTTTTCATTATTCACCTGTAGTCAAGCACAGTGAATAAACCGCTTTACAAAGTTAAACGTGTGGCGATTAATTGTAGGGTACTACACCTTTTGTAGCATCACCCACAATTTCCTAGCATATTTATGGCCTACAAGACGGCCNGATTAATTGTAGGGTACTACACCTTTTGTAGCATCACCCACAATTTCCTAGCATATTTATGGCCTACAAGACGGCCTACAATCTCGTCATAAGGTATAAATAGTGCAACAGTAACTACACGACAACATCATCAACACACTGACGGAGATATCCAGGGCCCCCTGGGCTGTCGACCGAACGACTCTCATCATTAACTCTCCACTGGGTTATGGCGCCGAGCAATTCAACACTCAACCAGCCCTGGGTAACCTCTATCATGTAAATTGCAAAGATTTCCTACTTGGGTCACAGCCTTCACCCATGCCAATATTGGTTTAGCCCCAACAGGTATCACCTGACTGTAGGCAATTCAGTTTTATGTAAATTCTGTATGTGTAGTGAGCGTATAAGTGTATATGTGTATCTTGCAGCAGTCAAAAGGCTTATAGTCTCCTTTGTAAGTGTTTTCAGCACTATGTGCATGTAAACCTAACAACACAAAAGTGTGTTGTCATTAATATTTCAGTAACATGTGTATTTTGTAGAACACGTAACTTTCTGTTAGGGCCTATGTCAACTCTCAAATTAGCTAAGGGAATTTTCCTACTTAATCAATATAACAATTAAGGGCTTATCCCTTTTGCACTTTTCTTTTATGCTTATGCATTTGCGACTGCAGGTATCTTCACGGCAAGGTGCCGGAAATACGCAGGCAGCCATTGTGTCTGAAGCAGGCATTCGTTGGAGTTGGCTGCGTGGTTCGCGATTCCTGGGCACTTCAACAACTTCTTTGTCTATCATCATGAACAATAATTTTCACATTTTATCATTTGAACATTAATTTAAGTTAACTTCATCTCCCAGGAGGAGCGCCTCTCCATCTACTGTAGACTCAAGATCCCAGGAGTGCAACACCATCACTCAAATCCTAATAGCACTCGCTCATTTTCCCGCGTCAACCCCCGATGGGCTTAGTGCATCAGGTCCGTTTCAAGACGATGTGAGCATCGTCAACTAGTTTGTGTTGTTTCAGGATGTCATTAAATGACTGCNGCATCAGGTCCGTTTCAAGACGATGTGAGCATCGTCAACTAGTTTGTGTTGTTTCAGGATGTCATTAAATGACTGCGGTATGTTTGTGGTGAAGTGAGTTGCAGTACACTAGACATCGACAGTGGTAAGGGCACCGAATGTCCTTGACATCGGTGGCTGTCACGTGACATCGCGTCTTGGCCTGCTGTTGTTCAGGTTTGNGTAAGGGCACCGAATGTCCTTGACATCGGTGGCTGTCACGTGACATCGCGTCTTGGCCTGCTGTTGTTCAGGTTTGGTTGAGTCACACTGAGTGAGTTGTTCTAATAAGCGGTCCCAGCACTAGAAATGCACTTTTTGGAACTTTTACCACTCAATGGTGTAAATGCAAAAGAAGTGGCACTTAAGGTCGCAGCTGTGAGAGGTTTCAATGTCCACAGTGGGTTGCCTGCAGTCCGGAAAGTCGCACCAGTCCGCGATAGCGTGGTTTCTTGTGTTGTTATAGTCCGCTGGTGTCTTGAGATCGACACGAGCCAGTCCTTAGGTAATGCTGCACAGAGTACACACGAACTGTCAGGCGCGGGCACTTTTTTGCTTCGCGATGCTCAGAGTGCACACGAGATATTATCTCAAACAATATGNACGAACTGTCAGGCGCGGGCACTGTTTTGCTTCGCGATGCTCAGAGTGCACACGAGATATTATCTCAAACAATATGCGCAGGACATTCTGCACTAGTTGGATGCTCTGTTTTCCTGTGTTGACATCGATTAGTTAGGACTTTGTGCGCTCGTTCGACTAGTTGGCCAAGTAGTGTTGGTGTTGAACCGTGATATGTTGGCATTAGAAGGCAACTGCAAATATTTACTAACTAGTCGTACTTAGCGAAAGGGTCATTGTGGCAAATTACACAATGTTCCACTGATCAACACTCAATCCCGAAACTGATCATGTGCGTGGGTGCTCGGTTGTGCAACGCGGATGCGTAGCTGGTGTTGTGCGGAAATATTCCCGGGGGGTACGTCCCTTCCGCTCGCATAGGTGGCCTGTGTGCATGGATAGCTGTTTTAGGCTGGATAGCTGTTTTAGGCTGTGGTTGTCGTGGCAGGTGCAGGGGTGAGGTGTGTGATATCGCTCGGCTACAGCAGGTGTTGTGAATGACTGGTAGTGGGTACGTGGTGGCAGCGACAGAGGGGTGAAGACTTCCTTTTCCCCTTAGAATACAGCACCAAAATGGCGGTGTTTTCGCACGCCTCTCACACCAACAGTAAAAATTGTATCTCCACGAATTGTCACCCACTTGGCCACATAATTCAGCCTAATGGAAGTGTATCAATTGACATGAGTAAATTGGTGTTGGAAAAAGGGAGAATTAGTCACATGGAGGGGAGCCAAATGATGCGTTTATGTGGTCCCAGGGTCTTGGTGATGTAATTAATGTCCCGAGGGCACAAGCTAACCAGTTAAGGAATCTGCTCAGGTTAGTAGGAGACTCTTGAGGTGCCCTGTATTCAAAAATCCTGGGCTAATAAACCCTGCACACCATTTCTTAACAAGACTGTGCCTGATAATTAACGTTGGTGGCTGAATATGCGACATAACGAACACACATAAGAACTGGGGTATTATGTTTCCTCTGTACGCCATTCCAGAGCACTTACATAAACACTTCAAATATTACACAAAATACACTTCAACTTACTTTACGCAGAACACGTGGCAGGTAGTTGATGTTTTCATGGGCAATCACCCTTATGATCCCTGTGAGGCAGAATAAATGTACACAGCAACATCAGTTCAGAAAAATACTGGTTGTATTTTATCAAAATCCAGATGAGATTGTACAACATGTAAACAGACGTGCGGCACGAGGCCCCGCCCTGGCATAGGCGTCGATTGACACAACAAAAGAATTAAGTAATAAATTATGCCGGAGAGGCCGTGAGTCTGCTTTGGAAGCGAAGCGTACTATGGGGTGCACGATGAAGCTAATAAAAAGGTTCCAGAATATTTATAAGTCTATTTGCAGCTACATGGTTGGAGATCGAAAGTTGCTTCACCCCCGAGCCACATGACGCAGCCTGGCCTGATGCCCGCTACTCTCTGACTAATGTATAGTTCCTACCTGCTGGTCTAGGTGGTGTGCACGGTTCGAAAGAGCCTTGGGTCAAATCGCGGTCGGCGTCAAATTTTGACCTTTTGAAGAGGTGTCTGTAGTTTGTCTTTGTATCCACCTTGTAAATAAAGCCAATGGCTTTTTTGTACTGCAAATTACTTATTTGCATATTTTCTGACCCCCGGAATATTATGCTACAGTTGAATGTTCTTACCTTTTAAAAATAATGTGTGTTACAAATGAACAACTCTTTCAGGTGGGACATCTCCTTTTTGACATGCCACGGTGTTTTAAATAGGGAATTCAAGCCTTATTGAAAACGACAAAGATTTCTTGTTACCGCAACGTGGGAATTTTTTTTCATTAATTCCAAACAGCTATATGTTTGGGTTTTATTTTCACGATTGGAAAAATAATCTTAAAAGAACTATCGACTCTGACCAAAATAAATTGTAATCGAATTAGGATATCGATTAATTCCATTGATATAATCAAATATCCCATTTATCGATTAGCAATTTAGAAAAACCAAATGCCTGCAAAGTGAAGTGTTAAAAAATATTAAGTTTTTTTGTTTGAAATAAATTTTTATAATACTTGCACTGCCAATTAATTGATCAAATGGATAACAAATTATTGTATGCGTTTCGAGGATGGATTGCTTTCGTAGCTTTTATGGACCTCGGAACCTGCGTNAAATGGATAACAAATTATTGTATGCGTTTCGAGGATGGATTGCTTTCGTAGCTTTTATGGACCTCGGAACCTGCGTAAGATGCTTCATTGAGAAACGAGCATTTCTAGGCGATTATTATAAGAAGACTGATATTACTGACGGTAGGCTTGGTAGAAGAATAAAGTGACATAAATACGTAACCGCGCAAAGTACTTAGTCGTGGGCCCTTTTCGTTTCGTAGAAAATCATAGAAAGTTTTAATAACTCTGCCAGTTCAGGGATACTCCTTTCAACAGAATTAAACCACATTTGTATTAACGTTCCTTTAAGTACGATTCTATTATTTTAGCCCAATTACTCTCTAGACTTCGGCTCCTTCCATTTACAAAACCTTCCGTATGTATTTTTTTGTGAACCCATATTTACTGGCGCACACAAACCGTATGTGTACTAGGCATATTTATGCTGTGGCCTAAAACCCCAAAGCAAAAATAAATCGTAGTTAATCACATTACATATGTGATCAAACTGCATTGTGAGGGCACATTTGTTTAAAGGCAAAAAAGATGTATTTATTTATAGAATAATTCGTGGAGAATGCATGTTGATGTCGGTCACCCCCATTTACCTGCTTTNAAAAAACATGTATTTATTTATAGAATAATTCGTGGAGAATGCATGTTGATGTCGGTCACCCCCATTTACCTGCTTCGCGTTAAATAATAATGCTATATTTGCTATTGGGTGGCTGCCCAGTGGCAAGTTCATCCCCCATGTCCCCTCACTTCCTTTCCTGGCACTTCCTGAACTTCCTAGCACTGCAATAAATTCCACTCCCTCGCCGACACTTTANGTCCCCTCACTTCCTTTCCTGGCACTTCCTGAACTTCCTAGCACTGCAATAAATTCCACTCCCTCGCCGACACTTTACAAGCATGGATTGCCTGTCCCACTTCATTCTCAGGTAATTATCCAGAGTAGCGGCTTTTCTGTAAATAAAAAAAAACACTGAAAGTGGTATATTTCCACTTTACTAATTACACAGAACACGAATTTATTAGGGGCATTAACGTATTACAAATACAAACCACAAATACGTTAGTGGGGAGGGCTATGAAGATCAGGGAAATTGTGGTGTAAAATCATTAAAAAATACACCCACAAAAAATACAAAAACACCTCAATTTAGCATTTTCCATCCAATTTCGTAATATGTTCCCACCTAACCTAACTGAACCTAGCCCCATAATGAGCGAATCACTATTTTACATTTTTAATCTAACCAAGGATTGTAGCGTTTTGCTAGGATTATAGGGTTTTAATCTAACCTAGTATTATTGGGTTTTAATCTAACCTAGGATTGTAGGGTATTAATATATTATACGATTTCAGTCTAATATAGGATTTTAGGCTTTTAAAGTAACAAGAACAGTGGCCCGTGGTTATGCTGTGAGGGGGTGACTGGGTCACCCATACTGTTCAACAAATGCAGTAAAGCACACCGGAAGTATATGAATTAACTCACCTAGGTAGGCGGCGGGAACAATTCCACTGTCCTCGGCCAATTCAACTGTCCTGCACCTTACCTCACTCGACAAAACACCATGATCTACTAAAACGTCCAAGTAACACCCACACATAGCCAAATATTACGCATAGAAGCACTTGTTCTTGCAATATCCATTTTTAAATTGCAAATCTTCACACTGTGGGATTCAGACGTGCGCAACACACATATACAACTTGCCACGAACCACACTGTCTCGCATCTAAACTGCAACTAACATACGGTGACGTCTACTCATCCACAGCCAATAAGGTGATGGTGAGATGCACATTGGTTTACGTTACTACAGTATTACTTCACCAAACATCATGGCGTCTGGCGTAAACAAAACGGACAAACTGCTCGTACTTTTATTTTTTTATTTAATACGTTCTACTTATTTTAACATTACGCCGTCCCGAATATTAACAAGGTAAGCTGTGCAGAACCCATTTATGCTACTTTTGTGGGTCTAGGACGTTTTCTTCAGAAAAGCCTCTACTCTGAATAATTACCGGGGGATCTGTTAGGCAGGGAGACGGAGGGTTGATTGGAGAGAGTTAGGGTAGAGCAGTGAGGGCTGAAATAGCAACCAACTCTTGGCAGGGGGGAGGGTTGGTGTGCAGAAGCAGAGACAATAGCAGGAGGGAGCACGGTGGAGATTGTAGGGGAGAAGAGATGTGGCAAGCAGAGTGACGCATGGTGGTAAACTGTAGGAGTGTATATAGCAAGCTGGAGGATACGGGGTGGACATAGTGGTGGCAGTGCAATCATGGCTAAGTGAGTAAGAACTAGACAGTGAATGTGGACGAGATCAGGAGCGACAGGGATGGAATAATGGTGTGCTTGAGGGAGGGACTGCAATATGGACTAGCGATGAAGTAAGTGGGAGGGGTAGGAGTATGACACTGCTCGTATTGTACTGGCCACCGGGACAGGGCTGGCAGGCCAGAGAAGAGATCAAGACAAGGGTAGATAGACTGATGGACAGGCAGTGGCAGATGTAAGTATGCCAGGTGTGCAGTATATGGAAGGAGTAGAGGGTATGGGTACCTTGATGCAGAGAATGGTAACACTGCTAGTCTACAGGGGCTTACTCCAGGCTGTACAAGATGGAGTGAGGAGAACAGTGCTGGATGTGGTATTGGTTAGTCCTGGGAATGCTGTAGTTCTGGATGGAATTAGTGATCATGACATCCCTGTGGTGGAAATAAGGCTTGAGGGGATGAAGGTAGAACAAGGTAAAGATAGGGTGGTGTGGCAGTATGGGCGAGGTAACATTAGGGGCAGAACACTTCCTGGCAGATGGGTTCCTGAAGTAGGCCCAGAGGGAAAGTGTAGAAGTGTTGTAGGAAGAATTTGGAAGGGTAATAGAGGAAATGCTAGAGAATTTTGTATCAAAGGAAAGGACAGGGACTAGGGATGACTCACCATATTATGGCTGGGAGATTAAAAGAATATAAAGAATGCATGCTAAGTGGCGTAACAATGAACGGATAAAGCAGATGGGTAGGGAACTAGAGAGGAAGATCAAACACGCAAGGAATGAATACTTGGAGAACATGATGGGGGAAGGAAAAGGTAAGGAATGGCAGAATTTGTTTGGGAATATTAATAAAGTAAGGGGAGGAGAGGAAGGTATATCTATTTTGAAAGGTATGGATGGCTTTACTGCGACAGATGAGAGAGAAAAAGTGGAGATGCTGCAAGTTGAGTACTTGTCATTGTTTGAGGTACTGAATGATTGTAAGAGGGAGGATAATGGTGACCAGGGGTTATATAGTGAGCGTTGGATGAGTCAGCGAGAGAGAGCTGTGGTAATGGCTGGGTTGAAGAGTAACAAGGCAGGGGGAGAGAGGTGGTTGGATATCTAGTTGTGCAGTTTGTAGTAGAAACCATCAGGAACTAGAGGAATTGGCTTAGGAGTACCAACATAGATTTAGGAAGGGATATTCGTGTGAGACGCAACTGGCAGGGCTGCTGGAGGATCTGGTGCAGGCAGCAGATGAGAAGGGAAGCAGGTTGATGCCTGCTTCATCGACTTCCTTTGACAAGGTTCTCCACGGGATTATGATGAGGAAGGTGCATGAGCTCCTTGCGGACAAGTAAGCAGTAGAATGGATAGGCGACTTTCTCAGGAGACGGAGCCAAATAGTAAAAGTGGGGAGACCTTATTTGATATTGGAGAAATGACATCAGGGGTNGACTTTCTCAGGAGACGGAGCCAAATAGTAAAAGTGGGGAGACCTTATTTGATATTGGAGAAATGACATCAGGGGTGCCACAGGGAAGCATGCTTGGCCCCTTGTTTACCATAATGGTGAATGACATGGGATCAGGGGTGGGTAGGAATAATGTTGTTTGCCGATGATTGTGTGTTGTANGTTTACCATAATGGTGAATGACATGGGATCAGGGGTGGGTAGGAATAATGTTGTTTGCCGATGATTGTGTGTTGTATGCAAAGGTGATAGGGGTGAGTAACTTGCAGGATGACATTGATCAGATACGGTCATGGACCGAGAGGAGGACAATGAAGACAAATGTCGGAAAGACTAAGATAATGAGGTTTACAAGAAAGAGCGTGAGGAGCAGGGACATTTATAGATGGGAGAGACAGGAAATNGTTTACCATAATGGTGAATGACATGGGATCAGGGGTGGGTAGGAATAATGTTGTTTGCCGATGATTGTGTGTTGTGTGCAAAGGTGATAGGGGAGAGAGTAACTTGCAGGATGACATTGATCAGATACGGTCATGGACCGAGAGGAGCACGATGAAGACAAATGTCCGAAAGACTAAGATAATGAGGTTTACAAGAAAGAGCGTGAGGAGCAGGGACATTTATAGATGGGAGAGACAGGAAATAGAGGAAGTATCTGAATATAAATACCAAAGAGTAGTATTGTAGCGAGATTTTGGGTGGAAAAAACAGGTAGAACGAGTGGTTACGAAGGGCAGAAGAGCTATGGTNGAGTAGTATTGTAGCGAGATTTTGGGTGGAAAAAACAGGTAGAACGAGTGGTTACGAAGGGCAGAAGAGCTATGGTAATGCAGGGGAGAGTACTGAAGGGAGTTAGCAGTGAGGTGAAAGGAAAGCCTTACGGCACGATGGAGAGGCCTATATTGGAGTATGCAGCAGCGAAATGGGATCCGTACGTGGAAGTGGAGGTGCGGTAGCTGGAGAAGGTGCAATGAAGGGCTGGTGAAGAAGGCGGGGGCAGGATGGTGAGGATGAAGGGAACTTTCGGCCTGCAAGTAGAGTGGCACACTTTTCTATAGCTGCNGAAGGCGGGGGCAGGATGGTGAGGATGAAGGGAACTTTCGGCCTGCAAGTAGAGTGGCACACTTTTCTATAGCTGCCAGTAGAATTTTTTTTTTTTGGCATTTGATGGTGTTTTCTACATTCTTTGCAGTAGAATGTCTCTGATCTTTATAACTTTATAACANTTTTTTTTTTGGCATTTGATGGTGTTTTCTACATTCTTTGCAGTAGAATGTCTCTGATCTTTATAACTTTATAACAGTAGATGAGAGGAAGCAGGTGGATGCCTGCTTCAAAGATTTTGACGCCTTTGATAAGGTGCTCCAATAACGGTAACTTTGAACTTTTCTGAAGCCCTGCTGAAGTTCTACTTACAGGATATCTGACGTTCCTCCACCTCAAGCACACATAACTAAGCCTGGAAATACCCACTAAAGGGACAACTCACTGCATTCTTGTGCAATCAGTTACATAACATTTTGCAAAAGAACTATTTCTTATTAGGCATTACCAACATATCTATTTTCTCCCTCGTTTTATTCACATTAATTATACATGAAATATTATGATTTATAGATATAATATGAGTAAAAGTTCAATTTAACAATATATAAGGTAATTTAATGTTGCCAGAAGTATATAACGCTTGTGATACAGGGCATATTTAGGAACAACCAAACACATCATACATGGACTGATTTTTCAAAAAGTGTGAAGAAACTGGGACTAGACTATAGGCCTAAAGTGTACAGTTACCATCTAGAACTGAAAACTGAATCATCCAAATTCTAGAATAGCGTTGGTATAATTATTAAGTCTGCTACTCTGGAAACAAGAGACTGAATTAATATTATTGTTTTAAAACTACAAAAGCCGGCAAGACATAATAAAAACACCTTGTTTTCTGCTGGAAAAAAGTTGCAAATTTTTTTAAGCTTACGCTATATTGCAGCATTGCAGGACGTGGTTTCTGCTAAGGCTGATGTCTAAAGTGCAGAATATCTGTACTCTCACCCAACTATGCTCCCTCCTTCCTTCGTCATTTCTCATTGTCACTGTTCTCTTCCCTGGTAGGCTGGGCGTAACACCGTGCTGTTGGCAGCCTCAGCGCGGGCTTATGTTGCCGTTACAACCCAGATATTGTGAGAGGAGTGTTGACTTTGCAAGCTGATTAACAGCTTTTAATACACACAATTGTTCAAAAAGCCAACTTGTTAACATGGCTTCCAAAATTTGTTCAGAAAATATTTTCACGTGTGGNATACACACAATTGTTCAAAAAGCCAACTTGTTAACATGGCTTCCAAAATTTGTTCAGAAAATATTTTCACGTGTGGGTTTTAAGCACCACATTGTGGGTTTTAAAGCTGAATGTTAGATTTATAATCCAGCATGATGAGAGACATTTTACGTGGCTTGAGAAAAGTTGTAATGCCAGTTGTAAAACAGCGTTCTCCGATTTACAGTTTATGATGTGATGTTAGTTTTCATAGAACTGTGCTCTAGAAATCTATATTTTATCTACAAAAAATCTTTTTTGTTGACCTGTGCAGAAAGCTTTGTGGAAAAGATTCAGTGTAGTAATGGAGATGGCCTGTGTACACAGTTTTGCTTTATTTCTATTTTACGTAAAATCAGCTGTTTGTTACAACGTGAACTGTGAACGCATCGCGTGTTGGCGCACAGCTGATAGAACATGTTTGTTCCGTGTTCCAGACGGTGCTCTACTTCCACGACTGCTCGGGATGTACTCCTTGTTGAAGGCGCTGGCGTTGATCCACTGTACTCTCTTCATACACTACAGGCCGTGAGTGTTCTCCGCACTCTCCCGTCTGTCACGCTCTCGTGGAACAGCGTCCTGGCTCACCGCTCACTTCACTATTTTATTTAAACAAGAAAATTAATTTAGTAGTAGGCAACTTGTCCTCGTACTTGCTCACCAGACGTGTGAGCACGTGGAGAAGGTGCTAGTGTGTGTTGCTGCCGATCAATCACACATTTTAACACGTGGAAATTGTGCTGGACAATGCCACTGGTCGGCGGGTTTTCTTAGGGATCTGCCATTTCCCCCACCCTTGCATTCCGGCGCTGCTCTGTATCCATCTTTTTTCACCCTCGTTGGCTCTCAAGACCTCGATGTTAAGAGTCTTCCACATCTCCCTGCTTATTTACTTGAACTCTGTGACTATGACACTTCTCCTAGGCACACTGAAAACAATTACTGTTTCACCCATAAAGAAAAGTTTGCGTAACTTGTATTTCCGCGTTAGTCACCCAATATTTGCTTAGCTTTGACATTCCGTGAACCATCCAAGATATGGCATAAAAACTTAATTTTTTTAGACGGGGCTACCTTAGAAAAAGTTAAAAAACAATTTATCCATACAATGTTTCTAATAGATGCCATCAGGATAAAAAGTTTGGTTGNACCTTAGAAAAAGTTAAAAAACAATTTATCCATACAATGTTTCTAATAGATGCCATCAGGATAAAAAGTTTGGTTGAATTTGGTTAGATTATTAAATAGATATGCCAAACATATCTAAATATTTATGTGGACGCCATTTATAAAATCAATGTCTCGCCATATTTCAATCATGTAACTTTACATGTCCTTCTGTAGTTGTGACAAATTTGGTGGAAATTAGTTGAATTGTCCCGGAAATATGACAAAATTATCAATTTACTCCTGTGACACCATTTTGCAAAAAAAAAATCAGACAAAACTCTGTATGCATAAATGATGCTTCTAATTAATACTATTTGCATACAGAATTTGGTTGATTTTTATTGAAATGTCGTTTAGATATAACAAATTAACCTAAATTATTTATATAAACTCCATTAAGACATGCCTGCTGCACATAACACCTGTTAATTTACATAACCTACTGTAGCAATACTTCTTAAAACTTTGGTATGAATCGGTTGATTGGTCCTCGAAATATGGCATTAAACTTCCTTTGTGTATGTGACAATCTTCATAAATGGAGAACAAAAAGTTTATGTATTAGCACATTCAATGATTGCCATAGAAACAATACACAAAGTGAAATTTAAATCTGTTACATAGTTTCGTAGATAGAGCTCACTAAGCTAAGGTGTATGTATAGGCGCCATTCGGAAAATAAGAGACATACACACTACTTAAAACTTATAAAAATAAATATGGCCTACCACAGTACAAAATATGAACAAAATCGGTTTGTTGTTTCCCGAGATACGGCATAAAAACTGTATTATTTTGTGTGGGGCTATATGACAAAATGACGGAGAAATGAGGCTTTGCATAGACCATTTTGATGGTNAAACTGTATTATTTTGTGTGGGGCTATATGACAAAATGACGGAGAAATGAGGCTTTGCATAGACCATTTTGATGGTTATGACTGATACTGTCATCATACAAAGTTAACTTGAAATTTGTTTTGCAGTTTTGTAGATAAAAAATTTTTTAACTAAAATGTTTATGTGGCCGCCATTTTGAAAATATGTGTTTCTGACCCTCTCAAAGTTTATCAGTTTACATGGCCTGCCATAGTGCTACTTCTTAGCCAAAATTGCCATAAATTGGTGGTTTTTTCGGAGATATCACGTAATATGAATTTCNTGCCATAGTGCTACTTCTTAGCCAAAATTGCCATAAATTGGTGGTTTTTTCGGAGATATCACGTAATATGAATTTCTCACATGATACTATGGCGGACAAAGGAAATTTTGTGTAGACACATTTGATGGTTGTAATATATACAACCAGTATACAAAGTTTCTTAGGAATTAATTAAATGGTTTCAATGATATAACTAAAATTGCTATATGGCTGCCATTTTGAAAATAAGTGTCTGACATAACATATCAGTTAACATCACCTACCGCAGTGCTACTTGTTTGCCATATTTGGTGGGAATTTTATTAATTTATTTACTGTAAGTTCCCATGAGTTGAGTAGGACTCCTTGGGAACAGTACAAAACATTTTGGCGACATTTTAAGTACTTATTACAACAATCAAACAGAAAACAATAAGAATTTAATTCATGGTAGTCTGATATTATAAATATTGCATAATGGTTCATAGTCAAAGCATGCATGCAATTAAAAAAGTTGTTCTAATAATTGAATGAACTTCGTGGAAGCCCGTTGCTTTAAGCAAGTCCAGCCTACTACTTACATGAAAACACTTTGAGAGTGCAGACACAGATAGACACAACTTACAATAACAATTACACATCCAATATTGCTTATATCTAATGATAATCGGTAAATTGTTTCCTGAGATATGACACAAAAACTTTATTAATTAATGTAGCGCTATTTTACAAAAATGGCGGACAGAGTGGTTGTTTTTTTATTAGATGCTTGTAATAGATACTGTCAGCGTACAAAATTTTGTTGAGATTGGTGAAACGGTATTGTAGTTATAACAAATAAACCTCAAATATTTATATGGCTCTTATTTTGAAAATCAGTACCTAATTAGTTTAATTAANTGTAGTTATAACAAATAAACCTCAAATATTTATATGGCTCTTATTTTGAAAATCAGTACCTAATTAGTTTAATTAATTAAATTTACCTAGTCTACCATTGTATTACATATGTGCCAAATTTGGCGAAAATTGGTTGAGTAGTTTTCAAGATATAACATAAAAGTTTTATTTTTTCATGTGGTGATATCTTCCGGCGCTATCTTCCAAAATGGCAGACCAACAACAA
The DNA here is from genome assembly GCA_002778355.1 of Clitarchus hookeri. NCBI lineage: Eukaryota > Metazoa > Arthropoda > Insecta > Phasmatodea > Phasmatidae > Clitarchus > Clitarchus hookeri. The sequence goes on from NQII01001775.1 coordinate 404,190, forward strand.
TGTTCACCTCGGAATTCAATGCTTACATCCTGCGCTGCCAGCATACAAAATTTTGTTTAAATCTGTTGAATGGTTTCCGAGATATGACATATCACCCTAACTTTTAAAATGACCGCCCTTTTAAAAGTAAGTGCCCGGCTTGATTGAAAACTATAAAAGTCAGGTGCCATTACTTAGTACTACATGTGTACCGAGTTTGGTGAAATTCGGTTAACGCGGTCAAAAATTGAAAAGGGGCGACAAACACACGCATACATAACACACATACAGGAAAGTAGGCTAATAAAATGAGAAGGAAGGTATGTTCTTCCAGCTACGTTACACAATTGGATTGTGCTATGGGAAGTGATACTTTCACATGCTTAGAAGTGTGTTCATGCAATGTTGTCGATGTAACCGGAGGGCTCATGGGTCTTCATTGACGGTGCTGTTGGTGTGTGCATGTGCATGGTGTTTTGCTCTAACCTATACCCGACTAGTAAGTGAAAAGGGATGAACATTACTACTATTGATATATAAATCTTGAGGATTTGATATCAAAAGATGATTACTGTCCTTATTATATGCTTTTCACTGTAAAGTGACCACTTTTGGAAGCTCTCTCATTTGGAATAATAGTCAATAAATATATTTTATTTTAGCTTTAGACGTTAACTTCCGGTTGCGGTGGATTATACACACTTACATGGCAATATTTATTTGAAAAGGTGGTTAAAGGATAAAAAAAAGTCTGAAAGGAAAAAGTAACCAAGGTCTCAAAAGTGCTCACTTTACCATGAACAGCGTATAATTAACTAGATACACATAAATACATTCTGTGCTGCTATGGGTCCAACAAGAGAAAAGGATAAGAAGGTAGGTTGTATGAAGTTAGAGAGAGCATGTCAAAGAAAGGAACTCACCTGGCCTCGCACTCTGGACTCGCCGCCCAGAAGGAGGAACGTTGCTGGCTCCTGGGCTGGTCGCCACCCACGCTCCTCCTCGACACCCGCTGACTGCCCCGACAGTCTGGTCCGCTCTTCATGTGTAACAGTGTGTAGGGGGCAGAGCGCCCAGCCAGGGCAGCACTCGCAGTGTGTCACTGTTGCCAGGAGCAACTGGCATGTGTACGAGTTATGTGAATCTTCTCGTACCGCGTTCACCCGCAAAGAAGACAATGTTTTATTGCAATTTCACTTAAAAAGTATTGAGGGTCATTTTTATTTTCGCAAGATAAACATTTGAAGTATAATATAGCGAACTGTCAATGCTTTTTGATTANTATTGAGGGTCATTTTTATTTTCGCAAGATAAACATTTGAAGTATAATATAGCGAACTGTCAATGCTTTTTGATTAGACATGTTTCATTACAGTACAAGACATGTAAAAATCTTAAAAATATAAATAGAGTGCTTTATAATAAGAAAAATGTATGGATGGATTATGAAAAAATACCTTTTTCCTGTTGTAATGTGCTTGATTTGAATCACATAATTGGTTTTATCAACGGCAAAGAATTTGGCCCTATCAACATTAAATAATTCATTTAGATTACATGTTCAGATACTTCATGAATAAATAAAGTTTTCCTGTAGATCAAAGTAAAAATGTTACAGTGGTATTATTGATGGGGTNTTCAGATACTTCATGAATAAATAAAGTTTTCCTGTAGATCAAAGTAAAAATGTTACAGTGGTATTATTGATGGGGTCATCCTGTATTGGGGTGAATATGATACAGTCATTTGGCATAGCTTTGCACCAGCATGGGCAACTTTGAAACCACCTGCCCAATAAGATTTCAAATTAAGGCCCGAAGATTCTGTGCACATTACTGTATGATTTATAAATAAAATTGACTAGGAAGTTAAACGACTAGGTGGAGGCTGTAGAACCTTCATTTGTAATGGAAATGTGCGATACAAAGTTCCTCATGAACTGTCGCAGAGTGACGAGATGTGTAGCGGAGGGCGTGACTGCTGTTGCAGGGTCGTGAGCCTGGGCATGTGCTCCATCGTGGTGACGCTGCTGATGTGCGCCCTCGAGGTGCTCTGCTACGGCTCCACCACACCCAGTTTCTACGTCATCTTCCCCTGCGTCCTCAACGGTACGTCCTTTGGCTCGCCACGACTGCGCCTTGGCACTATGTCATCTCTGCAGATACTCTCACCCTCGGCGTTCAAGTGTTTCATGTTCTTAGCTTAAGTGGAGGAGAAACTTTTAGAAAATGAGCTTTGCTGCTTCACAGAAAAAAATAAGTAAACAAACTACATACCTATGGAAATCTGCAATTACATTTTTTTGGAGTGTAGCAGAAAATACTGTGCAAATACTTTGTGGATAAAACAATAACAAAAACTAGTACTGTGTCGTTACAGAGTGATGTTAGCATTATAAGTGTTCTTGGCAAATATAATTTCTGCTTACATTCTTAAGAATATATAGTTTTAAACAGTTCACTCACACATACTATAAGTACAATATTTTTCTTAAAAGTGCTAGTAAATTGCTTGATGCAGAATAGCATTTAATGGAACCTAAATTACATAGCTCAGATCTTGATTATTTTGTGGTTACTTAGGTTTTAGAAAGCTGTGCTAGCCTCTCGTATCTGCCTGCCACTAGTAAACATTCACTTGCAGTGGATCTAGTCACTGTTATCAAATACTTTATGTCCTAAAACAGGATGTATGGTACACACGTTGGAAATCGATTTGATTACCAAACATAGCCAGACCTATTTGATAGTGCATCTACTGTGGACATTTTCTTGCCCGATACTTTAGTATCAGTTTTAGAAAATATAATTATGGTCCCAAAAATTTGCATTAAAATGCAAGAAAAGTTGCATTATGCATGATAACCTAAATTTGTAAGTTTTAGTGACAAATGTAAAAAATTTCTGTCAGTGCACTAAAATATTTGCAACATTTCCGCAATGACGATAAACTTTTTTCTGCACCGAAGATGTGGTGCATTCGTGCAGCACTTTACCCAAAATGGCTTGTCGCATGGCTATGACCCTAGCGCTAGCAAAGACGCTTTTGAGTGCTACAACCTTGATGCACGTATATGCTACTGTCATGTACATCTACGACATATTTGGCAATGGCTAGGGCCTAGAAATTTTCACAAATTACTAATTTAATGTTTCGAAAACCACAATGCTAAGCTTCTTTTACCATGGAAACTTTTACAAACAGTTTTACAATTATCCATGTGTTATGTATCGTTATTTCTCATTTACTTCATGTATGCACTGATAGCAACTGAAAATATTTGCATTAATCATGTTGTCGGCTCCACAAACGTAAAATTTTACTTCCGAACAAGTGGTCGGTGTATGGCAACACTGCCCAGTGGGATATATATATTTTTCGGTAGCAAGGTTGAAAGATTATCACTATACATACAATTCAATATATCAACTCAAATCACAAGTGCTTGTTTGTGGGCAGAAAAATGGCTAACCTGTTGTAATGACACAGTATTATTAATTTTCGGGATACGCGGTTCATTTTCTTTTGCTTTGCCAGGCGTTGTAAAATATTATCGGTATTCAAAATTAAACCCGTGGTAGTTTGTTTATCAGGCATCCGGTTGCGTTTCACGCATCATCATTAGATTAGAAACTTTCTGACTGCGTCATCAGGTTTTGTTCAAGAAGTTTGATTATCTTTTAACTGACGAAGTTTGAATGGCTACGCAGTTCGGCGAGCATGGGAAAAGGAAGCCGGCCCCTTATCTGGGGAGAGGGGGGTGATAGGCACGTGACAAATACCGAGTGGGCCTATCACCGGCAGGTCAGTAGACTCCCAGTGCTCGAGCAGTCGACACTCAGTGCTCCAGCAGTCGACACCCAGTGACTCGCAGAGGCTGCGTCTGGCGTGGCAAATAGCCCCCACACCGGCAACTTTAGTCTGCTCGTTTATTTCTCCGCCAGTGTGGGAGGTCGCTGCCTCTGTATTTTCTTGCGAGGCAAGTTTTCGAGAAGTAAATAAGTTATCAACGACTGTGGCACTGCTCTCTTTCGGTTTATCTGCGAACCTGCTCGTACTCGGCATACCTAAAGATCGTATGTGAACTGTCCCAAGTGATTAAGAAATAAAAGTGTAGAGCAAATAAATCGGAACTTGACTTCCTTATTTAATATTTAATTGGTGCCTTTTTTTAAAGAGTTTCATGTTGCTACCACTGAACTAACCGAGTGGTAACTTCCAGCCCTCAATACCTTGACGAGCATCTTTACAAATATGGCGGCCCGAACGCGAGGCTGCAACATTACAAATGTGGCGCCTAACATGAGGCTGCCACATTACAAATATGGCGCCTAACAGTGGGGCTGCGATATTATAAATACGGCATAACAACGCTGCCATGTTATACGGTCTTTTGTTATTTGTAAACAAACAATATTAATCAAAAAAATTAGTGACATTATGAAAATAAATATGTAGATGCAACAAATGAATAATTTGTTTTACATCAGTGTATAAGTTATGCACCAAACATTCACGCAAGACCGGGTGAGCTCCTTTCATTGAAAGAAGCCCGCGGTGGTGTAGTGGGTCATGCCACTCGCCTCCCACCAAGGCAAATAGGATTTCATTTGCCGCAGGGTTGCTTACAGATGTTCGCATGTGGAAATCATGCTGAAAGATGCTGATGGTCGGCAGGTTTACTCAGGGATCTCCCAATTCCCCTGCCCTTGCATTCTGGCACTGTTCCATACTCACCTCGCTTCACCCTCNAATTCCCCTGCCCTTGCATTCTGGCACTGTTCCATACTCACCTCGCTTCACCCTCATCGGCTCTCAAGACCTCGATGTTAAGAACCGCCCAAATCTTTCCACTCCACCCCTTTCTTCGATGTGCTCTCTCTAAGTTAATACAACCTTCTTTCTTATCCTTTTATTCCGTTGGCACCANCTCCACCCCTTTCTTCGATGTGCTCTCTCTAAGTTAATACAACCTTCTTTCTTATCCTTTTATTCCGTTGGCACCATAGCAGCACAGGTGTTGTAAATTGCTCGAACCCTAAGTTGGTCCTTCCTTTGTTGTGAAGATGTGCATCATTGGAGGGTCTTGCATCTGCCCATTGCTTCCGAATATTAGTTTGAAGAAATTAAAGTGAGCACTGGTAAAACAGTAGGTGCAACTCGAACCATGTGGATTGCCATGCATTTACCCAAACAAGACACTGGCTAGAAGTTGCTCTTTCCATTGCATTTTTCATTTTATGTTAGTCACTGACTTCATCAGTTATCACTTGGAACAAACACAGACTGTTCTCTTCTGTTACATATTGTGCCTTGTCAAATAAATGTATGCATTAGTTTGGCATTAATGATGTGGTACACAAGAGACATTTGTATAATTGATCCCGTGATAAAAATAACTAAGAGTTACTAGTTGTGGCTTGTGAAGGTATAACAGCTTGTGTTGGTATCATCCTTAATTCACTTACTTTATTTTAAAATTCAGAAAATATTGTATATTGTTTGACATTTACATTGGTACTGTTTCCTTATAGTCATGTGAACAGGCTGTGAAGGATGTTGTGGCAATGTTGAATGAGATGCTAAAGTGCCTGCCTGCTGTTTCAGCCCTGACCCTGCTGGGGTTGGCACTACTGCCGCGGAGTCTCCTAGAGACGTCGGTCGTCGCCGAGGACGAGAACCTGGAACTGCTGCGGCAGGCAACGGCCTTCAAGCGTAGGCGACCCAGGAAGGTCAACTAGCGAGCAGTGAATGGAAGGGCGGCGTCACCTAGCGACTGCGTTCTCTGCCACGGAGCAGCACTGCCCCTTACTCTGGAAATTTCACTTTCACCACCATATCTCTTCTCTGTACAGTTTAAGTAATGCGGACGAGTTGTTTTCTACAGTTGCATTGAATAATGTAACGTTGTGGTGTCATCGCGTTGCAACTGCTATTTATTGCTCTGACACCTCATCACTAATCGTTATTACCCTGAAGTCACACATTTTGTGTTTTGAGAAAATGTTTTAAACAAGTCTGTTCTTTTTATCAGACTCACAGTTCCGCAACCACTCGTGCATTTACGTACGCCAGTCATCCGATAGAGTTCCATTTATCTTACGTTCTATCGTAATTCTTTCCTGTTCAATTTCTGTTTTAATACACACCTTAAAAATGAAAAGAGGAACTTCAGGAGTTGTTGAACTGTGGTTTGTGCACTTTTAGTGTGCGCATTCAAGTATACACTGTGCCATGACATTTGTTTCTAGTCTCTCATTTCTGTGATTGTAACCAAAGTTTAACAGCCACCATTATGCAGAATATGAAGTTTCATATGCAGTTGAACTACAATAGAACCCTACTATAACGNAAAGTTTAACAGCCACCATTATGCAGAATATGAAGTTTCATATGCAGTTGAACTACAATAGAACCCTACTATAACGGTCCTGCATATAACACTGTTATTCCAGGGTCCTACCATTTTTCCATTAAGTGTACTGCTTTATTTCCTGCTTATAATACAGTTCTTTTCTTCATTTCCTGCATATAACATCACTATTTGTTCAGTCAAGGGCCACAATTTCGACACTAGTGCTGTATAAAGCTGAGTTTGAGTTGGTTTAGTTAACTAAAATAGTTTAGTGGCTTATGGCATTCTGNCGACACTAGTGCTGTATAAAGCTGAGTTTGAGTTGGTTTAGTTAACTAAAATAGTTTAGTGGCTTATGGCATTCTGTTTAGATGTGGTTACAAGAAACAAGACTAAGTAAATTGAAATCAGAAAGTTCTTTGACAGAGATTAATTTTTTCCATATTGTTATAATTACAAGTATGATATACCACATTTGCAGTACGGTATATCATACTTGTAATTATTATAGTAAAACTGATGGTTTTTGGGGGAATGTAAGTTACACGAGTCCCTTAACTTTCTGTTTATACAGATCAATAATAATACTGAAGTTTATTTTGTTTGATATCTATCTGCAGATGCATAATGTAAATTCCTGCTTACCTAAAGTTTTCCTGCATTTAGTCTCCGTGAAAATTGTTATAACAGGGTTCTAATGTATTATCATATAATTTTTCTACTCCCAATAAATTATTGGTGGCATAGTTTGGTCCATTTTATGTAGCTGTGTATGCTTAGTAAATATTAGTGTATGTATTTACTAAAACTTACCGTATTGAAATTGTTAATTTCTGATGATCAGTCTAGTCATTTAAATGAAAATATTTACAAGGTTGTAGTGATATTGGTGTTGTTAAAAAAAAAGTGCTTTTCAATAGTGTGTTAATTATTGAACTGAGCATGTATTTAAAAAAAAAGTTGTTTGTCAAATCGTAGAATACTAGGATGACTTCTATTACAGAGAAGTCTACTTAGTCATGTACTTGTCATGTTGGGTGTTGATTTTAAGAAATTTTTTGTGGGAAAATGTGTCATGCGTTGCTTCACCTATAGGAGAGATGTGTGTTGTACTCAGGGGGCCTTTGTAATTAGCATGTATGGTTGTGACTGATTGTCCTGCCAGGCCTGTGGTGGGAATGACATGAACTTGTCTTTNCCTTTGTAATTAGCATGTATGGTTGTGACTGATTGTCCTGCCAGGCCTGTGGTGGGAATGACATGAACTTGTCTTTTTTTCCAAGCAAGCCCCAAAGCTGACTTGGTCTAGGCTCGTATGGTAGCCCTGTGTGTTGTGCTGATGTGTCGAGCAGAGTAGTTGCTTGGAAATTAACTTTTCAAACCTGAATCTTGTCCCTGGGCAAATTGTTAAGAAATGAGCAAAGAACCTTGAGGTGGGAGCACCCTGAGGGCAACCCATCCTCCGCACGACAGTGGCCAAGCATCTCCTTCACATCCATACCATCCATTTCATTATGAATGATAATAATACTTAAGAACTTGTTCATATGCCGAACGTAACGTAATGAATAACCAAGTAAATACCATCCCACAGAAAACAATGACAAACTTCCCCAGTTTTGAGAAATGAAAAAAAAAAAAAAACAGTAATAATTTTTTGCATTATAATTTGGGGTAACAATTTTCTCTCTCTTATTTCCAAAGTTCCAAAATTTCAGCCATTACAAAACTTATAAAATGGTATAAAAATATATAAACAACTTTAAATATTTNAATGGTATAAAAATATATAAACAACTTTAAATATTTCAGTTTTGACAATATGCTTTTACAATATCACTAGGCTTAAAATTTACATAATTACAATCAACGACCTATATAATATAATTATAAACTTACGGGTGATGGTTGGGGTGCTTAACGCGTCACCCGACTGAAGGGGTTCTAGTGTGTTCGGTCAGAGAACACTTTACGTCGGCCTTGCTGACGGAATGTCTAGGCTCGCTCAGCTTTGCCTTTAAGTAGTCCAGTATACAAAGTCGGCCAGGTAGGTCGTCAGTACGCTAAGAAACTGTCTACGTTGGCTAGAGCCTTCTGTGCGGCTGGGACGTGGGCCAGCGCTGACTTACCTGCTGCAGGCTGGTATTGGGGTTGACTGACAACTGGTAGCTGCTGATGGTGTTCTGGGCCCCATCCGGGGGCAGCTGATGTTCGAGCTGGTCCCGAGGCTGCCTGGCTCTGAGTGGGGGCAGTGGGCGTCGACGGTCGGCAGACGGCGTCTGCGATGTCCAAGTCCAAGGGCAGTCCAATGCATAGGCAGACTACGATGAGGTGCGGTGTCCCGTTGGTCTTCTGGGGTGGCTTGAATAGATGTTTGGGAGTGACAGAGGGGTGAAACCCCTGAAGTCGGCAAACAGCTTGTGCCTGATCCTGAGGGGAGGAGTAGCTGAAGGCTGACTGGGATGGATTGNAAACCCCTGAAGTCGGCAAACAGCTTGTGCCTGATCCTGAGGGGAGGAGTAGCTGAAGGCTGACTGGGATGGATTGCCTGACAACTGATTAGCTGTAGGAGCCATAGCTGCCTTTTTGTCTGCCCACTTTGTCCTTCCTTGTCGGGTCAAGGGCATAGGGGTTGGTTCTAAGGTCCAACANTAGCTGCCTTTTTGTCTGCCCACTTTGTCCTTCCTTGTCGGGTCAAGGGCATAGGGGTTGGTTCTAAGGTCCAACACAATGAGATAGGGGCAGGTGACAGAATTCCCTAGCTAGAAGTACCCAGAGGTAATGGCATCAAGCCACGTCAGTTCTGTCACTCCGACCAGCGAATCTCATGCGGTGGATGGAGTAGGTTAGCTGACACAGGTGGTCCAGTTGCTTCCTCGTAGAGTGTACGTAGTAGGAGGCTCTACCGTACGTGTGCACCAAGTGCCTTTGCACGCTGGGCCCACAGTAGGGTGGCCGGCAAATTTGTGGTGTCTTGGTGACGTACTTGCTGCCTGGACAAGGGAGCCCGCAGTCCTACGCTAAGATCAGAAATCAGGTTGCAATATGCTGTCACCTGCCTCTGCCTTGAGAGATGACGTTTACCAGGTAGCAGAGAAGTAACAATTCACCCTTGGAATTAGATCACAGTGANTGCCTCTGCCTTGAGAGATGACGTTTACCAGGTAGCAGAGAAGTAACAATTCACCCTTGGAATTAGATCACAGTGAAAACGTATTTATTCCAAAGAGAATAAGCAATGACAACTGGCGTTCTAGGGGCTCATCCAGCCTTAAATATGGTCGAGAGTGTCTCCCTTCGGCAGTCCTTGCTGCACTCCCTTGGCAAAGGAATGCCGGGGTAGTTTCTCTGTGTGCTGGTGGTATCTCATACTCGCTTGGAGGCAGGCTGGCTAGACAGGGGTGATCGACTGACGTGCGTATTTATTTAACTGACAACGTATCTTCGTCTGCCGTTCTCTTGGGGTGTCCCAGGTTGGGAGCATGCCTGTCTGTTCTCAAGGCATGCAGTCTCTGGTATCTTTTTTTTTTACTTAGTGTTTCCTATGTGTCTGCCTCCATCGTTCTCCACGGACCAGCAATTGGGACCCCCTATAAATAGTCTGGTAAGCTTCCAGAGTTGGTCGCCCACGACGTTTAGAAATGTCTCGGAAGAATAGCTTTGTTTCTTGCCAGCAGACATTCAAAGTTGCGGTCACGTAGCAGGTAAGAGTCGTGCCGTCGCCAGGTAATCGCAGTCCATGTGCTAAGGATGGGACGAGCAGCGGGGTGGAGGGGGAAAGCCCATCACCACGCCTGCCGGGCAGTTAGTATGTCGCTCGCAGCATAGCCGGACAGGTGTGTTTGATCACATGTCTGCCGACATCCTAGGAGGACGCGAAACCGGCGACTCCGTTTGTGTAGAATTTGTGTGGTGTTTCAGGCATACCGTCACAACTTCAGAAGTATTATATGGTATTGCAGTCCTGACAAAATGTTGGCAAGCTGTGGCCTTGGTTTCCTGGTGTAAGGTTTTGTTAAGGACTCAAATTTTAATTAGGTACCAACCAGTTACAACATTTTTAAATCTGAATCCATGCATCAACTAATGATCCCTCGTTTCATGAATTTAAATTCTGATCCTTTATGGCTAACAGAATTACTCCATTTGAATTTTTATTGAACTACTGTAATTTGTAATTGTAAGCAACATGCTTACAAGCAACTGGCATTTCGTACTTCATATACCGGTATATACACAATTGCCGGACAGCAGCTAACACACAGATAAACCTACAGAAGCAAACTCATTTGTTAATGGTTCTTTTCACAATTCAAAGTGTTAGAGACAAGTGTTTGTATGTATGTCATAAATATTTGTTCTAGCTTATGCAATTTGCCTGGTCTTATTAAAATGTGAGGCCATTTTGCAGTGTGGGTTATTAGTTAAACCATTAAATGTAAACACAAAAAAAATATCATTTAATGTGATTTACTTATAAAACAATTCAACTTAAGTTTTGTTTGGTTATATGCTCTGCCTTAACTAAAGTTTGAATGATTTAACACTACTAAAATACTAACTGCTAGTTTACTACAAAAGCTATCCAGTTGGCACAACGCAGTCTAAAATCATGTAACCATATTTATTTGTACGTAGTAAATGTATAGAGAATACAAATTTACATTTGTTAAACAATTTAAATTTAAATTATTTCTTAACTAAAAATTAATTCTTTTCATATGCTACCTTTTAATATCCTATCTCAAAAAGTAATCAAAATAATAATTTAAGAAGCAGTAAAATAAACTGCAGAAAGAGTACAATAGTAATGATTCTAAGATATGGTGGGAATAGNTACAATAGTAATGATTCTAAGATATGGTGGGAATAGGCCGCTAGGCTACTAATTACATTTTAAAAAGGAGACAGAAAACACAAGTACTCAAAGGGTGGTACTTGTGGATACACACACGCACAGAGAAACAGAAAGTCAGATGAACACATTTTCCACACGGATGCGCGGTCGTGACGTTTCGCTGGCTAGGCCAGTTTCAGGCGCCTGAAGAAGCCAGCCTAGCCAGCGAAATGTTGCGAGCAACCACGCATCAGCATGGGAAATGTGTTCATCTAACTTTCGTGTGTGCGTGCACGGGCTTACTCTCGCTCTCTTTCTCTCTCTGTCGCTCTTGCTCTTGCTCGCTCTTGCTCGCTCTCTCCCTCTCTCTCCCTTCCATCCTCTCTCTCCCTCTCTCTCCCTTCCATCCTCTCTCTCCCTCTCTCTCCCTTCCATTCTCTCTCTCCCTCTCTCTCCCTCTCTCTCCCTTCCATCCTCTCTTCATCCATCTCTCCCTCTCTCCCTCCCTATCTCTCTCCCTCCCTCCCTTCCTCCCTCCTTTCTTTCCTCCACATATACCGCCCTGTGAGTAATAGTATTGATTCTGTGACTCAAATACAACCTGAAATATTGTGACTCGTGAATTATGAGGGTTGACAGACTCAATAAATATTGAATTTGGAAGCATTATCTGTACCTTGAATACAAACTGCACAGCACTCAAGAGGGGGAGGGGGGGATTACCTTCACTTCACTTGTGATATCAAATAGTTAACTGCATGATAGTAGGTAGCTCCAAGAAGTTGGGTGCCGTGGTTCATGCTCATTGCGACCAAACTTCGGCTCACTTAACACCATTTTATACTTTCTTAAACTGTTACATCCTGTGTTCTGTATGTAAAACATCTGTGTGTTTTCACACATTTACCTCCCCCGATGTGAATAGCATGTTGTTGGTGGCTTATGTTTGATAGGCAATAGTTTGTGTGTGAATCATTGATTTAAACATTATTATATGTGTTTGTGCATGTGTGTGTAACTTGAAATTGATTAAATCAAAGTGTTTTGTGGTTTGCAGTTGTCTTCTGAGTTTTAAGTTGCATATGTGTGTATTATTTAGATTTTATAATATATAGTATTGCATAAGTCTAGTCAATTACAGGTGTCAGTTCCATTGGTAGTGTGTGCTCCGCTGAGGAGAGGTGAGTACTGTACGCGCCTCCAGAGAGCTGCGATGACGTGCAGAGAGTAGTCAAGTGTGGGATGTCGGGCAACGTGCCTGCGGCTGTGCTGTATGCTTCTGTCAGGGTTCGAGTCCTGCTTAGCATACATACACATGTCTAGCACAGCCTCACTTGTTGAGGCACTTTCAAGAGTTGGGAGTGCATTTCTGGGGAGTCATGTGATATGGATTGCCTGGACGAGGGTGAAGGGTGCAAAAGTGCCTACTAGTCACGTCTTAATGAGTATGAAAACTGACTTTGTTTATGTTTGAAATTTATTTTTGGGAAAAGGAAAACTTACTTAAATTCAAGTTTCTCACTTTGGCATTTGGTGAGGAAGTTAATTTGACAGTTTAGAAACAGCTCAAAAAAAATTTACATGATATTAATTCTATCCCATAGACATTTGAGACAAAAGATGACTCAAATTACTAACAAAGCAAACAATAGCATTATTAACTCCTNATTCTATCCCATAGACATTTGAGACAAAAGATGACTCAAATTACTAACAAAGCAAACAATAGCATTATTAACTCCTTGCACAAACTGTTTCTTTAACAAAAAAAATAACAGTTAGCTAATATAGCGATCCTTGAAATGGAAATAAGACATGAGACTTGAGGTTATTTCCTGCGGTGGTTTAGTAGTTGTCATGTATGGTCATACCAGAAGTGATAGGCATACGTGGATTACTTATCTGCTATGTGTAGTTGCTATGTGTGTTGAAGTCAAGTATCCCAGCACGTAGACTGTGGATGCCCATAACAGAACGTCTATGGTCGGCTGTAAAACCGTTCTTGTACCGCATCCCAAACCATAGCATTGTTAGTGAACTGGTGGCCCCGGAGGGCTTTTGTCAGAGACCAGAGGATGTGATCGCAGGGCAACCGATCAGGGCTGTGCCATTTTAACACTTTTTTGCATCTTTCCTCAATATTTGTTAATAATTTTAACATACCTAAGTTTATACATTTTGGGGTTTTATTTATATTTATGTAGAGATATTTGATATTAGTTAGGCAAAAATTTAAATGTTTTTAATGATTTAATTTTTATAACTCCTTNTATTTATGTAGAGATATTTGATATTAGTTAGGCAAAAATTTAAATGTTTTTAATGATTTAATTTTTATAACTCCTTAAAATAATCTTTTTGTACACAAGTAATGTCCATCCAGGTTTCAGCTTTCTCGTTAGGCCATGAGTGAGTTTCATTGGTTGCACAGTGTAATTTTCCACCAGATGTATTACTCTAATTTTGCATTCCTTGAGAGCGTTGCCTGGGTGCAAAGTTCTTTGCCAGTTATACACACAGAACATTATTTACAATTGTGTTACATAAAAATGGCCTTTTACCTCAATTTCTGCATCCCAGAGCCATCGAATGGCGACTCCTGAAGTATCTGTGCACGTGACCTTGTCCCATGAAAGCACCTTGTCCCACAGTCAGTCTGTTTCACCTTGCGTGCGACATAGAGTTTGGGGACCCACGTAGTGATCTTTAAAAACTTTAAAAAATATAATAATATACCAAATGTTCAAAATTTTGTTTAATTTTTATTTAGTTATGTAGTTTACGTCTCACAGTCAAATTGGTGATTAGTGAACTAGTAATTTGTGAACCCCAAGATGATGATGCATTAATATTTTCTCCTCGCACTATTCAGGGAAGTCGATTCATCAGACATGTTCCAGTTTTAAATTTCTTCTAACAATTATAATCAAGTGGTGTTTGTTTACAAAGCCTGAAAGTTGAAAATTGGCTTTATCACTCACAATCAGATTATGTCTATGGTTAGGATTTTCTTTCATCATTTCCAAAATCTCCTGATGAAAGCTGAGTCTCTCTGCGTTGTCAGCAGCAGACGGTTTATGCACTATCTGAATTTTGTGTGCATGGTATTGCAGTTCAGTGTGCAACGTCCGTGGGCTGCGATCATATGTGCCAAGTCTCAGAGTGTCTTCTCGCAGGATGCTTGGGACTTCTGACGAAGGCTCTTCCATTCTTGCAGTATTCTATGGTGTGCATGTGCATTTGTACTTCCATCTCACGTCCTTGCATTATTCTCTGTTTTCTATCTACACTTTGATTATGTGGGAAGAAGTAACTGGATCATCACATGCAAGATTGAAATGAGCACGAAATGCACACTGCGCTGCCACGTAACGGTCGTTCATTTTATAAAACGCCTTCACAGCGAACGTGTGTTGTTCGCTGGTCCACGACCCCATCTCGACTGAACACCATTACCTGAGTAAATGGTTAACGTTTGGTCGTCCAGATGGCAGCACTCCCTTTTCCTTCTTCCTCGCGTAACTTGGTGCTTACAGAGTTGCCAAATCACCAGCTTGACCTCTGCACTCTGTACTTTATCTCATTACTCAGTCACCTTCATTTATAGCACGTATACAAATAATCTGGACAATCTCACGTTCAAGATCAGCCATCTTCTTCTTCTGAACTAATTCTGTGAACTAAAATACAAAAGTACGTTGCTTTATACATTCATGTACACACTCTACATATGTCAAGCAAGAGAATAACAATAGACAAGAATTATTGANGTACGTTGCTTTATACATTCATGTACACACTCTACATATGTCAAGCAAGAGAATAACAATAGACAAGAATTATTGATGGGGAGGGCAGCTGGTTTACGTTTACTCCAGTCGTACGTGTCTGCTGTATCATTTCTCTCACTGAGTAGTGCATTGTTTTCATATGCTATTTTTATTGCTGGAAATATTATATTTGTTATCATGAATAGTTATTAAAAAATAATCTCTAATTGTTTAAATAATTTTTTCTGTATATTTGTTGATAGTGTAAAACCATTATTTAATATATTACAGATTCATTTATGAATTATATACTACATATCTTGCATTGTAATTAATTTGTAAATACATTTTATACTCAGCGAATTGTGAATAAATTANGTACGTTGCTTTATACATTCATGTACACACTCTACATATGTCAAGCAAGAGAATAACAATAGACAAGAATTATTGTGTATATAATTGATGGGGAGGGCAGCTGGTTTACGTTTACTCCAGTCGTACGTGTCTGCTGTATCATTTCTCTCACTGAGTAGTGCATTGTTTTCATATGCTATTTTTATTGCTGGAAATATTATATTTGTTATCATGAATAGTAATTAAAAAATAATCTCTAATTGTTTAAATAGTTTTTTCTGTATATTTGTTGATAGTGTAAAACCATTATTTAATATATTACAGATTCATTTATGAATTAGAATTATATACTACATATCTTGCATTGTAATTAATTTGTAAATACATTTTATACTCAGCGAATTGTGAATAAATTAGTTTTCTTGGTAAATAATGGCCTTTTATTGTAACATTCATTTACAGTATAATCGAATTTGACATTCAAAATTTAAATTCTTGTGCACGTGCATGCATACACACACACATGCACACAGGAACACACACAATCACAGGCAGACATACATACTGCCTTTGGATCTGCAAAACTGTGTGAAGGATTAGACNCACACAGGAACACACACAATCACAGGCAGACATACATACTGCCTTTGGATCTGCAAAACTGTGTGAAGGATTAGACTTCCAACAACACTATCCAAAGAAGTTGAGTAAAAATAAGACTAAGTATTTAGCACTCCTGACTATCTGCAGAGTTAATTTTTTCGAGAATATGGTTAATTATTTTTTACTCAACTGTTCCTTTGGTCCCTTGAAATTTTTAAGAATGTGAAAAGTGTTTTTATTAACACTGTTTTGAATTATTCAGCAAACTTTGTATTGCCTCAAGGAATTACTGTATACGCCCTGGTTCCTGAATGCTCCCCTGGAACGGGCAGATGGAACAGGTGCTCTTAACTCCGGTCACTATTAGTCCATATATAGAAAACACCAACAGAGATACTCAAAACGCATGTTATCTGTTTCATTATTACTACTACTACTATTACTTTACAAGAGCCGTGGGTAACCAATCACACTCTGCAATCACAGTGTTCACGACAAGTGGGGCTGTGGGTTAATTGCATCCTACACCTTCTCCTCATCGCTGCTTGTATGGAACATTGTTCCCTGCAGGAAGCATGCAGACAATGTCCTTCACGGTCTCCGAGCATCGTGTGCAGCTACCGTAGGAGAGAGGCACGGCCAAGTCTGCTCCCCCGACGCACTTTCTACCGTCGGAACAAAGCTCGGCCACGACGCAGGCAGGAATGAAAGCAACAGGATGCAGTGTGTCTCCTCCAGCAGGCAGGAAGAGGTAACCCAAGTGAGCGGGTTTGTGCTCCCGGACAGAGAGGCTGTGGGGAGTAGCTGGCCACGCTCGGCGTGCTGTACGCGCCCAGCTATGCGTGCACGAGGGTCTCCCTCGCTAGGCCGCCTTCAGGGTGGTTCAGCTACGGCCATTCTTTCATTTGAGGATACCGTGCTGCAGCATGCCCTTGTTTTTTGTTATTATCAAATCATCAAGTTAATATGATTTTTTCAGCTTTANAGGATACCGTGCTGCAGCATGCCCTTGTTTTTTGTTATTATCAAATCATCAAGTTAATATGATTTTTTCAGCTTTAAAGGAAAGAGCTTTTACCAACGTTTGAGAACTTAAAAAATTATAATTTAGCATTCAGGTACTGCATTTTTACACTTCTCAGGAGGATCTTTAAATGAACTTTGTAATGAATGCGACACGAGAGAACAAGTAGTGTTGTATACGAGATGCGTATACTTGCTTGTGGGGTTTAGCCTTCAACACAATATGCACCACACCCACTTTCAAGCTTCCANTGGGGTTTAGCCTTCAACACAATATGCACCACACCCACTTTCAAGCTTCCAACAGTACTCGTCTGCAAAAAAGTAAAAAAAACAATTAGATGTTTTTGTGTATATGAAAAAGTTTGGACTTTAAAAGTGATGCAGGACTTGAGAATACTTATAATAATCACTACTGTATCAGCTTTCAATCTCAAGAAGATAATTAGAATGTTGATTTAGAGGGTGAAGGAATTGAGAAGTTTCTCATAAGGTAACAGCATCACCGCTTGTTTGTAATGACGATGGAAAACCACTTGCCAAAACTGTCAGCATCATTGCAAGCAACTGAGATTGAACTCTCGATGTCCTGAATGTCTGATGGCAAGGATGTATGCAAAGGGGGAGCTGAAAAAGGCGCAGCCCCTCCAAAAAAAAAAGTCAAAATCGAAATATAAACAAGTTTTGGAAAAATTTACTTAAAATTATGTACTGGAAATTTAAATAAACAATTGCAGTGTCTCCTTTGAGTGTGTGCTTGAAATGAATATATTTTTACGTTTGGAAAAGACTGTTAGATAGTTCATAAAAGACAAATGGGAAGTCCAAGGGATGTGCGTGAAGTTGAGGTGAAAAGTAGAGTAGCAACGACTGCAGAGTAAAATTGGGATGATTACAAAAATGGGTTCATGGAGAGCCTCTGGACTGTAGCAAAATTGAAATGATGTCTACTGGTTGGGCAGCTGAACCTGCTGTGATCAACAGCAGGATGTAACACCATGCATACTCATGAACTCTGATGAAATACAATTGGTACCATAATCTTGGTGCATGCCATGTTTCGCCACTCGCAGTCATTCATCCCTGCTTCTGCACCGACACCTGCACGGGTTGCTCAGTGCTCCGAACAAGCGTCGTTCAGCCGGCATTAAGTCACACGTGAAACATGTCCACCTTCCAATTACCACCGTGATAAAGCAGCTGGCCTGCCTTCGTGCCCCCACGAGACACCTCAGGCTGGGTACAACACTGCATGAAGCCCATGCTGCCAGGATGCGGCGGAAATGGAGGTGACTTCAGAGAATAAAGTGCTGCGATGCCCAGTGCTTTTCCGTGCTCCTCCTTAGCCGGCCTGCAGCGAAACAACACTCTGAGTGTGATAGTGTGTGCCAGTGTAATGCAACAAATTTAATTTGAGGCTTACATCACCTTTCCCCCACAAGTATGCCTAATAGTATTACCTTTTATTGTAGATACATATCAGCACAAGTGCCAAGCCACCTTGGACCACAATGAACTCGTCCACGAGCATGAGAGGTAAACCTAATGGAGGAATGTAATTTTTATTGCTCAATTAGAAATATAATACTTGCCAGGGTTTATATGTATTCTTTACAGGAATAAGTAAAAGACTAACGAAGACAGGAAACAAAATTAAGTAATGTTCATTGTTTAATAAAATTTCTGCTAGCATTCTCAGAATAACTTTTAAAGAAAAGAGTTATGTTTTAAGGGTGGAGTTAGTTTGTGATATAAACGTGAAGCAAAAAAATGTGTGCATTTTGAGTTGCCACCATGACAGCCTGTCTGGCATTGTGTGTGCTAGAAGGTGGTCGTGCCATATTGCCGCTCTTTGGAATTTCAACTTTTGCTAATATATAAATTATCATAATATTTAAATTTCAAGAACTGTTTTGCAGGGTACAAACCCAGGAGCAGAGCCCCTCCTTCCTTTCAAACTCGCCGTGCCCCAGGGACATACTTAAAAATTCAAATTGTTGCTTGCATGCTGTTATGCATTTCTGTATCAGCCCTTTGCAGACTTTGTGTTCCTAATCAGTTCTTGTAAACCGCTTGGTGTTCTGTGCAAAATAAAGCATCTCTACCTAAATGTATGTACTTATCTCCCTAGTCTTCCTCAGTGACTGCATCGGGATGCTGAATCCTCTTTCAGCCCACAGATTCCGTTCCTTTCAACTTTCATAATTCACACTTGCATAAGCTTACAAACTAATTCATGGGGAATATTCTTAATAAATTAGTGATGAATCACATAACTCCTTTTTGCAGAGTAATTAAATGTTACATTAAAATTATTACAGAACATAAACTTTCCGTGAGTTGAAGTGTTCAGGCCTTGGTGTGTGCCGTACGTGCAACACTGAGCAAGGTGGTACAGTAGTAACGCAATGAACTTGTATGAGAGGACCTGGGTTTGATTCCTGGTCCACATAGTACTTAAGAATGCAGAGCTTATTTCACAAACTCCAGCCCCACACAATGGCGTCACTAGACAGCAAGCAGCTTAAGCAATAGGGAACCTTTTGCAGAATGCAGCAGCCTATCAGACATGATCATGTTCCCAGAGCCTCGCACAGCCAATCAGAGAACAGGTACAGCCACATCAAAGTAACTGCTGCGCCATTTAATCTCTGTTTATTTAGCTACTCTGTGTTCCTGGTCCGGCCATCCAAACTTTGGTTTTTGACTGTCGTCGCAAATTACTCCTTGCTATTGCTGGCTACTTCATAAAGGCCTTGGCCTTTTTCTTCCACAATCTTGTTGTTGACGAGGTATTGAACCGTACTGACGTACCAAAGCATGCAACTTGCGAAACACTTCTGTGAATCCCACTAACCAGAACTGTTGCTCGCGTTACAACATTTCTGCTGCGACTAACAAACATTATTGCCTACCANTGTGAATCCCACTAACCAGAACTGTTGCTCGCGTTACAACATTTCTGCTGCGACTAACAAACATTATTGCCTACCAACACACTGAATTTATTGGTGGCCGGCAACAAAAGACCTTTTGTGGTTGCCGCTAAATACTGATTTGACAAAAATATTTTGTTGCTGCCATAAAATATTTTGTGAAGTCTAAACTGACAAGAAAACTTTGTGGCCACCAACAAATATTTATTTTTTCAGTGTAATTTTATATTAGTGCAATGCTGAAATATTTACATTCAGGTGTTGGTAACAATAAAAGAATACTATTTGAGTCTAAATTAATAGCTTAAGGTTTTTCCTTGAAATGACCCAAGTCAGGCCATGAAAACCATTTTATTAACATGCAACTATTTCTTCAGAAATGTTCAAATTTTGAATTAAAACATAAAGCACAAATCGGAGTAAAAGTAATTCCTGTGGATAGGAAACTGAGATAAGTGAATAAAAACACAAAAATTGGCAGTATGCTAAAATATTTATTATAATATATGCATACTGTATCTTTATGTTACTATATGGTATGCTTGTGGGAATATAAAATAGNCTAAAATATTTATTATAATATATGCATACTGTATCTTTATGTTACTATATGGTATGCTTGTGGGAATATAAAATATATATATATATATATATATTGCACATAAAAAAGTAAAGAAATAAAAATTATGTATATTTAACATGCATATAATATATACAAGGTGTTTTTAAACTGCATGTCAAAATTCAAACCGCAGCATATATGGGCTAATATAAGCAATAAATCCTAGTAGCAAAATGTTTGCAAATCATCTAGTATTTTTTATAATTGATATTGAAGTTAGGACTGCTACTTCACATACCTGCGTTCACAAGTTGCACATCACGAAGGCGAACAGAACTGGCACACCATGCGGAGAACGCCTACACATAAGGCATCATAAACTCGAGGTACATGGGCGCCGTTCATAGTTGCTGTTAGTACACGTGTGTCAAGCTACATGAACAGTGGGAGATTAGCAATTGAGTAGTAAAGGCTGTCAGAAGTGATTGCATTTTATTTTCAAATTCAAAAACACACAAACTGCAGTATTGCTGAAGTAGCGTAGGGTATGCATGTATTCCCACTTGCGAAAATCCGGAGTGACCCAGCCGGGGATTGAGCCCGGTTCGCGTTAGTAGGAGGCGAGCGAGAATTACCTGAAATGTTTATAGTCAACTGGTTGGATTGCTGGCGACGTGCTTGGTGATGTGATTCGAGAGGGCGAGTGCGTAATAGATGACCGGCTCGCGACAAATTGTGCGAAGTGCTTCACATACGGGAGACATTCAGCTGGGCATCGAAGATGTGGGTGAGTGTGTCGCCCGTTCAAGTCCGATCAGATGGTGCCACTTGACGACTCTAGGCATGCTCGCTAGCGTGTGGTGTGTTGCTTGTGTGTTCTCCAGCGCCTCGTCATCTGGCTGAAGACTACTGGATAATAGCTTGTTAAACAGGGGTGGTGCGCATGTTATAAATTAGACAACTATATCTTAAACGATTCGGAAATTAGGGTGAACTATGCTTATGATGTGATAAGTTGCACGACAAGGGGTAATGAACCCGAACATTCTTCAGCTAATAAGAATGGTGCTAGCTTGTCAGTGACGAGACCCTTTCGAGAGCCTCGCGTAGCCAATCAGAGACGAGATCCTTTCGAGAGCCTCGCGTAGCCAATCAGAGAGGAGATCCTTCCGAGAGCCTCGCGTAGCCAATCGGACGAGATCCTTTCGAGAGCCTCGCGTAGCCAATCAGACGAGATCCTTTCGAGAGCCTCGCATAGCCAATTAGAGACGAGAGCTTCGCGCAGCATGTTAGGATGAGCCCTCAATCCCTCATTCCCTAAAAAAAAAAAAGGGGGGGTCATGACCCCACATTGTGGGATTATGAGCAATTTAAGCTGGATTGTGCATAAAATATTTTGTTTTGGAAATTATGGAAAATTTTGATGGAGATTCGGGAAATTTTGACGTTTTTTTGGGGGGGGGGAAGGAAAATTTCTAGGGGAAAAAGGAAATAAAGGAAAAAAAAAGACGTCATCCAAGGCTCCCCGAGACGACTTCACCTGAGTCCTGCGCCTGGCGCCTGTGCCAGAACCGCTCATTTCCTACTACTCAGAAGTGAATCTCATATAGGAAAATAATAAAATAGTAATCGCAGGAAATGATAATAACGAAAAGCAGCACAGAAAATTCGCCATACTCCTTGCGCATTCTTTATTCTATTGTGAAAGTCGCTTACTTCCAATATCACTGGTTGCAATTTGTAACCTACTTGTGATATGGGTCTCACTGTACGCAGTTGCGTCTATTCTAATTTAAAAAAAAAAACTGTGAAATATTTCAATGTAAACTCTTTTTTCACGACAGAAATGAAAGTCGATAATTATTTTGTTGCCAATTTATAAAATAGGTTATTAAAACATAAATGTGATGGTTTAAAAGTGTCAAAGTCGGTGAAAATCGCTGTGAGTAACCCTCTGTATACGATATTAATTCTTCTATAAAACAGTGTTTTAAACTATAGAGAAAATGCTGTATCTTTCCTGAACGGACTGCTGTAAATATTAAAACTCTGCAGTCACGGCTTAAAATTGTGAGGAAACAGAACACGCCCTAGGTTCGTGTATGCTGTTTTCCAAGGCCGCCGCAGTGCTTCCTTATAGCCGGACATGACCTTGAGACGTTAAGAAAGTGACTACTAGGGATGTCCCTTGGTGTATGCTATTCACGGCAAAGTGAGCACTTTTGAAAGCCCTCTCATTTGGAATAATAGTCTTTTATTTTGGCCTTAGACGTTAACTTCCGAGTGTGGTGGAATATACACACTGTGCTTATTACTTCTATGGCAATATTTATTTAAGGAGGTGGTTAAAGGATAAGAAATAGCTGAAATGAAAAAGTAACCAGGGCCTCAAAGGTGCTCACTTTACCGTGAACAACCTATATAGTCTATTCGCGGTTTCTTCACGCTTTTTGAATCAAACTTTTGAAAAACCACCCCATGAATGACGTGTCTGGTAGTTTTATAATACGTCGCGTATCACATGTGCTTTATTCTTGTGTTAACATAAAAGTACCATATTTTTGGTTGAATTGAACTTTTACTTGTATTTAATACATAAATTATAATATTTCGTTTGTAATTAATATGAAAAAAATGGTTGCCTGTAAAGTCGGTTTTACGGGCGAAGATTTTACGTGACAACGTAGTGCTGCGCGCGCGGCAGACCGATCATAGTTGAGTGGGAGAGAGACGCAAGGCATTCGGCGGGCCTCTCTCTCGTTCGGTGACTCATCGTAACGTTACCGAGCGTTACACTTTTTCATAAGTGACTCCCAGCCGCAACCTAATTTAAGACGTTGTCACGTAAAAAAAAAACAGGAAGAAAACTGGTGTGTTGGTAATGCCTGGTAAGAAATAGTTCTTATGCAAAAGTGTATCACACTGAGTGCGCACGAACGCGGTGGACTATATCCTGTATACAGCCGGTAGAAGGAAACCAAGAAGAACTGCAACTACAGAAACGTAATGACTGAAACGCGGTATTTACGTNCAAGAAGAACTGCAACTACAGAAACGTAACGACTGAAACGCGGTATTTACATGTGAGCACCGCAGCCGTCACGGTGCGAAGAATGCGTCACCCTCTCTCTCCGCGGAGGAAGGGCAGGTCGAGGTGGTGGTGGGGGTTGGCGGCGTTGTCCCGACCCCGCGCCGCGCCGGGAGGCCAGTCGCGTGTTGCCAACATTACAGGTAGCAGCGGCCAGTCAGCTCGGCAGACATGAGGGCGGCGCCAACCTTCCTGCTTGCTCTCCTCGCCATCCGTGAGTACACTTCGCTCGCTTTGCACTCTCGTGATCGTACGAGCATAGAGTGAGTCACCGAAGGCAGTTACAATTCCATAGTTGTGTAATCCAACGGNCGCGTGTTGCCAACATTACAGGTAGCAGCGGCCAGTCAGCTCGGCAGACATGAGGGCGGCGCCAACCTTCCTGCTCGCTCTCCTCGCCATCCGTGAGTACACTTCGCTCGCTCTGCACTCTCGTGATCGTACGAGCATAGAGTGAGTCACCGAAGGCAGTTACAATTCCATAGTTGTGTAGTCCAACGGNTGCACTCTCGTGATCGTACGAGCATAGAGTGAGTCACCGAAGGCAGTTACAATTCCATAGTTGTGTAGTCCAACGGGCGTGCGGCTAGACTGCGAACCGGGGTCGCTCGCGTGCCTGTCGATGCCGCTGGCGGACGGGTTTTCTCGGGGATCTCCCATTTCCTTCGCCCTTGCATTCCGACGCTGCTCCGTACTCACCTCGCTTCACTCTCGTACGCTCTCAAGACGCGGATGTCTGGAGCCGCACAAACCTCTCCACTCCGCTCATATGTAGAGTCCACTCCACGTATCTCACCTGCAACCCAAACACCATGAAAACAATCATTTAAACCAAACTAAATAATCTTTCATATGCAGTGTATTTAGTTCGTACAACACATTTGTATGCCTTTTCCTGCTTTAAATGCGAATTCTATACAATACAGTTTCTGTTAATAATGCTAGAATAATTCTGATTGATGCGTAAAAAATTTAAATTTAAGAAAATATGGAAAATGTAAGAATTTGAGATCTATGACTTCATAATTAAAATGGCCTCGACTATGACGTTAATGTGACGTCATATGACATTAGATGAAATGAATTCGCTATAAACAGAAGTTNTAAAATGGCCTCGACTATGACGTTAATGTGACGTCATATGACATTAGATGAAATGAATTCGCTATAAACAGAAGTTGATTTGTGTACCGGTCGCGGAAACAAGATTGTTTATTATTGTTTTATTCGTGTATATGCAGGTAGGCACTACTTATAGTAATATAAATTTAATTTATCCTGCCTGTTTACATTTTCATTTAACTTTAATTAAGGGTTCCTCCTGCTTNCTTATAGTAATATAAATTTAATTTATCCTGCCTGTTTACATTTTCATTTAACTTTAATTAAGGGTTCCTCCTGCTTGTACTTTGAATGAATTTTAATGTTTCGTACACCTACCAGTTTGATGAGCAATATTAACATAATGTAACCTTATTGTCTTCTTAGTTATTAATGGTTTTATTAATACCCTGAGCGCCACGGAAGTGTGTTTTTAGCTTGTGACGTCTTTGTTAATGATTAGGAAGCGTAATGTGCAGTTAGGAACAGCGGAATATGTAGAGAAGAGGTGTCTATGCTCTTTATTAGATTTTCGAGTGTTTCAAGATGCGACTTGCGCCGTCATTTCTAAGAGGGAAACCAGTAGCTGAAGATTAAGTAATTAATTCGCTTTGAACGCTTGGTAATCATGCAACACCAAGGTAAACTAGAGATTTTGATTATTTTCACAATCCTCGTAATTCTCGTTTTGATGTCGTCAATGTTAGCCGGCGTGGATGGAAAAATAAGTTTTAATGACATAATTTATAATTGAAAAGNCTCGTTTTGATGTCGTCAATGTTAGCCGGCGTGGATGGAAAAATAAGTTTTAATGACATAATTTATAATTGAAAAGATATATATCAATATTTAATTTAATTGCTGCAAGATGTTTTGAAAACGAATGACATTAATTAATTTTGTTTCTCTGAGAAGATTAACGAGTTACATTTGTATAATTTGGTTGAGAATACGAACGAGTGATATTTGTCTGATTTGTCGGACTTCTTCTTGCTCCTTTACCATTATTTAACTCTTCGATATTTAAAGCTTCTTCTGATTTAACAGAAATGTTACTGCTGGAACTTCTGGGCGTGGGTGAGGTTACTTCTACTCAGGTTAGGAACAAAACGAGCTTGCTTAAGGACAGAGTTTGGCACAGTGAAAATTCCCGCCACTAGGTGCGCAGTGTTCCAAAGAGGTCACTTTTAATTTAAGTTTTAATCTACGTGAATAATAAAAGAGTAAGATTTCACTTAGTTACGAAGTTATTTTATATTTGATTTATGAATATTTCCGTTATTATTGACGTGACAACGTCTTAAATTAGGTTGCGGCTGGGAGTCACTTATGAAAAAGTGTAACGCTCGGTAACGTTACGATGAGTCACCGAACGAGAGAGAGGCCCGCCGAATGCCTTGCGTCTCTCTCCCACTCAACTATGATCGGTCTGCCGCGCGCGCAGCACTACGTTGTCACGTAAAATCTTCGCCCGTAAAACCGACTTTTTTTTTTGACGTGACAACGTCTTAAATTAGGTTGCGGCTGGGAGTCACTTATGAAAAAGTGTAACGCTCGNCTCGTTTTGATGTCGTCAATGTTAGCCGGCGTGGATGGAAAAATAAGTTTTAATGACATAATTTATAATTGAAAATATATATATCAATATTTAATTTAATTGCTGCAAGATGTTTTGAAAACGAATAACATTAATTAATTTTGTTTCTCTGAGAAGATTAACGAGTTACATTTGTATAATTTGGTTGAGAATACGAACAAGTGATATTTGTCTGATTTGTCGGAGAAGAAGAACGAGGAAATGGTAATAAATTGAGAAGCTATAAATTTCGATCTTCTGATTTAACAGAAATGTTACAACAATACTCATCGAGTACCAGTAAGGAAACGGCGATGTAGCGTTTGCCGGGTGTTCCATTCACACACTGTAACCTGACTAACGACACGATGGAAATGAATGCGGCCTCGTGTTTGGCGCACAGCTGCAATGCGAGCACGACCTTGAGTTATTACACTGAAGGCCAGTAAACGATAGTAGGAATGGCCAACATAGTAATACAAAAACCCTTGAGTTGGCGCCGAGCTTGGGTGAGGCGCGAGTGGGCCCGTGGCGACTGCTGGAACTTCTGGGCGTGGGTGAGGTTACTTCTACTCAGGTTAGGAACAAAACGAGCTTGCTTAAGGACAGAGTTTGGCACAGTGAAAATTCCCGCCACTAGGTGCGCAGTGTTCCAAAGAGGTCACTTTTAATTAAAGTTTTAATCTACGTGAATAATAAAAGAGTAAGATTTCACTTAGTTACGAAGTTATTTTATATTTGATTTATGAATATTTCAGTTATTATNAGGTCACTTTTAATTAAAGTTTTAATCTACGTGAATAATAAAAGAGTAAGATTTCACTTAGTTACGAAGTTATTTTGTATTTGATTTATGAATATTTCAGTTATTATTTTTTTTAACGTAGAAAATATAAAAAAATATATCTGGTACACATGCGACACTAACGCTTACCTAGTGGCAAAAATGTTTGGTTGCCAAACTTCTAACATTGCCCAAACTGAGTAGAAGTAACCTTAGCGTGGACGGACATTTCCGGGGGCAGTACATACATCTCGTGACTCCGATGTGCTAGTGGACTGATTTTGGTGCCAAACTAAATATATAGTCTAGATATATTGAATAAAGGCTTAAAAACCAAATATCCATTTCGTTACTTTCATTTCATTCCGCAACTACAAAGAAAACTGAACTGCTAACGCAGGCATGATATTATTCACGTGAGAACCCACAGCAAGGTCTCCGATACAGCCGCTCACCAATTTTCACCCCAAATTTTAATTTTAAATTGTCTAAGTAACAGAGTACCAGCAATAGTCACTCTCGTCATCACCTCAGCGTTACTTCAGTCAGAGGCGTACCAATGATGAAAGAGGTGTGCAAGTGAGCTGCAGCCCTGCTAAATGCATGGCAGTGTCATCAATGTTTGAACTATTGTGGACATACGCAATCGCAAACACTTCGCTGCAGTCTCAGAACACCTACTCAAACAATCGATTACCCTCATTTCCTGAATCGTTCAGGCAACTAAACAGTGTTACAATGCTTTTTTATTTGTGGCTGTCTTCAGCATGACATTCTTTTACACAAGTAATGAACGCACGTGTTATGAATATATATCGTGTCTCGACCATTGAGTGACTATGAGGCAGAGTGCGGGTAGCAGAAGCACAGTAACAATGTCCGTGTGCCGACATTGAGTCTCCCGCCCGCCTGTCGCTTGAGATGTGCTGCAGTGTGTTTGATATCGTCGTTTTTCTACGAAACTGCCAAACAAGCGTCCAATGTGCAGATCTACGGAAATAACACACACCTCAGACGGGGGATGTTGAGCGCCTTCAAGACGTCACGCACGTTAGAAACACCTTTTCAGAGTAATCCAAGATTACTGAAACGACTTCTTCAAAGTGCTGTATCTCAAAATGTACGCTTCAGATGCATACAAAACCACTCAAGGGCCCTGCATTGAACCTTCCTACAGACTTTCCATCAATACAACAAGAGGGTCACCTCTAAAAGTCCCACCGGTACACAGCACGTCTGTTCAGAGCCTTGCGCTTAGCGGCGACGGTGCACTTGATGCGCGTGGCAGTGTCGTCCTTATCGCTCCCGCGCTCCTCGGCCTCACAGCTCGAGGTAGACGGGAGCCTTAAGCGGTTTTTGTCCTACAAAGCTGTTCAAACCACGAGACTTCGACTAAGAACAGCNATAATTAAATGTTTTTCGCTTGCATCGCATATTCTTTTGTGTGAAATTCTCATGATTAAAAACTTTACGCTTGTGTAATATCCATTAATAATATATACATTACNAACTTTACGCTTGTGTAATATCCATTAATAATATATACATTACTTTTATAATGGGCACGTGCATGTACGAACACATGTACACACACACAGTGGAATGTAAACACTGTCATGTAAACACCTTTTCAGAGTACTCCAAGATGGCTGAAACGACTTCTTCAAAGTACTGTATCTCAAAGAATACGCTTCAGATGCATACAAAACCACTCAAGGGCCCTGCATTGAACCTTCCTACAGACTTTCTATCAACACAACAATAGGGTCACCTCTAAAAGTCCCACAGGTACACAGCACGTCTGTTCAGAGCCTTGCGCTTAGCGGCGACGGTGCACTTGATGCACGTGGCAGTGTCGTCCTTATCGCTCCCGCGCTCCTCGGCCTCAAAGCTTAAGTTTGGCGGGAGCCTTAACCGGTTTTTGTCATAAACAAAGCTGTTCAAACCACGAGACTTCGACTAAGAACAGCACAACGTTGCCTTGAATAAAGACTTTGATTGTACAAGTTTTAACTCAAATATAATTTAATAAAGTTTTTTTTTTTTTTTTCAGAAAAAACTTGCGTTTGGAATTAAACCAAATGTAAACTAACGGCTCGTGATTGTTAAAACACGTGAATTTGTCAGTTGTTATGGCGGTTCTTGAGAAAATGATAGAAACTTGCGCAGAAGACAAAAATAGGCCTGTGTCAATTCACGGTTACTTCCCACTTTCCTGAGGCCCTACTTGAGTTCTACTTCCAAGATAGTCCTCCGCCTCGTGCAAACAAAGCTTAACGAAGTCTAGAAAATTACACCAAAGGGGCAACGCTACATTCATGCGCACTCAGTTTAATGATATTTTACATGAAAACTATTACTTACTAGGCGTTACCAACACACTTATTTTCTCTCTTTTTTTATTTACATAAAATCAAATAATATGATTGATTGATAAAATAAATATAAAATTTTACTTTAACGGGGCCGTGGTGGTGTAGTGGTTAGACTACTCACCTCCCACCTAGGCGAAGCTCCCGGACTTTCGCATGTGGGAGTCGTGCCAGACGACGCCCCTGGTGGGCGGATTTTCTCGGGGATATCCCGTTTCCCCCGCCCTTACATTCCGGCGCTGCTTCATACCTCACTTCCCTTCACCTGCATCGGCTCTCAAGTCCTCGCAGTTAAGAGTGGCTCAAATCTCTTCACTCACTCACTCAAAATCTCTTCACTCACTCACTCAATCAATTTAACCGAAAATAAGATACGTTTTGTTAACGGAAGTAAAATAGCGTGTGATGAATGATATACTTAGAAAACAAGAAAACACNCGAAAATAAGATACGTTTTGTTAACGGAAGTAAAATAGCGTGTGATGAATGATATACTTAGAAAACAAGAAAACACGGCAGACGTAGGGTGATTTTTCGAAGGTTTGATTCAAAAAGCGTGAAGAAACCGCGAATAGATTATACCTGATAGAGAGAGAGAGAGAGAGACAGATAGAGAGAGAGAGAGACAGAGAGAGATAGAGAGAGAGAGGAGAGAGAGAGACAGAGAGAGACGGAGAGAGAGAGAGAGACAGACACAGTGGATAGTGCAATGGCTTGAGCGGCGCGAGTGCTGGCAAGCTGCAGCAGAGCGCGGCTGTGATACGTGCCACGAACACACTTCCCACGCCCCACAGCGCACTCAGGCCAGCCACCACACCTTCCTCCTCTTCCTTTCACAGCTCTGCACCTACTTCACCTNCACGCCCCACAGCGCACTCAGGCCAGCCACCACACCTTCCTCCTCTTCCTTTCACAGCTCTGCACCTACTTCACCTCATTCCTTATGCTACATCCAGTGGAGGGGGGCTACTTCCAGCCTAACGTCGATATGACTCCTCTGAAATATTGCGAATTCAGACAGTGCCTAAACAGAGTCAGACTGTCACACGTAATTACATCGTAGGTATAGTCAGTGTGAAGGGACCACCATTGATAGTATAACGTGGATATAATTATGTGCAGTCAATTTTTAATTAACTCTTTGCACCACAAAATTACATGTTACATTTATTTCAACACTAGTTATATGTAAGTTGCAGCACTATCAAAACCGTGTTTATCCCGCCATGTTTGCCTTGTGTGAGAGAGACAGGCACAGAGTGTGTCAGAGAGACAGAGAGAAACAGACAGATACAGAGAGAATGTGAGAGAATCTGCCGTTCAACACAGGCTTAAGGGTGTTGGTGACAAAAAATTTCACAATTTTATACTTGTACGGAATGCTGTTCAACTTGTAGGCATTACTCACGAGTACTATTTACACTCATAAAATAACACATACCACATATTTTTTTACACAATCGCCTGTCAAAAAATTGCAATTTTGATGTTTTTGGGACTTAAAAATAATGAAATCTAACTAACTTAAATGAGATAATTCACATTTAAATGATACCCAGTAAGTTACTTCAAGGAATATNAAATAATGAAATCTAACTAACTTAAATGAGATAATTCACATTTAAATGATACCCAGTAAGTTACTTCAAGGAATATATAAAATTACGCTTTGAAATGTTTTCGCAATATTTAAAAATAGTTCGAAATAAGGAAATTTTCTGTATATTTTTTATTTCTAGCAGTTAATGATTTTATTAAATGGAAAATAAAGTTTCTTTAGCATTCATTAAAATTAATTAAGACAAATACGACCTTTCAGTCGCCCTTATAAAATTTTCTGTAAATGTTTTAGTTGATTTTATTTACACGTCCAAAAAGCACTAAAATTGAAGTTCTGACGTGTTTTATATAAAAAAACTATACGATCTAAAGAAATGTTATGCGAGGCTAGATGATGTAGCCTACATACAAGTAATGTCTATAAGGCGACGGTGTTTCGTACAAGTTTACAAAACAATGAATTATTTTGTTAACCAGCGCCTTAGCAGACCTTAGTAGATGCGTGAGATAGTGCACAGTTCTGTCTGTGCCTTGCCGGGTGTGCATTCTCACATTACGTCACAAAGGCACGCTCCGGTCATCCAGTTCAGGCACGTGGTGATATTGCCACGTCATTGGCTGCCCTTGTCACTTCACCTCTGTCTTGCCGAATACACGAGTGAGAGTGGAAATTGCATCCGAAAGTTTACAAAAAACAATTGACATTCAAAATTTCAAGTTTTCAAATAGAATAAATATAATTTATTTTNTATCCGTAAGCTTACAAAAAAACAATTTACATTCAAAATTTCAAGTTTTCAAATAGAATAAATATAATTTATTTTACCATTAATACACACCTCACAAAAGCTGTGTAACACTTTGTGACAAGGCAGTTTGGGTGGTAGGAGTTATGTAGTTCTTTTGTGATCTACAGAGAGCGCACTAACGCATTGAACGTGCCTGGGACAATTTGAAAACAGCCGTTTATAATCATCCACAACCTCCAGAAACACTTCCAGATCACTTAAGAGCTGCCCAGATGCAATGGGACCTTCTTCCGGAAGATGACATCAACACATTGATTACAAGCATGCCGCGGCGTGTTAGGGACATGTACAATGCACGTGGAGGCCATACACGGTACTGAGCCGCAGTGGGAAGAAAGAAACCCTCCCTAGCCAGACACACCATTNTCCTTAGCCAGAGATACTATTAAGTTAATTTTGTTATTTTTTCGTGTTTATTTGTCTGTGATAGTGGAAAAATGGGTTTTTGCTAGAAACACTTCGAATGTCACGTTTTGTATCGGTACCTTTTGGTAACGTCGAATTGCTGTCTTACTTTACGTATAAGTTACTCAATACATTTGTGCATTCTGTATGCATATTCCAAACATTTTGTGAGGTGTTTATATAAATAGGTATTAATTCAAATATCACGTTATTCTGTTCATCGCAAAAGTGGCGTAAGCACACAAATTGCTAAGGTAATAAAATTGATCAACTTAAAAATGAATTAATTACATTTAGCTCACTACATGTCATTATTAAGAACACCCGATTTACTCAAAAATATTTCTCGGCCAGTTGTATATCACATCACTTAAGCCCAGATCCACTTTTATGATTGTTTGGCTTCCGTATTACACGTCTCAGGTTTCTGCGCGCGAATCACGTACGTAGAGTATTGGAGTTCCCTAATTCTGATTGGCCAGTCGAGGAGCAAATTTCTTCTCACGAAGACACGCCACTAATAAGTAAAAGAAAACTGCTGGATCGCCGGTAGCGTATTGAAATATAGCACGCGGGGAAATATTTCCGCGGAATTTGGGTGTTCCTCGAAGCCAAAATTTAAGTACTTATTAAAATTAGAATAATTTTTTACGATACTGTTAGCAATATTAACAAAAATGGTTCAGTGTGTGTAAGCTTAACTCTGCGCTATACTCTATTCGCGGTTTGTTCACACTGTTTGAATCAAACCTTTGACAATGAACCCCATGTATTACGTGTTTGGTTGCTTCCTAAATATGCCACATATCACGAGCGTTACATACGCATGTTTACATCAAAGTATCTCATTTTTTGATAAATTGAACTTTTACTTAAATTTTGTCTATAAATTACAATTTTTAATTTATAACCATATATAAAGAAAGGCGGAGAGAAAGTAGGTGTGTTGTTAATGCCTAGTAATAAATAGTTCGTTGCAAAACATTATTACACCGAGTGCGCACGGATGCGGTGCGTTGGCCCTCTGATGTAATTTTCTAACCTATGTTTGCACGAGGCGGAGGAATATCCTTGAAGTAGAACTTTAGCAGGGCTTCAGAAAAGCTGGAAGTAACCGTGAATGGATTACAGTTATGTTTCTGCAACATAAACCGTACTTTCCTGACGACTCTCGTAGTGTGACGGTTTCTGCATGCTGTACGCTAGAGCGTATTGTTCCACTGGCAGCCACCCTACTTCAGCTTTAAGCAATTAGCCACAACAACTTGTTAATCNCTTTTTGATAAATTGAACTTTTACTTAAATTTTGTCTATAAATTACAATTTTTAATTTATAACTTATATAAATAAAGACGGAGAGAAAGTAGGTGTGTTGTTAATGCCTAGTAATAAATAGTTCGTTGCAAAACATTATTGCACCGAGTGCGCACGGATGCGGTGCGTTGGCCCTCTGATGTAATTTTCTAACCTATGTTTGCACGAGGCGGAGGAATATTCTTGAAGTAGAACTTTAGCAGGGCTTCAGAAAAGCTGGAAGTAACCGTGAATGGATTACAGTTATGTTTCTGCAACATAAACCGTACTTTCCTGACGACTCTCGTAGTGTGACGGTTTCTGCATGCTGTACGCTAGAGCGTATTGTTCCACTGGCAGCCACCCTACTTCAGCTTTAAGCAATTAGCCACAACAACTTGTTAATCAGGACGTTCCAGTTAACGGGGCCGCGGTGGCGTAGCAGTTTGAGCGCTCGCCTTCCACCAAGGCGAACTGGGGTTCGATTCCCGGGTTTTGGCACGTGGGGAACGTGCCGGACGATGTCGGTTTTCTCGGGGGTCTCCCGTTATCCCCGACCTTGCATTCCGGCGCTGCTCCATA
Organism: Clitarchus hookeri; assembly: GCA_002778355.1. NCBI lineage: Eukaryota > Metazoa > Arthropoda > Insecta > Phasmatodea > Phasmatidae > Clitarchus > Clitarchus hookeri. The sequence continues at coordinate 438,182 of NQII01001775.1, forward strand.
TCCACCTCGTCAAACACTCGTCGGCTCCCAAGACCTCGTTGCTAAAAGCCTCCTACACCAGTCCACTCTCGGCGCTAGTGACGTCACCGCCGCCGGCCAATAAAGGCGGGACGCGCGATGCAGAGAGAGAGAGAGAGAGAGAGAGAGAGAGAGAGTAGGTAGTAGCTCGGCTGGTTCGTAGCAGAGAAGCGGGGTCCCTTCACAACCTCTGAACTACATTCGCGCGAGAGCCACGTGAACAGCAAGGACTGGTTTGTACTAGACGTAACCCAGGAATGGCATCTCGGCCAGTGCTAGATACTTCATCTTTCCTACACACGGACACGCATTTACACAATAATTGCTTTCTTTTTATAATCTGCTAGCGAACCGGCCCGGCTTCGCCCGGTAACAATTTAGTTTTTACAGCGATAAAAAATGGTTACTGCGGGCCATCCTTAAAAGATAAACACATACTCTCGCGGACTTTTCTGTAGACCTTTTTCAGAGCTACAATTATGTGGTACATTCATTTGATGTATATCTTATTGTTTAGTCAGCGTAAGCCTTGTAAGCGCCCTAAAAGCGTTTTTTTTACGACTTATTACAAACGGTTCGACATTTCTCTACTATCCTTACATTAAATATAAATAAATTATTCACCAAAAAATTCCTCAAGAAATTCTCTAAATGATGTTGAAAACCGCATCAAAATCCACAAAGTAGTTTATAGAAGTACTAAGCGAATACGCAGGCAGGCGCGGATAATCGACTTTGTTTTATACCATTTAGAGATAATCAAATTCTAAAATGAAATTGCTGTAGGCCTACATGCATTATTAGTCTGAAGCACAATACATGAATATAAACTGTCAAGCATCCAGCATAAATCACTGTGACACTATCAGGTGAATGTTTCCTTTCACAATGAACAACTAGTATCCTATCAGTGTGCGATGAGACTGCGAGTTGCAAGTTGCTGGGTAACCGGAGGAATCTTACAAGAACACGTCCTGAAGTTCCGTTAAAGTAGCTCCGGCACAGTAGTGTGTGGGCCCACGTGGAAGTTTACGTCGCAGAAATTCACAATCGTCAAATAGTTCAACACTGCGATGTCTTCTTCGCTGCGGATTGCATCGCAGCTTTCGACTACGGCTTAGTTCTTGAGCCACCGTTCACGATGTGTCGACGTTCGCTGATCACGCGAGCTCATTCCTTTCCCACCCACGCGTTGAAGTCACCTGACTTTCTAACATATGACGGAGTAACTGCTACGAAGTTCTCTGAACATCCCTTAATACTGTCTAAGTGTTGTAAATTTATGGAAAATTTTATACTAGGAGAAGAAAATACTTGGGCAATAAATTGAATAGTGGTCAAAGTGCACGAATTTTCATTCATCAGTACATGTTTACTCTCAGCAGTTAGACAAATCCACACTAGAGAAGTAGATGAGTAATATATGGTTTCCGACTATAGTGGCATAGTACACGGATTTTGACTCATCTCTCTGTACAATACATCTGGTACATGACAAATAGAGCCAAAAAGCTGCACTTTTCGATTGGAATATGTTTCTTTCTGTGAGCATAGACGACGACACAAGAAAAGTTCCAGATACGGAGCCTTAAAAAATCCGTATAGAACACCAAAATTACGTCAAAATGGCGCTCTACTCGGATTTTTAAGTGGATCCCTATCCGGAACATTTTCTTGTGTCCTCGTCTATGCTCACAGAAAGTGGCATATTCCAATCAAAAAGTGCAGATTTTTTTTATGTACCAGACGTACTAACTATAGTCGGTTCATGACTGGAAGAGACTTTCTTGAAGCCCTGCTAAAGATCTACTTTCAAGCCTATTTCGTATCCTTCTGCCAAAGGGTAAACAAACATTGCCATGTGGCAGTCACATGGCAATGTTTACATTCCACTGTGTGTGTGTACATATGTTCGTACATGCACGTACCCATCATAAAAGTAATGTATATATTATTAATGGATATTCCA
>NQII01001776.1:16367-54041 GCA_002778355.1 Clitarchus hookeri
ACACACATTTCAACACCCTCCTTCATAGAGCTCAAACTATGCTGCAGCATTCTTTCCTTCCCACATCCCCCGCCTTTTCTTTCCTCTCATCCAATTGCATTTGATGGTGAATCATGTGCAGTAGCATAATTTTCCGTACCACATACGTCGTCGCAGCATTCACTACATTGTAATTTTAACATTTTTCCGCAATATTAAAAAAAATGAATTGCGATTTAATTTTTTATTGAAATATTTGTGTTGTGTTATTGTTCTTTATTATGTAGCCACCACGTGTGTATAAATTCTTTACATTAACTATTTGATATAAATCTGACATTTAGCAAAAAAAAAAAAATGTAATTTGTTTCCTATACTGTGAATACATTTACATCTTTTATTTTTATATGTCCTGTTCCATTCTTTGATTTCTATTATAGAAATGGTGTGTGAAGAAACAACCCCATGCTATGATTTTAATTACAAGTTAGGTTACCCATTAATTTTAGTTAATTTGTCAGATAATTTTTTTCTGGTTTCATTGTATATTATTTGAGGTTAGGCCATTCACAGTTACTTTACACTGTTCTTAAGCTGTGTTAAAGTTTTACTTTCAGGTACCAATTATGTATCCTACATGCAAACAAAAACACGGCTATGTGACTGCTTTGTTTCAACTGTCAGATACTTCACTGTTTTCAGCTGTTCAAAGAATGATGTAGAATGTCCACCCACAGGATAATGTCACAGAATTTTCACTTGGGTCAGGGAAAAGATAAATATTTCCTGTTTTGCAAAAGTTGTTAATTGCATGAATACTTAATATTGTAATTACAAGCATGTGCATTTTAAAATTTGAATTTTTATGTTTGTGAATTGGCAATAATACATATCTTTAACTTCGGGCCTACTTGTACAAAATAAAGTATTTGTGTCTTTGTAATGTGCACTCGTGTGAAGTCAGTAGTGTGTATCGTGATAAATATTGATGGGCTGAATAAAATATTGGTGCTTGCTTAGTCTGTTACAGTGTAATAATGTCGCTGATAGCATGTTTGTTGTGTCAGCGGTGGAAAAATATGGTATTCAAATGTTTTGGCCATGAAAATAGGTACTGGAATTCCAAAATGTAATTTTAGTGGACATCCTGTGTTGGCATATTTCACAAAGCATTACGTATATATGTTTACAATTTAGGTCAGCTTCGTGACTTTTAACTATGTCTGTATTGATAAATATTCTTATGGTTATTACTTTAAATGTTCACATACAGTCAAATCTGAATTTTACTGGCACTGGGTCGAAGTTGTCCATATGAACAGTTAGATAAAGTCAAATTTTGACGCATATGCCCCACCCTCTACTCTAACCATGCATTTTTATTGTTTAAATGTTTATTTACATATTGGCGTTATGTATTCAGAGTGAAATGATCCCCCAGTTATACAGGAAAGACTACAGAGCGAGCTAAAATTATCGAAAAAGTAGGCAGCACTGTTGGGTACATGCCCAACACAACAGCAACAATATGGCCTGTGTTCACATTTTCTGCAAGGAGAGATGTTTTACATTAATGAAATAATAATAACAGCAAGTCGTTGTTTAACTGATGGGTTTTGTTCCGGGGAAGTGCTATGTTATGCAAAATCTTTAAACGTTTCCATAAGAATCATTGGCGCTAGTTAGGTTACTCTATAGTGCAGAAACCCATACATTAGCACCATATCAAAAGAAAGGTGCATTATAGAAAGAAATGTACAAACAAAATTTGTCTGCAACTAAATTATAGACAAAGGTCTCTGNCAAAAGAAAGGTGCATTATAGAAAGAAATGTACAAACAAAATTTGTCTGCAACTAAATTATAGACAAAGGTCTCTCCTAAAATTTCAGTATCTCTGATTGTTTTAAAACTTCAAAAAATTCAGCGTACCGGCCGACATAAAGAATTCCCTTTATTAATTGTATTGTAGNCCGGCCGACATAAAGAATTCCCTTTATTAATTGTATTGTAGCCTCATTTCTTGCCACTGCAGTTTTAGCATTGTGAGTCGTATGGGAAAAGTTTCACTTGTGTAAAAGTTGCAAGAAAACTGTTTTTATTACAAAAACCAGCATGGCCTGACTCGCGCCACACCATGTCCATTTTGCGACAGGTCCTCCAACCTGGTGCATAGTCATTCTATTGCACTGCATTCATTATAGCTATGAAAATAGTATAAACTTTAACAAGAATTAATGTTAACATACCACAATGAACTAAAATTAATGTTCATGAAAACCAGAAGTATTTCTTTGTGTGAACAGTGGACTGGACTCCCTATCTACAGTTTTTCAGGGGACTAATACATTTAAAAACATTTCACTACAACTCATTTAAAGGATATTAAATCACAAAATATTGTATGTAATTTATGTAATCCGACATAAAATGCTGGCAGTCAAACGCTCTGACACAGAAAATAATATGATCCCAAATTGTGTCCTGCTCACACTTGAGCCGAGAGCACTCGTGGGAGGTTACTGAGTGGCCAGTGTGTTCACCGCATAAGAGAAGAGGAATCTTCAGCTGTGGGAGGAGTGAAACAACCTATCCATCCCCTTCCAAACTGGTAGGCACATGCACGGCACAAGGATGCTACACTGGTTGCTAGGTAACTCATAGCTGCCAACTCTTCAAATTCTCCTGTACAGTGTAAGATTTTGTGCCCTATTGTATGATTGCCCATTTTGTTAACATTCAGAGTTTTTGTGATGCATGTATGATATCTTGTCCAACCACCTTCGTTGAGTAGAAAACTATGGGCCCATGGTTGTCTGTGGAAAATTGCTGCGCACAAAAAATGTTGATCAGTATTTGTACACGAAAGTTAGCAGTCGTGTCCGTCCCACTTGGTTAAGTGTTGGCACTCTGTTNAAAATGTTGATCAGTATTTGTACACGAAAGTTAGCAGTCGTGTCCGTCCCACTTGGTTAAGTGTTGGCACTCTGTTAGACTGGTTATAGTAGTAAATATTAATTTATTTTGTCGTAATACGGATAGGTTCTTAAATGGTTACACCACTGCTGTATGAGATTATCTCAAATGCATGGCTATACAATAATATGTTTACTGGTTAAGATTGAATAAGTTTTCCATGTCAATTTTTGAAATTATGAATTGGTAAATTGACGACGTACTAACTTAGGTTGTTTGCATTCGCGGGCTCATCGTGGGACTGTGTTGTATGGTTTGTTGTTAAGATTGCAAGTAAAGCGATAAAGAAGTCTTGTAACAAAGTATTTTTAGAATGTTCCATCAAAGAGTTTCCGTGGGTTACACGTTCAAGAAACTGAATTAATTACGCTTTCTGTTTGTACTATGAATGACACAGGCATTTCACATGGTGGAAGGTACAATTAAACGCAAAATTAGTTCTTTGCTTGAAGGAAATTCAACTAATTAGTTGCTTCTTTAGCANCAAAAGAAAGGTGCATTATAGAAAGAAATGTACAAACAAAATTTGTCTGCAACTAAATTATAGACAAAGGTCTCTGCTAAAATTTCAGTATCTCTGATTGTTTTAAAACTTCAAAAAATTCAGCGTACCAGCCGACATAAAGAATTCCCTTTATTAATTGTATTGTGGCCTCATTTCTTGCCACTGCAGTTTTAGCATTGTGAGTCGTATGGGAAAAGTTTCACTTGTGTAAAAGTTGCAAGAAAAGGTCACAGTGTACAATAAAACATAAAACAAGAAAACTGTTTTTATTACAAAAACCAGCATGGCCTGACTCGCGCCACACCATGTCCATTTTGCGACAGGTCCTCCAACCTGGTGCATAGTCATTCTATTGCACTGCATTCATTATAGCTATGAAAATAGTATAAACTTTAACAAGAATTAATGTTAACATACCACAATGAACTAAATTAATGTTCATGAAAACCAGAAGTATTTCTTTGTGTGAACAGTGGACTGGACTCCCTATCTACAGTTTTTCAGGGGACTAATACACTTAAAAACATTTCACTACAACTCATTTAAAGGATATTAAATCACAAAATATTGTATGTAATTTATGTAATCCGACATAAAATGCTGGCAGTCAAACGCTCTGAAACAGAAAATAATATGATCCCAAATTGTGTCCTGCTCACACTTGAGCCGAGAGCACTCGTGGGAGGTTACTGAGTGGCCAGTGTGTTCACCGCATAAGAGAAGAGGAATCTTCAGCTGTGGGAGGAGTGAAACAACCTATCCATCCCCTTCCAAACTGGTAGGCACATGCACGGCACAAGGATGCTACACTGGTTGCTAGGTAACTCATAGCTGCCAACTCTTCAAATTCTCCTGTACAGTGTAAGATTTTGTGCCCTATTGTATGATTGCCCATTTTGTTAACATTCAGAGTTTTTGTGATGCATGTATGATATCTTGTCCAACCACCTTCGTTGAGTAGAAAACTATGGGCCCATGGTTGTCTGTGGAAAATTGCTGTGCACAAAAAATGTTGATCAGTATTTGTACACGAAAGTTAGCAGTCGTGTCCGTCCCACTTGGTTAAGTGTTGGCACTCTGTCAGACTGGTTGCAGTAGTAAATATTAATTTATTTTGTCGTAATACGGATAGGTTCTTAAATGGTTACACCACTGCTGTATGAGATTATCTCAAATGCATGGCTATACAATAATATGTTTACTGGTTAAGATTGAATAAGTTTTCCATGTCAATTTTTGAAATTATGAATTGGTAAATTGACGACGTACTAACTTAGGTTGTTTGCATTCGCGGGCTCATCGTGGGACTGTGTTGTATGGTTTGTTGTTAAGATTGCAAGTAAAGCGATAAAGAAGTCTTGTAACAAAGTATTTTTAGAATGTTCCATCAAAGAGTTTCCGTGGGTTACACGTTCAAGAAACTGAATTAATTACGCTTTCTGTTTGTACTATGAATGACACAGGCATTTCACATGGTGGAAGGTACAATTAAACGCAAAATTAGTTCTTTGCTTGAAGGAAATTCAACTAATTAGTTGCTTCTTTAGCAGTGCACAAAGCAACAATTATGGTACACACTAGCAGTGTGTTACTTTACATATTTTATTATCAAACATAACCTTCCAATATCCGTGGCAGACCATGCCNGTACACACTAGCAGTGTGTTACTTTACATATTTTATTATCAAACATAACCTTCCAATATCCGTGGCAGACCATGCCGGACCTTTATTCAGAAAAATGTTCCCCAAGAGTGAACCAAAACCACCGCAATAATCTGTGAAATGGCAGGTGAGAGTCAAAGTTGTCTAGCTAATATGTAGAAAACTACTCAATTTTCAGTTTCAACTGGCTGCAGCAATGATAAGTCAAAGCTTTACCAGTTGTAGTGACCTATTTTAGTTGAGAGATCTCGCAAATCAGAAATGATTTGCTTAAAATTGTACCATTGGAAGGTGCTGCAACTGGGAAAAATATTGGGCAAATCTTGCTTAACACATTGGAAAGTTTGTGCATACCTATTTGGAATTGCGTTGCACTAGGGTACGATAATGCATCTGTTATGATTGGCCATAAAAATGGTGTTGCAGCTGTAGTCAAACACAGCCATGAAAATGTTATCGTGGGGTGTGCATAACATTAGCAACAGAGAAAGGTTCCACGGGGCTTCACGTAAAAGTAGACTAGATTCTTTTGGACATTCACTGCTATTTACAGAAAAACACCAAGTGAAGAGATAGCTGAAAGATTTCCAAAACGTCCGCGATGGTAAAACCAAGTAATTTTAAAACACATCTGCACTCTGTGGCTGTCCCTTGGTATGTGCCTCGCTAGGCTAATGGATTTGTGGCAACCATTAGTATGGATTTACAAAGTAGTAGGCCGTAAGCTTGCATCTCCAGCTGTCAAGTTTGTACAAAAATCCCAAAGAAATTACCAAGTAAATGTAGCAAAACTTCATCTGTTAATACTAGTGCCACCAAAGCTGAAATATTTTTGTACACTTCTGCAAGATTTCCCAAGACAGACAAAAATTTAAACCCATCATGTAAAAGCAAAAGTTCTTCCAAATTAACTTTTGTTTTGCATGATTTTAATCCTAGCAAAAAGTTGTGCGATTCAAAAGTGAAGAAAACTGTTCCAATTTTGTCATCACTGTGAACAAAGCAATTTGCAATTTTTTGTTAAGTGTGATATCTGTGACAATACCAAGGTCATTTTATAATCTCGAGCACCGCTTTTTTCATATTCTTAAGAATTTGTTACTGACATGTTAAAAGAATTGTTTGTCAAATTTGTAAAGCAGTCTTGTTATTAAGACACCACCAGTACTTGATATCAAGAGTACAATATTCCAACAAAGCAGAAGTCAGATGAATAGCTAGCGTTTGGTTGCAATACTTCCAGAATAGTGGATATATTAACGCAGTCCGACAAAGCTATGTTTTACACTTCAGTGAAGAAAAAAAACTTTTGATTGTCTTGTGGCTACATTGTTTTGAAGTTTCCTTTAGGAAATGAAATTTTGAAGCATGCAGAGGTGGCTAGTGTAAAGAACATTGAGAGTGCATCATTTTCATCTCTTAAATTTGTGGACAGGTTCCCAGCAATTCTCCTCATTAAGGACAAGAAAACCCCTGAAGAAGCACTTTATTTCCTCCAAGAAAAGTTATTTTTTGCAGGTGGACAGTGACATTCCACTGGAACCTATGCATAGAATAGATGTTGTTTGGTCGTCTGTCGGAAAAAGTGTTGGCTAATGGAGGTCTGGAGTATGATAGAGTTGTGCATGCAATGCTTTTCAATACTGGTGATACCACACAGCAATGCTGAGTATGAAAGGATGTTTAGCAGTGTTAGGGAAAAAATCTGAAAACATTCAGAGCATTGATGTCCGACAAAGTACTGAATAATATAGTGTTTGCAAAATGTACTGGTAATTTTATCTAAATTTTTTAAAGAAAGCTCAATCTGCCACATATGTGGCTTTACAGAAGCGAGTATGAAATATTCACCTAACATCAGTAGCCACTTGCACAGAAACATGCAATACAAAGGTAAGATTATCTAGCCATATTCTTCTCTGGATAATACAATTCAAAAATTTTCCACACTACACATGCACGTGGACATGAATACTGAAATGGGACACACAAGGGGTTGTTGGAATATGGGAACCACTAATGTTTCCTTTGCATTCATTTCCTCGTCGATATTTCTGCTGGGGACTTTTCTGGATGCGGTTAGTCGGCCCGAATTATCACGACCTCAAAAGTTACCTCTTGAGGGCATGAAAGTGGTATGGCTGCTTGACTAGTGGTGCTGACAGTCTCGGCGGGGTGCACTTCCCAACATGCCGCACTGACGCGAGTCGAGGAGGAGTATTAGAGGAAGTCATAATAGCGCAGTAGCGGCACCATGTGATGACAACCGTGATCCAGTTCAGTTGCATGTTCGAACTAAGATTAGTGTATATGAAGCTGTAATGTTGCAGCCTTGCATTAGGGCTGCAACATTTGTAACATTCCACGTCTGGGAATGACAAATGGAGATTACAACTCTGTTAGCTCAGTTGGGTAGAAGCATGAAACTCTAAAAAAAAGGTGCTAATGAAAATAGTAAAGTTCTGGATTATTTGTGTTATACTTTTATTCATTATTTAACTAAANCTAAAAAAAAGGTGCTAATGAAAATAGTAAAGTTCTGGATTATTTGTGTTATACTTTTATTCATTATTTAACTAAAACAGTTCACACACAATCGTCCTGTATGCAGAGTATGAACAGATTTTACAAGCAACCAAGAAAAAAGTAGTGCAGCGTCACAGTAGTTAATTGATTGTTTTGCATCTTGAGAATTTGATTTTGCCAGAAGAAAATACAGGCAACTACCTCCCACACCGGCGTGGAAATAAACGAGCAGGTTCAAGTTTGCCTGTGTGGGGGGTTGTGTGACGCGGCCTCTGAGAGTGCTGGTTGTCGACTGTTGGCCGGCAATATTCACACAGACTATTAGTCTCTGCATATCCACCCTCCTCTCCTCGAGTATCAAACATTGCCAAATAAGGGCACAACGTGGGCCAAGCACACTAACCGAACTGTGTCGTAGTAAAAGATAATCAAACCTTCTAGAACAAAAACTGTTGGCGCAGTTCGGAAAGTGTGTATCACTAATGCTGATGCACAACAAAAACTAAGATTTTCTGAAACTGCAAGCGTATGTCTGATAAACACTAATTCCTACAGCTTTAATTTCAAATCCCGATAATATTTTACAACGCCCCGCTAAATGAAAGAAAATTAACTGTGACTAGAACCTTGATAATTAATAATATTGCATCATTACAAAGTGTTGCGTGAATCGTATCCATGTCTTGAACCAGGTTAGTTCCTTCACTGTATATGTACCATCAGTTATGATGGTTCAAAGGTGTTTTTCTTCTATTATATTTGAGGTTATTGTCATGATAATGTTTTGGTCAATAAAGGTTATCTTTGAAGAAGGGTCTCATTTTGGCTTAGTTTGTATGTTTTTATGAAGGTAACATAATCAGCAGATGCATTTGTCGAATTGAGTGCAACATACTTTCCTCCTATCATGTTGATTNTTTTATGAAGGTAACATAATCAGCAGATGCATTTGTCGAATTGAGTGCAACATACTTTCCTCCTATCATGTTGATTTTTCATAGGTTATGTAGACCTAATTGTATTGCGATGTATTCAGAAAGCGAAGAGTGTTTTTAGGCAAATGTTTACCCTTGAAGTGCCTTAGCCAAGACAGCCCCCTTTCTAGGAGCTAGATGATGAGAAATATAACATGTGGTTCAATCTTTCGAAACAGACTACTTTGGAATAGCTGTATAACTTGGAAAACAAGTTTTTATAGCAACACGAACAGGTTTTATGCTGCTGGATCGTTTTTTGATTGTGTGTGGCGATCTAATGTATGTGTAAATGTTTGCAGCCTGTAGAATAGTAAACAGGTAACATGCCAGATTGCACCTTTGACTAATGACTTATTAAAATGCCAGCCAGTGGACGAGAACAGCGCAAAACTTATGAGATTGCATGCCATCCTGGCGGCATTGGGATAATTGACTGCATGTGTTATCGTAACATTTCTTTGAATTGATTTGCATTTCTGTGAACGATGTTCTGCGAATTAGTCCGCAGCAATCTTTTGCCATGTGACTGTTTTTCTTCTCTCAATTCGGCACAAGTTTCCTTCTACAAAATCTATTAGTAATTCTTTCACATGTTCTGTCGTGTTTGGTACATGTTAATTACTCGTCTGGAAAAAAAGTTGCAAATGCCAAGAAACAACTATTTTTAATTTAATTCGAACCTAGATATATAAAAATAGATGCCAAGAAACAATTATGTTTATATTTTGTATTCAATGTCAACATGCAGAGAATAATTGAGGGCTGAAAATTCAAAAATGAAGTGCCATTCTCGGCGAAAATGAGTACATAAGAAGGCTTCAACTTTCATAGGTGATGGTGTACTACAAGGGCTAACTCCCAGAGTAACTCGTGCAGTTGCCATCAACAAAGGTGTTGGTAGCAGTGGCAACTCCACAGCCAGTATCATTGAAAAGAAAATGTGACACAGTAACTAAAGATGAGGTAGGCCGATCAGTGTCCTTTTCATAACATTGAACTGCTATTCTGCCATTACGACGCAAAAGCGGTGTGGACAGAATTTGAAGTTATAACACTGTTTAGCAAACAAGTCGTTTGTAATAGTTTTATATTGCCTCAGCAGTTGGAGTAAATTTAAGTTGACGAAAAGTTTTGTTCACACATAAAAAGTGCTTGTCTTTTAAAGTTACGATATAAACAAACGCACACAATGTTGTTGACCATGTTCTGTAACAGTTATATTCTTTTGCGGTAGGCCAATGTTGGGTGCATGCGCAGAAAACTAATAATCAGTATACCTCTTATTGAGCCAAAAGATTTGTATGTTTCAACAACACAGGCAAGTAAACTCCAAAAGTATGGTTTCTTTCAACATTTTATGGCTACACAAGCAAGTTTGTGTGGCGCAATCAAAAAACAGGCTAAGTTTATATTTGTTGCGTGTCTATTGATTGATTAAGGAAAAACAACGATATGAAAATTTGTAACATTCTTGTAGGTTATTGTTAAAGGAAGATACATATTTTAAAGCAATATTTAGTTATTATAACTTTTAATACTTAACTTCGTTTTTTTTTTTTTTTATGAAATTAACGTGAACCTATTTTAAATTTATTTATACTCTTCGGCGTAATAAAGAATTGTCAGACTACAAAAAAAGTGTTTTCAATTGTGCATCGAAATGTCATTGAGAGCTGTACTAAAATGGTTTATTTCAAACCCGTCTGTGTATTTACACCATAAATAAAAGACGCATCAGGTTTAGGAAGCTAGTATAACTACACTACATATACTTTTTTTTTTGGTTGAAAAAAAAAAACTAACCTTATGATTCGACATTAGAGCTAACTGCAACCGTGTTCGTTCAAGGGGGATATGTGACAGTGGAGGTAACTTCACAACAAAGTTTATTCAATAAAAGGGGATATACAACACGGATGTGGCAGTATGGCCAACTCGAATTATGATCATAATGTGGGGAATAATATGCAGGAATAATTTTTTGACTAGAGTAAACGCACCAAATTCGCAGTACCCAATGTGTGTGGCGGACAATTGAAATACTTTTTTGTCAATACAAATGTCACACTTAGATTTCAACTGAAGTAAGGTCTGACTAGATAAATAAGTGATTTAATACAACCGAAATAAATGTAATTTGCAGTTCAGTATTGTTTAACGCAAAAATTAATTCCATGTAACTGTTAGCAGACATGGATTAGGGTTATACAGACACTATAAAACAGTATTTCGGAATGCAGAGTTTGTGCACGGTATAAACGCTGCCAAAATGAGGTTTGTAATTCAAATCACACGTCAAATCACAGGTTTCGTGCGAGGTATAAACAACGAAACTTCGGTTTCGGTTTGAAAATATGATATGAATTAGGATATGTTGAAGTGTAAAACAAAATGTTTTCTTGGTTAAAAATAATGTGTGTAATTGCAGAGTGATTATAAAATTTTGCTGTAGGTATGAAACTAACTAATAAGCAATAAATATGTTGTTTCTTAAAAAAAAGATTCCAAGTACAATTTTTTAATTTTGTGTTATAATCGATTCACTGTATCTTCGATACTTTTGAAAAGAACCTTTGAAAAATCACCCTAGGAGTTACATGTTCAATTGGTTATAAAAAAAATTGTATATAGAAAACGGTTTTGTCTTGCTTTTAGCACTGAAGCACTATATAAATTGGTTGTTTTAAGTTTTAAGTATATTTTTTCAATAAATTATAATAATTTGTTAAAAGTCCGTACGAATTAACAACGGATTTTGAAGGGACATGTTGGTTATAGCTGAAAAGAAATAGTTCGTAGGTTAAATATTAATATGTATAAATTTAATGCCGTAATTGTAAAGTTAATATTGCTAAACTATATATTTACATTTTTACGTAGCACTCATGGGTAAAGATTTCACCGTTATTAATTGAAATTAAATAAATTTCAGTTGTTGTCCAGCGGACTCGTACACTCCATCTTGTTCGTTTGGGCACGTTTTTTTCAGAAGTATAACCACGCCATATTGGAGACGCTGAATTGTGGTTATAAAACTAACGTAACACATTCTTTCTACTTACAAGATAATTCTAGGTTAAGATGTAATTTTAGTATTAGCGTTGTTATTTCTGCAGTTTATCAAATAAACGTGCAAAATATAGAAAGGCATTTGAATATTTCCGTTACGTTATTCCCTTCGCAAAGAATGCAAAGGAATCGAATTTTGGTCGCCGCCAACTGATAATCGATTATTTTCGAAAGCTTTTTGTGGAGACCAAGAGATGGCAGCACATTAGCGTTGGTTCTTCAGTGCCAAATGTTAGCCGTGACTCGTCTTTCCGCCGCATAGTGTTGTTTTTATGTTGCAGTGAAGAAGCGCGACAGTTCTTGATGGAACAGAGATGTACCTACACCGCAGGTTTCAAAATGAAAGTGATTTTGTTCGCTGAAGAGTTTGGAAATCGAGCCGCGGGCCGTGAATTCGTAGTAAATGAAACGTTAGTGCGGGGCTGGAGGAATTTTTCTCACTTATAAGTCGCACCCCGAGTTTTCAATAAATTTTTTTTTTAATAAAATGTGCCACTTATATGCGATAAAATACGGTACCATTTATCACAGTGAAATCTTTAACCTGAGTGCTACTTCCAAAAGTTTATTATGTAAAATTTAACTTTTTCCTTACAGCAAATATGTAAATAAATCTTAATACAATAAGTAAACTTTAATTAAATTATATAATTAACAGTTCCGATATATACTTCAATCTAACTTTTTGTATGTATTACAATATTTTGCTAAATTGATTAGTATTTTTTAGACATTTGGAGAATTTTATTAAAGTATATGACAGTTAAGATTACATGGCATTGTTTCTCTTCAAAAATAAATTTTGGTAGTTCCCACATGGACACTGTTAAAAAATTTTTGACAGCTCCCACATGGCACTGTTTGTTTACAAAACATTTGACAGGTGTCACATGGCAATGTTTTGTTTACAAACTGCAGAAGGATACATAATTGGCTCCCCTAAAGTAGATCTTTAGCAGGGCTTCAGAAAATCTTGAAGTTACCGTGAATACATTATATCTAGCAACGCATGCAATTTTAAATAACATTTTTGTCATTCTTATGATTTTCTGTAAAATACATACTTCCTTTTAGTACTGCTATAACAAAAACTAGTTTTCCCCCACCCCCCTTGTTAATTTAATTAGTTATTTCCTAAATAAAATCNTTAGTACTGCTATAACAAAAACTAGTTTTCCCCCACCCCCCTTGTTAATTTAATTAGTTATTTCCTAAATAAAATCGCACGTGAAACACAAGTTTCCAAAACGGGGTTTCGTCAGACAGTATAAATACTTCATTAAAACCCGAGTTTGAAAAGTTAGGTTCCCAAAACTGAGGTTTCTGATGATAGTATAAATGTACTGATTTTGACAGTTGGATAGGCGTCTGGCATGCCATCGTTGGGAACATGAGCAGAACACAAAAATAAAGTTCTAGGCTGGTGTTTATAGTCAAGTCTGTTATTTCCGCATCATGTTTCATAGTCTTCAAACGATACCACCTTCTTTGGAGGCAGTGTGCTCAAGGTATAGCTTTTATTTTCACTACTTCTGGCTTGGTCAAGAACGAGCTTGGCATGTGTAAAGGCTTAAACTAAAACGAAACATTGGTGGCTAGACACTAAAGAGAAATAAATATGGATTATTTGTCACCAAGACGTAATGTATGCATGATATATGCAAATTGGAAAAGAAAGTATTCCAAATTACACATAAGAATTGTTAATACATATAAACATGGTTAAAATAAACAAAGTGATAATGTGGTGAAAAATAACTAAATGGCTTTTCTTGCAATAGGTATGTCACAAAGCATTACATACTATCTGATACACACCTGTATCAAGTACTGTAAATGAGTTTACTGCCGATGTATTAAATACATGTAGTATAAGTTTAACATTGTATTTAAAATGTACGATAAAAAGGAAACCCAATTCTTGATTTAGATTTGGAGATGGCATAGTGAAGGGAGTTAGTGTTTTAAATGTAAGAGTACAATCTATGAATAAGTTTTCGTTGNTAGATTTGGAGATGGCATAGTGAAGGGAGTTAGTGTTTTAAATGTAAGAGTACAATCTATGAATAAGTTTTCGTTTATACTATTTACATATAGTAACCAAGTTTATTTTTTCAGCCGGTTCATGGCTGCAATACTCGTTATTTTGCCTTGTTGCATTACGATGGCCTGAAACAATCTCTGCTTGGGAGTGAGTACACTTAAGAGGGACTACAACACATCTAACTAGACTAGGCCCACAGGAATATAGCAGAACTTCCGACACTGGATCATCAGAGGGGGCCACATTTCGGGGTCAGCAACAACACTGCCCCCATCCTCGTGCTCTCCACACTGGCGCCCAAGGGAAGTAATTCACAGTCTGGAGGCCTCTATTCCAGACCGCTAACAATCCTCTTAACACCCATTCTCTCTGATCCTCCACCACATCAGTTCTTTTTTGGAAGTGGAAGATATACGAGAGGTTCCACTATGTCTGGGACGGGTTTTATTGATTTGTGCGGAATATCATAGCCTAAGAAATGTATAGAAATTTTCCAAAATTTTGAGTTTTCTGCAATTAACGAAAGATTTTACTTTCATGCTGTTTCCATGAAGCGATCCAGATTTCTTTTGTGATCTTCTTCATCGTCCCCTCCAACTGTCCTGTCGTCCAGATAAGCAACAGTTATCTCCCATTTCTCTTTGCATATGATGGAATCTATCTTTTTTTTAGACAAGGGAACTTTATTATGTACGCCAAAGGCGATTCTTCGAAATTGATAAAGGTGGCAACATGCCTCGAACGCTGTATATTGTTTATCTTCTTCAGCATTGTAAATCAGTTTGTTGTATGAGAGTAGTCAACGCACATTAGTTTCTTTCGATGTTCACTTTTCACGATCACTATATGTGCTCTCCACATCACCAGGATGTCCCTGGGATATCCTGTATATTTCACGAATGACCTAAATATATCCTAGCTATGATAAGGATATCCCAACAGTACTTTCGCCTTTTGCCTGACACATTAAAATTGTCTCCCTATAATAGAAGTTTAAATTGTATTATCTGTAAATGTGGAATAATTTTTTACTTAAATTGCTCTTGACTTGGTTATGTGGTTTGTTGAGGATATCCTATGGATATCCTTAAAGTACATTCCAATAGCATCCCGAAAGTTTATTCAATGGATATCCTTATAGGATATCAGATGGCCATTCATACACAATTTTACCCGTAATGTTTATGGGAATTTACAAGGTTCATTACTAACCAGCAGAAATATCATAGCTTAACTTGTGGGTTTCATTAATTATAGCCTGGTCATCCTCTGTATATTCGAACAGTACTTTTACATACTGGCTATATTTATTATATATACAAAATCTTAAAATATGTTATTTTATTATTGTAAATATATATTATTCCCACTTTAATTACAATCGTTAATTTTTGTGTGGGAAACTGAGGTACCAAATACAGATGCAATTGGTTATACAAAATTAAATTAATTCTTTTAAGATGCAAAAATGTGGCGAAAAAACATCCTATTTCCGGTTCTTCTTAAGGACGAGACTGGGCGCTTGCTTTCCTTTCTACCAGAAGCGTTGCCAAATGTACAATAATTCTGGTACACACACGAGGATTTGAGGTCTGTTTTCCAACATAGCACTGGCTTTTGTACGAGAATTTCGGGAAACCCGCATCAATAAAATTACAAAAAGAAGCATATATCCTAATTTTGAACAGAGAGCTAATTTTCTGTTGTAATTATCGTTTTACACCTTTCCTATAATATGAAGAGGAAAAAAAATCTTCATTTCTCCTTCTCAACCTGGTGTCAATACTATGCGAATTTTATAGCATTCTATTTTTATTTCTAAGAAATACATCAAGTGACACCTGAACTTTTAATTGAATTGTAAATATATTACGATGTACGAGTTTTTAGATGTCTGGTACGATAATTTTGGTTTCTTGGTACAATAATTACACAAGTAATTACTCTCAACCATGGTTCCTGCAGGGCAAAAAATGTTGGTTACAACTACAAGCAAGTGGGGTGAATGCACCAGTTACCGACCATGTACCAGTTCCCGACCACTTGGAAAAAAAAAANTGTTGGTTACAACTACAAGCAAGTGGGGTGAATGCACCAGTTACCGACCATGTACCAGTTCCCGACCACTTGGAAAAAAAAAATATTTAAAACTAAGAACAAGTCATTGTATTTTTAAAAGTCCCTTCAATCAATGTTTACTCAAAGACTTTTAAATTTTAGGGAAAATTTAATTTTACACACTAATGTGATTTCAGCAGTTGCTGGGATTTTTTTTATGTTTGGCACCACTGGCAATATAGCATTTGACTGAATCTATCAGCTACATGTGTCTAATGTAATTAGCTATTTTATCAACTTATATCGACTTAATATTTTGTTGTTTCAATGTTTCTAAGTAGTTTTCTATGCTAAAAAATTATGGAAAATTGATTGAACTAACTGTTTTTTATTACTTTTAATCAAAACAAAATAAAACAAGCATGGTCGGTTATGGGATCATTATGTTAACTTTTGCGTCAGTATCCGACCAGCTGGTCGGATACTGAGAAGATCAACATTGAGTAGATCAAAGAAAGGGTGGATGAATTCCCCAGTGTTTTATGGAAATGTAGCAAATAATTTGTTACCTTATTTAAAATATAAAAATACAACATTTCCAGTATTGTATCTAATTGATGGTCACAAGTCCCACATAATCCATGAGCTTGCAATGCTCTGTAAAGATAATGACATGAGTTTGTACTCATTGCTCCCAAATGCCACACACATACTCCAACCAGTAGAAGTGTCTCTTTTCCGACCCATTAAATATGATTGGAAAATAATTTTTTTCAGTTTGGCGAAAAAAACTGGCTACAGAACAGTCACAAGGGACAATCTTGCTCCTTTAATAGAAAGTGCTTTGCTAGCAGCAACAGAAAATGTTTTACAGAAGGGGTTTGAAAAGTGTGGAATTTATCCGTTTAACAAAGAAAATATCGACCCCGGGAAATGTTTATGCCATGAGTCTAAGGTATCTGACAACCATGCCAGTTCAAAACTGAACATTTATTGTTCGTTGAGCCTATATCATCCTCTTTACGCATTTAGGAGTTCAGCAGCAGTGGTGAACAATGATGTGGGATGAATCTGCAAAAGAGATTTTTTATGCATGGAGGAAAATTAAAAACTACATTTTGTCAAAAGATAAGTCAGTTGAACCTCCCAGGTCGACCAACCTAGATACTCCATCAACTACTAACATCCTGACCTGCCTTAAGAAAAGCCTGTTGAAATTTCAAACTCAATCAATCTTGATACTCCATCAACCACTAACCATTCTGATTACGCACAAGGAAATTCTGCTGAACTTTCTACATTAAAAAAACCTCGATGGTCCATTAAGCAGCAAGAATCCTGACCCCTCACAATATATATCTGATGAACTTCCTTTTTTTTTAACCTTGACATTTCAATAACCAGTTACCATACTGACTTAATGATGACTGATTTTAATCTGGATCAAGTGGATTAATTCAATTCTGATGGTGGTTCGATTGAAACAACCAGCAACTAATAAACCATCAGTCAATTAAAGAGGTTTGTCAACTTCAAGAAGTATCCCTCCCTAAACCAAATATGACTTGTGTCACACCGAAAGCCAATAGGCCTACAACAAATACAATCAGCCCAGCCTTTGCTGACTGTGTGGTTTGGCTCACACAGTCACTTGTAAAAAAAGGAAGAAGAGTCTCACAAAAAAAATATATCATCCAGACCCTGTTGGGACTGGATCTTGGGTGGAATACTGGGAACATCATAAAGAATTAAACTATTAAAGGAAGAGAACAAAAGGAAAAGATTTGAAAGAAAAGAAAGGAAGAAGAGTAAAAAAGGAAACAAACAGAGAAAGAGGCAAAGGAGTATAACATAAAAAAGAAAAGGAAAAAAAACAGTTTTTATCTTCTGAGGAAGAAGATAACGATTTGATGGAGATTGCATGCCACTCAGTCTTGGATAATACTGACCTAGCCGACTGTAGGAACCTAGAACCCCTACACCGACCAACGAGCTGATGAGAGATCCATTGGACGATGATCATGCTTTAGTAAAATTTCCATTTGATGCAGGAAACGAAGAAACCCATTTTGTTGGACAAATTTTAAGAATGCAGGGTAGTGAGGTTTTAGTTGTTTGTCTTCGGAAAAGTAATAATGTGAGAACAGACACATTAATCATTGAAAGAGACCACATAGTATACATACTAAAACCTACAGCGTTGGGTGGTACAAAGAGACAAAAATCTTGTGTTTCCTTTGATATCAATTTCAAAAGATTTAATGTTCACTAGTAGGCTGCATACTAAGACGAGTAACATATTGTGTACACAGTAAAACTCTAGTTCCATGAAAATTTTACTTGAAAACATTATTTTAAGGCTTGCTACTAGAAAACATGTTTTTTTTATCAGTCTTAATGAATACTAGTAAATTAATTTATAAATGAAAGAAATTATTTAGTGCTTGGTAACTGGTGCAGTATTGGTCGGTTATTGGGGAAAGTGGTCGGTTATTGGGGAAAGTGGTCGGTTATTTGTGATGTGGTAAGTTAAACAAAAAACATGTAAAAAAAAAAATTAAGTAAAAACTAAAACAGAGTCTGCCACAATGAAATATAAAGGAAGTACTTTCAAATTTTATGGTGATAATTTTTTATAGTAGAATGGTTAATTTCCTGCAAAGGTTTAAAGTTTAAAAAGGCTAGACTGGTCGCAAATTGGTACATTCACCCTGCTTTTGTAGTGTTCAGAAGTTGAGGGTGAGTAATTTTTTTTTCACATTTTTTTTACATGTGTTCAAGCCATTTTTGTAAGATTAACGAAGATCGCCTAATCTGTGTGGTGGGGCGTGTTTGAATCGTGTATATGGAAGGTTGTGGCAAGACAAAAGCTACTTAGGTTACAAAATTCCATAGTGTATAGTGCTCATCTTGTCGTCCACTATATTAGTACTGAAATGTCAGATATTCCAAGTTGAAAAATGCTTTCTGAAGCATAAAGATAAATATAAAGAATAGCAACTTTTCTGAAAGTCTGGGAAATAATACATGTAAAAGTAATATATAGTCATTACTAATTAAACTTAATACGAATTTTATTGGGGCTTCACGTAATTTGCAGTATATACCATGAAATGTGGTAGTGAGAAGGGCTATGAAAATTGGGGTGTTTATGTGGTAAAACATGTATATGTATGTCCAACACGTTTATATTTGGTCACTAAATCATATTGAATGCGAGAATACCTTTTTAAACAAATCCTTAATTTATAAAACGTCATTCACATGGTATATTTTTGCCGAGGCGCCAAGACTATACAGGTAAAAAACACTGCAAACAAACAGTGTCGGAATATCATGTATTTCTGTTGAATTTCTCAAGGCTTATGGAGTATGTACTGCAAATGGCATGTTACCCCTAGTAAATTCGTGTTCTGTGTGATAAGTAATTTTGACTTACAGTGATTAAGGAGCCCAATTTACAGGTAATTTACGTATATTTTAAGTGTTTTACCCTACAATTTACGTGATCTTCATAGCCCTCCCCTCTATCATATTTGTGATAATGTTACCTGAGCGGTCCAGGATAGTAATGCGGTTGTCGTCTGGCGACAATGTTAAGAAAAGTCAGAATATGACACAATATTCTTATTTCGCATAGAATGGGCGCCAGCTCACTGGGTGAGCATGAAGTCAAAGTTCTCAGGATCGTGGGTCGAACGACCATGTAGCTGCATCCCCTGACACACATGGTACAAATCTAAAGTGAAAATGTAAAATAAGCTGGGTTATTCAGGCACCTTAGTATTACCTTTTACCTTTTAAATGAAGGACGCCTCCTTGAGGCATCGATGACTTCCTGGATAGGGCCAGGGCCCGAAATACAACACTAAATGAGAACTCACAAGTCTCGGTTAACTCAAGTAAATTGTATTGCCGAATAGTGTACACGGTTACACATACAATGCAAATTAAAGCGGACCTACTCACAAGGCTTGCCAGTGGCATTTACTTTACAAAAAGGCCAATAATGGTGCGAAAACTTACCATAGTAATTAGGCTTCGGGAAAGAAATAAAATTTCGCATTCTTCTCAACTGTGTAATTGTAACAGCCGAACACTGTATATGTTGTACCTGAGCCACTGGCAATGGTTTATTTCTAATTATCGACGATTTTCTCAAATTATTCTACGTTTCTCAATGTAAACAAATAGCCCATACACATGTGCAACAGCCCTCTCTCTGATCACAGTTGTTTCCAATATGGCTTTCGATTGCATTTGATTATAGCCCAACAGTGTGTGCTGCAAATAGCACATCACAATTTATTGAAATTCATGTAGTGGTAATAGGCACGTAAATAACCTAGTATGTCACCAAATGTACACAGAAACACCTAACCCTCTATTTAAATCGAACACATAAAACTGTGGTAAAAACCGACATAATAAGTATTAAATTTAAAGGAAAAAAATTAATAAATTGCCTGATAGAAATGGTCGGAACAGATACTTGTGTGTTAGTTTTGTCAAGTCAATGGGCTTAACATATTGCATCCATAGTGTCTTCCTTCTCTGTTAAGCAATTAAGTTTATGTTACAATGGGCTGATACTAACTGCTGATACTATGATGATGCCACTTACTAAAGATTAGGTATACTGCTCTAGTGTTTTTACAATAGTGTGACGACAATGCGACAAAAGTGACTAGCCTATTAGAGCCAGTTGACGATGACGATATAACAGTGAGTGATAGACCTTATTTTAACACACCCGCGACAAGGAAGAGGAAGAATAAATATAATGTGTATATTTAAACGAAAACATAGATGTGCATGTGGAGAGGATTTGAATATAATCTTAAAGTGTATTATTTAAAGAGTCATATATTTACAGGAATACAAGTAGCCCATACTAAAAGTATAATAAATTTAGAGAAGCATATACAACAAATGTTTATTACATTCTTCAAGTTGACAATTAAAAAAAAAAAAAATTAAAGAGATGTTTTTTTATTTATTTTGTTTAGATCCATATGTGTTATAGCAAAATGTTTCTGACCTAATAAAACCATTAAAATAAATAAACGTAACTTAAAAACATGCCTAATTATCCTATGATTCATTCATTTTAGTTTCCAATAACAAAGATAGATGGGAGCAAAATATATCAAAGCAACGACAAAGTAGCGCTATTGTAAAATCGATAGCCAACAGTAGTGTACGGCGGTCGCAGTGTCGTGTCACCGACAAACACCGTTTATGCTAGCTGTGCACAAACAATCTCTGTGTCCCAATATTGAACTGCTTTTCTGCTAAAACGTCTAGCGAAATGGCATGGTTTATATTTTAAGTTTGTAAACAAATACTTTGAGATATATGTATACTTCCTCTAACCAATTTGTAATGCAGTATTATTAAATTCAAACTTGTTAAAGTATTTAAAAAATAAGTTATAAAAACACTTTCATCATTGTTGACCATGTGTATTAGACAGTTATGCTATTTTCGGGTAGGTCAATGTTGGTACATGCACAGAAAACGAATAAGCTGTTTACCTCATCTTTGGTCTACAGTAACATGAGTCAATCACATTTCAGAAATATGTCTGTACTGAACTGCAGTGCATGCCATTAGCAGGGCCTTAACAGCTTATTTTTGCTTCCCGGTATCAAAACTGCAGGAAACCTCAAGGAAGGTTTGTCTGCATCCCTATANGCCTTAACAGCTTATTTTTGCTTCCCGGTATCAAAACTGCAGGAAACCTCAAGGAAGGTTTGTCTGCATCCCTATAACTTCTATCGGAGCACATGCAAACAGCACACAACATGGCCTTTCAACCCTAAGCCACTGTACAAACATTACTAAGAAATTATGTTGTTTACACAAATAAAATGCCTTTCATTATAAACAACATATTCGGGATAAAATGGTATTAACTACATCCCATCACATCTACTACATGCTCAAAATTATTCCCACAAATTTAACCAAAATGCTACTTAGAGAACACTAAAAAAAATTCAAAATGCCACATTTTTGTCATCTAAATATGAGTAGTAAGAAATCAAACACTGGCATGATGTCATTACAAAAGGNTTCAAAATGCCACATTTTTGTCATCTAAATATGAGTAGTAAGAAATCAAACACTGGCATGATGTCATTACAAAAGGAACAATTGTCAGTATGAAATACTGAAATTTTACATCCCACCTTAAATGTTTGCTGAAATTACTCTAATTGAATAATTACCACAACTTTACCACCGACAACAATTCTCCACAGTGTATTTCTTGCCAACCTTAATATGGCTACTAGCAGACGACCAGAGCTTTATGTTTGTTACATAATGCCAGCTCCTCCCCTTGCCGGAATTACGATACTTCATATGATATATAAAATGAAACAAACAACACCTTAACTAATGTTTTCCCAGAAGCCCTACACTGAAGAGCCACACTACACACAAGATTGAACCTATCCACCGGAAAGACACCTTCCCAGCTGCTTCAGGGCTGTGACCTTCCCCTCTTAGGAGGCAAGGGCAAGGGAAGACACGAGTCCCATAGCAGACAGAGAAGAGACAAAGGAGACATAAACACATAATCCTTGAGGCAAGATAAAATCAGTGCTGCCATACAGCGCAATTGTTACCCGCCTACACTCGCCCGCCTTCTCAACTACACCCAGTCCAGGTGGTATATGTTCGCATCCACCCACAGTCAATGTGCAAAAAGGGTTTTTTGTTCAAGATTCGCCACAATGTGGAGCGGCCATCACCAGATCATCAAGGCACTAGGTGACACTTACTACCTAGTGTGCATGAGCAGGAGGTGGAGCGCCACTTATCATCGCGATGCACTACGCCTCGCCGATGCCGATGTCGTGACCTCCAGCCGCAGATGGCAACATGAGCATGCTTCTACATCAGAAATCCATGATGACAGTACACGATGCATGCTCCAAGCTGAGATGCCCGTAATCACAACACTCACAAGGGATCCAACGGTCTGTGCCAGTACAGCAGTCAGCTCACAAATCACCACAGAAATACCTGCATCTGCCACACCGAACAACTGTCCAACAGTGTCCAACCTCCAGGACATCGTGCAAGACATACCACCTGGGCCACCTGCCGATGGCCTTGAACACCAGGTGATCTTCACACCTGATGGTGCCGTGATGACCTCGAGACGCCCCACATATCCCATGTCATTCATGGGCTTATCAGCCTCCGAGCCTGGCACATCATCAGGACATAATGGGGACGCCCAGCCACCCACCCCGCGCCACAGGCGACCCTGTAGCCGTCTGCATAGTGCCAACAGCAGTAGCAGCAACGACGAATCAGGCTCCAAGGACGACTGCTTGCCACCTTATCGCTCCAAGCTGCTTCGTCGCACATGGCATGCCATGTGCACAGCTTGCGGGTGCCTCTCAGCATCCAAGGCAATCGCCACAGCGCTGCCGTCTTCCTGGGGTCACCGCCCCTGGCCAGCACCACAGCTGCAGCAAAGTAGGTACCACCTCCAGCCGGGTGGGAACATCAAGCCACTGGCGCACTGCTGCACCTGATGATGTCCAGACATCAACCGGAATCGACAGACGAACAGCCAATTCAAGTAAGGGGAAGGGGGTAGTTAAGATGTCCACTTGACATCGCCTTGAGACTATTCATCCCGTCACCTGCCACCTCACCTGTTCAGTGTTCACGATTAGTCCGCACGAGTGCAGTGTACCAATTAAAGTGCAGTGAAAACTGCTGTGAGATGTAAATAAGGCTTTGTAAAGCAAGGCATGTATTTGTTAAATTACAGTGAGTTTCCATAAAGTAAACATTTCATAATGCAGTTATGTTAATGACACATGTACAAAGTAAATAANTGTTAAATTACAGTGAGTTTCCATAAAGTAAACATTTCATAATGCAGTTATGTTAATGACACATGTACAAAGTAAATAAGCGGGTGTTTACTGAGCAACACATATGCCGCTTAACATAACAGAACACACATACTCAAAACGTTTTGTTGTAATAAAATAGTTCGCTGTTTTCCAAAGTTATATTTTGTCAATCTTAAAAGGATAACACATATACATTCATTTTCACCTATACACTGAACTGGAAATAGGCACTGAGTCGCCCAGTCATAAAGTAACCATTTATTCTGATGTGTATGACATAAAAAGTAACATTTATGCTCTTCATGCTAATTATTTACATTCTTTGTAATATTAATTTTGTTTTAAAAATGAAAGCGTTCGTTCATTTCACAATTTTTTTCAATTTAGAGCACAGTCACTACCTAGTTTTTATGAAGTGAAACTACATGTAGCACAAAATTACTTGGCAAGTGCTACCATTTTCATTTGTATGCAGTTAGCAACATTTTCTCAATAATGATTGCACTAATATTGTACGGAGTAGACAAATGGAAAAGGCAATTGTAAAGTTTAGGAGCTTTTCAGTTATAAAAAAAAAACCTTAAAAGTAGTAAATTTCCATGCTACTAATTACGCAGAACAGTAATATACTAGGATCATTAACGTATGACTAATTTCGTAATATGTGCCCACCTAACCTACCCCACAATAAGTGAATCACTATTTTACATTTTTTAACTAACCTAGGATTGTAGGGTGTTAATCTAACCTAGACTTGTAGGATTATACACTAACCTAGGTTTTAGGGTTTAAAACTAACCCAGGGTTTTTGGGTTTTAAACTAACCTAGGATTGTAGAGTTTTACACTAACCTACGATTGTAGGGTTTTACACTGAACTACGAATTTAGGATTTTTGGGATTTAAAGGAACCGTAAAACACACCAAAACAATATTAATCAACTCACCTAGGTAGGTATAATTCTTCTGTCAATGGCCAATTCAACCTTACCTCATTCAACGAAACACCATGTTCCACTAAAACTCAACATATGCAAATATTACGCTTTGATGTACTCGTTCATAGCCGAATATTACGCACTAACACTCGTTCATAGGCGAATATAATGCACAGAAACACTCGTTCTTGCTTTCTCTGTTTTAAATCCGCCGATTACGATGACAAGAATCATGCCAGCAAAGGCGCAATGGCTACTGACCTGCTTAAAAATTAACCGTTCAAATGCCTGTAATGACATCCGTGGCCACTAGGTAGTGTCGGATCAGCAATGCGCGGCCATTAATAATGGCATTGTGCATGCAGAAATGCAATTCCACAATTCACAATCTAAGATAATTTATGATATGGCCAAACTTGTATTTTACGTTAGGTTTTCTTCAAACCTACATTTTCAGTAAGATATGAAAGTGTTTTTTATATTGCCACTCTGCAACATAATACCATTTTCATGTATGTTATGAAACATCCAGTATGAGTAATGCTCACATAAACTGTTGTGTTCTGAAAAGTTCCAGGCCATATTTAAGTGATGTGCAAAAACCACTTTGATGTCGTGGATAAGTCTGAAAGTTTCAAATAATTAAACCAAATGGTATTTTCAACACAGGTTATGTATATTTAATGCTGCATTATACCATATACAGTATAGAATTTTTTTTATTTCAGAATTATTTATATTAATGTAAGTCAGTAATTTTTGTTTTCTCTTAATTATTTTCTCCTCCAAATGAGGTAACAGTAATTAGTTTATGTTAACCACCCATCCATTTTTTAGGGTTCAATTAAATAACTAAATTTTCCAACCCATAAATATANTAATTAGTTTATGTTAACCACCCATCCATTTTTTAGGGTTCAATTAAATAACTAAATTTTCCAACCCATAAATATAATAATGATTTTTCAATTTTGTAATTATTAATGGGGAACATGCACATTTTTTGCTGGCACTTTGTTTTCATTCATATATGTGTTAGAAATGTATTCACAAAATATCACGATTTAAAAATTAGTTTTGAAAAAGTTATGTTTGAATGAAAGTTTTAATTTTGAAACGCCCGCCAAAAAGTGGCTGTCGCGCCTGCTCTCTCGGTGACGTCGCAAGTCAGATACAACCTCGGCCGCCGCGTTTGTTTACTTCGGCGNTGGCTGTCGCGCCTGCTCTCTCGGTGACGTCGCAAGTCAGATACAACCTCGGCCGCCGCGTTTGTTTACTTCGGCGGTGATGCGTATTTGGTTAAATAGAAATTGTTTGAAGTAATAAAAAGAGAAAATAAACAGTCAAGTATACCAAAATCATCATTTACCAAATAACATGGCGTCACATGATCATGTAGACGCAAAAACACCTGATAAAATATTTGTTAGTTACAAAAAACGAAACCAACAGGAAGAAGTGGTTTAACGCAGTTAGGCAAGACATTGAAGATGTTTCGCCAAAATCAGTTATTTCTGTTTGCGAAGACCATTTTGACGTACGTAACTATATTGTTTCCCTTATGTAGGCAGTTTTAACACTGAACTTAATATCTACTATTTACATCTGACCTAACTTTCATTACGGTACTATGGTATTGTTTAATATGCACCACAACGCGTTTAGCAATTCATATCTGATGTAGACGTGAGCATAAAAAAATATTTTAACGTATTTCATAATAGTAAAGGCATATAAATATGTTTACAAAAAATTTAGCCGCACAATGTAAATTTTACATTTCGTAAGTTTATACATTCCAAGTTAGGCCTAACATACAAAATTTGGTATAGACATTTTTTATTAATTTAATATTACTTCTAACATTTGTTTCAAGAGCACAGCTATGATATTTAGACTATATTCTTGCAAAACGTTAGGTTTATATTATACAGTATTTTTCAAACATAGCAATTTCTAATAAAGTTAAGTTGTTTTGATTTTTCTCTGGTTAACTTTCATAAGCCTAACAATTTACGTTAAATAGCAACCTAATTTTTACTTAAAAAAAACTAAAATGCATGTTTTAAGAAATTTTTACTAAGGATGATCNACGTTAAATAGCAACCTAATTTTTACTTAAAAAAAACTAAAATGCATGTTTTAAGAAATTTTTACTAAGGATGATCTTACTTTCATATTTGCTTTTCTCCTTTTTTCTAAGTTACTGAGATGGACGTTATAAAAAATTATGAAACCAGACCCACAAAATTGTCACTAATTAGCCTATGCGTTTTACGCAAGTAAGCTAGGTTTTACTTTTATAACCCTTTCCCTCAAATAAACAAAAAGAAAACAGCTTTTGAGAATAAAACAGAATCTTAAGCTTTTATTATGGATTTTCTTCGCTGTATTTAATCTCATCCCAGGTAATTAGTGTTTCTCAAACTACCATATCTATCTTTTCAGCTTATGTGTACAGTTCTTACAGTATAAAAATAAAGTGCAGACACAGCTATCATGACGTCAGAATAATAAAAGGTATGTTAGGTACACAAAACATAGGAAACAATAAGATAAGCAAGTTATTTTTTAAATAATTTTTAGTTTCTCAACATTATATCTGAGGCCTCAATATAGTGATTATAAACTAGGTGGAAGGCGGAAATACAGGTTTGCCGGACGGCAGCACAGCTTTCTGCCCGCCACCAGCCCGCAGCTGCTCCTGAAGTTGTACGGTGTCGGGTAGAGACTAGCGTGCTGGCTTTAGGCCTACTGCCACCATACTGCTCGTTATCTGACATTTATAAAGCGAAAAACGTTTTTTATGAATACTGAAACGCGGTTTAGAATCCAGAAATATTTNAAAAAACGTTTTTTTATGAATACTGAAACGCGGTTTAGAATCCAGAAATATTTGTAACCTTCTTTCTCCAACACAACATTACGTTTCATTTCTAAATAATGTAGTTAAATTTATCACAGACATCAAGCATGGCGCACGACAACACAGTACGCTCACTGCATTCGCCTTCATTACAATTTTTTTATTCTTGGTAATGTAATACCTATTTCATATTTGAAATTTCTACTTTGAATCTTAGCAATCGCAAACACAAACTATAATAATAATAATATGTATTATCAATAAAACCTACGAACAAATAAGTTTTAACGTGTGATGTAGGCCTACAGTGCTTTGAAGAACACGACTGTGCGATATGAGACACATTCTTACCTTTGTAATTTTACACCTCTTATTTCAGGTTACACAAAACAATGAGTATTTAAGTAATCAAGTAGTATATCGATATCTACTCATGGCAGATTGTCTGACTGCGCTTTCACAAAGTTGCCTTCCATTTTAGTGCAGCATGTTTGCAATGTGCCGGGACCAGCCGCTGGCGTATGACTAGTGACGTCAAACCAATGAGAGAGCGTTCTGCATTCACGTGACAGCGGCCGCGAAAGTTACTGTTNCTAGTGACGTCAAACCAATGAGAGAGCGTTCTGCATTCACGTGACAGCGGCCGCGAAAGTTACTGTTTTAATACCAAAATAACTTTGTCAAACCCAATGTTTATGCAAAAAAATGGCAAATTTTTATTTTCATACGCATAAACAAATGTGTTTGTATCATTTTCAACAATATTTGCGAAATTTGCAGGTTGCCCATTGTAATCATTTTTAAAGTTGTAATTTTTCTTTTGTGATTTTTTTGTTTAGTTTGGGTTAGAGATTTACCTGCGGTGCACCGGATCCGGAAGTTACCTGTCTTGGCAACGATTGATTGGTCCATGACCTTGCTCCAAGGCCGGCTTCTTGGTGGTAATTTTAAACAGGGCGGACGTTTCCGCTGTGACAAATCGCAAATAATACTGAATTGTTAAACCCATGAAAAGACTAGCAAAAATTATCACAGCAATAGATAATTATAGATCACAATGAGTAATGAATTATTTACACAATTAATACAATTCATTAAAACTGCACCATTAATCTTGGAGCACGAAAGGAAAAAAATTTACATTATATAAAATGCCTCTCAGCTCCATAACAACAAACAATGAAATTACAGTGATCCAAACTTTACTATATAAAGTAACAACCTTNAAATGCCTCTCAGCTCCATAACAACAAACAATGAAATTACAGTGATCCAAACTTTACTATATAAAGTAACAACCTTAAACATTTTAACTCTTTCTTGACTTAGTAAATTTCCTAGCACCCATTTAACTTTTAAAGAATGACAGAAAGGAGGGCAGCAAACAATTACCCATCAAAGCCTCCTTTTCCTTTGAAATTATAATAAAAACAATTATGGTTGGAGGCAGTCGTATGGGTTTCGTCAGCGCTCCAAAAGATAAAAATTTCAATAATGGACAACTAACACTTATAAAATATTTACGCACTAACGATGAAGTCATGGAAACAGTGCAACATCAAACATTTATTAAACTTGGCCGGCAAACAAAGACGAACACGACATGTTATAAAGAACACACAGCAACGCAACACCACAGTTAAGCCAAAATGTAATTTGGAATTGTTGCCAAAACCAGGATTTTGAAATGGACTAGCACTACTGCACACCCAAGGTACAACACAACTACGGCACACAAATTACTATAACATTAGAAATCCTACCACAAACGTTGTTTTCCACGAATCGCCATTTTATGTTCCTTATCACTGTGTAGCGTGACAGGAAGAATAGTCAACTCAACAACATGATACAGCATTGACCTCTGCTGGGCGAGTTGAAGTGCGGCTAAACCATCAGGTGCAAACGGAGAACTAGCAGGTGTAACGTAGTGGCGTGTCGTAGACATAAGAGGGGCGTCAAGTAGGCAGAGCGGGGCCATGCAAGTACTTAAACTACCACGGCCAATCAAAAAATTATGACGCATGAAGGGGGAAGGGAAAGGAAGGGAGCCGACCCCAGCAGAGAGAGCACAACTGCGCAGAGATACGTGGTGGTAAATAAAGATAACACGACGGTGCTAATGTTGCACTGCGATCCCTGGGATTTTCCATCTGAAAATTCCCAGTGCCATCATAATAATTATTTAATTTAGTTGCCCACCAGGAGTGAATAGTTATGTTAGGCGGCCATGACCTTGGTAGAAGAGGTTGCAGGGTCAACATTTAATTATTTAATTTGATAGAGTTTTGTGTGCTGACCATCAAGAAGACGTTGACGGCAGCCATGATATGGTATGACGCCGTACATACTACAGACGCCACCCTTTGTGCAAGGCCGGAGGGGCCGCTAGGTGCCAGATTTGCATGTCATCAATTTTGAAATTAAATTTCTTAGTGCCGGAAGTAACTTTTATATAGTGTTATTTTGCATTTTCCACCGTAACCCAGTCGTACTGGGATGTGCTCTACCAATACCAGTTAGCTGGTAGTATCAATTTCACATATGAATTAGGCAGCTTTTCAGTAACATAAATTTACACTGAGGTGACAAAAGTCATGGGATAGGAATATGGAAATATACAGATGGCAGTAGTATCGCGTACAAAATTTATAAATGGGCAGCGCATTGGTCGGGCTTTCATTTGTAGTCAAGTGATTCATGTGAAAAGGTTTCTGACGTGATATGGCCGCACGATGGGAATTAACAGACTTTGAACACCGAATGGTAGTTGGAGCTAGACGAATGGGACATTCCATTTCGGAAATGGTTAGGGAATTCAACATTCCGAGATCCAAAGTGTCAAGAGAGTGCCGAGAATACCTAATTTCAGGCATAACCTCCCACCATGGACAACGCAGTGGCAGACCGCCTGCACTTAATGACCGAGACCAACGACGTGTGGGCAGAATGGTCAGTGTTAACAGACAAGCAACACTGCGTGAAATAACCGCAGGAATCAATGTGGGACGTACGACGGACGTGTCTGTTAGGACAGTGTGGCGAACTTTGGCTGTACTGGGCTATGCCAGCAGAAGACTGACTCGAGTGCCTTTACTAACAGCACGAAATCGCCTGCAGCGCCTCTCCTGGGCTCGTGGACCCTAGACGACTGGAAAACTGTGGCTTGGTCAGATGAGTCCCGATTTCAGTTGGTAAGAACTGATGGCAGGGTACGAGTGTGGTGCAGACCCCACGAATCCATGGACCCAAGTTGTCAACAAGGAACTGTGCAAGCTGGTGGTGGCTCTATAATGGTGTGNTCCCGAGCTTCATACACACGAAAGAATTTTACATCCAAGTCCCGAAAAATTAAGTATATTGCGTCATTACAACATCCGAGCTAACACTTTATGACTTTCTTTAAAACTGTCAGCACATTTTACCATACATTGAATTTTCAATAAATAATTTGAAACCTATTTCTTTTATTGGTTATATTTTGCAGTTTGTTTCTTGTTACTTCTGAGTGAATTCTGCAAGCTTATTTCAAAGGCTTTTTTTTTAATTTTTAATATATATGTTTTTTTTTAATGTTTTGCTCTATCTGAAAATACGCACATAACTGTCTACACTATTTCGGATAAATTTCTCATGGCGCTCAACAAACAAACCAATTTATACAACCACTAATATAAATCAAATTAGTGCCAACCAACCTTCACCACAACAAACTGTCGCCGTAACGTGGGGCACGGGNCAATTTATACAACCACTAATATAAATCAAATTAGTGCCAACCAACCTTCACCACAACAAACTGTCGCCGTAACGTGGGGCACGGGTACAGATACACAGTGATCTTGATTAGGGCCTACAAGTATTCACTGTACATTATAACATGGGCACACTTAAAAGGGAAAGCTACTTTCTTTGCAGCACTAATCTACATAATGGCAGCATGTCAAATACGGATGGAAATCTGTATTTAATGGACATTATTTCTTTAAACGGCACACACACACACACCGCAGGCCGAGGCCTTGACGTCTGGAGGGGCAGTAGAGAGAGAGAGAGAGAGAGACAGTGATAGGGGACAAGTTATTTTTAGCCAGTCGGGTGAAGATATCAAGGTTGAATAACACAGCAAATAAAACAACATAATGAAACCCTGGAACATATATTTGACAATGTTACACAACAAATTTAGGTTATTGTAAGGGAAGAAATTAACAGAGAGAAGCCACTGCCAAAATTTTCACCACACAGTCAGTCACACCTCAAGTCACTCATCCAACTGATACTGTGAGGGAAGAGAAAGTCACAGAACCTGAACACATGGAAAACACTTACCCTACACAAACCTGCCAGAATCTCACAGAAACAGAGTCCGTGGTTTCGCAAGACATCGGCACCAGTAATGAAAAGCAGAACAAATTGGAAGAAATGCATACAGAAGTTAACGTAGTTAGTAAGGAAATAATAGTTCCAGTTTTCAGCGTAAAAAGCCAACCTGCTCTTACACAAAGTGACACTTTGACAGTTGACTGCTTTCATGAAATTCTGTATGCTAATTTCAAGGGGTGTGTTGTTTTTTTTACATCTCACTTTATCTGCCATTACATATAACTGTCCGCACTGCTCCGAATAAATTTCTCATGGCGCTCAATAAACAAACCAATTTATACGATCACTAATATAAATCAAATCAGCACCAATCACACACCACCACAACAGCATATTGCAGCAGAAGCTTCTTTCCTATCCCATTCACATTTTAATGAGGAACTTTGGCTGAGCAATGGATTTGTTGTTTTTAAAGTACACCTTCATTTAACCAAATTAAAATGAGCCATGCATTCCATACCACCGGAATGTGCCTCCTTAACTTCAACTCGCATCAAATTATTTGAATTAAAATAAGTACCAGTATGGTATTGCCTCACAGTAGTATTATATTGTGCTTTTACAAAATGACCTTTCATTTCTTCCTGACAACGATAATTTGTGCTAGCATACATGTTTCCAGAACCTGTTTAGATTTGTTTCATCATAAAAGTGAAAAACTATTTTGCACCCATATAAAAACTGCACAAAGCACAGTTATTGATTGAAAATAATTTTCGCAGCATCAAGTTGTACGCTATAAACAACACACAGTTAAAAATACTTATCACAAAGAATTCCTGAAAATTTGAACAGTATTTCTTAAATTAATTGTCATGTTGTCAATGGACAACCTGGAATGAGGCGGAGCTTAGTATTAAATTGGGTTACTTATAGGAATGTGTATAATTATGATACAATGAAATATTGCGACGTTTAACAATCTAGTGTTATACTCTTACTTAATACTATTCAAGTAAGATGTTACCATGTGATGTACGCGTTGTTTCCTTAAGTTCTACCCCCTCCACATTGTCATCATGTGACATCAGGAGGTGGAGACCTCTAGCTGTCCATTACATCACACTTACAGTGTTTTTCCTTTAGGATATGTATAAACTGTTGACTGGGCACATCTGAAAGTCATACGTTGAATCTACTTTTCTCCAGATTTTCCTTCCCTCTGCCATGTGTAAAATTTACACTGCCATAGCTCAATGGCTTTATTCATGCATACGTCACGTGAAACCATGGAATTGTTACCAATATAAACATGTTGCTGATAAGCCAAACCATACAGTAAAATGTATAAAACAGAAGAAACACCAACTTCAGTGGCCATTAACTTCAACATTACACTCACTTACACATTACACTTACTTTATTCTGAACAACTGATAAAGTAATGNCAGTGGCCATTAACTTCAACATTACACTCACTTACACATTACACTTACTTTATTCTGAACAACTGATAAAGTAATGAAGAAATAGTAATTGAAAATAATACTTTACCTATACAGCTGTAAAACTTTTCCTGTGTGAGCAAGAACTGTAAATGTTAAAAGCTGAGAAACTAAGAATTCGACCCACCTGAAGCTCTGCATATAGAAGTGGAGATAAATGGACGTCGGGCACTTGCCCTTTTGGACTTTGCTGCTATGGGGAATCGGGGTACGGTACAGCATAACCAGACCCTTAAGGTCAACGGCCGAACTACTCTTGACAGTAGGGATATACCATCACGTAAACCAAACAGAATTCGTAGTCTCACCCGATATTACAGAGGAGGTAATTTTGGGGCAACCATGGCTACGCCAACAACATTGCGTTCTGGATCACGGTCTGCAATGCATCTATATCGGAGACAAGCCGCGGGTGACTGTCAACTGGGAACACAGCCCGAACGCGATGATCCCACCCTCGACTGCACCCGAAGAAATTAACCACAGGCTAGCAGAACCAGAATTTGCCCAGCTTTGACAAATACTGGACGACCATGCTGGAGCCTTCGGCCAAGGGAATCACTACGCCATATGCGTAATATTCAACATGAGATTTTGCTCACCACTGACATGCCTGTTCATAACAGACCCTACTGTGTGTCTGCCTGGAGACGACATCTCATTATGACGCAAGTCCAGGCGATGTAATAGGGGATTGTGGAACTGTCATTCTCATCTTACAATTCCCAGGTAGTTTTAGTCCCGAAGAACAGGCAGCTAAGATTCTGTGTGAATAACAACGACCTAAACAACTTTACGNTTCCCAGGTAGTTTTAGTCCCGAAGAACAGGCAGCTAAGATTCTGTGTGAATAACAACGACCTAAACAACTTTACGCATCTCATCGCACTGCTGGCCATTAACCTAACCCACACTATCCGGGATATAAGAGAAGCAAAAATCTTCAGTACCCTAGACATGCAGTCGGGGTACAGGCAGATTTCAGTACATCGCGACAGCAGAAAGTACACAGATTTTACTACTCCATAGGGCAAAATCCTGCAATTAAGAGTAATGCCATTCAGGCTGAAGAATGCCTCTACCACCTTCCAAAGGATAATGTCCGCCGAGGTCCTTATGGGCTTTATAAGCCAGTTTTGCTTTGCCTACATCGATGACATAATTGTGTAATCAAAGTCCTGGGAAGAGTACTGCAGACACCTCCAGAGAGTACTAGAGAGACTCAAATTGCATGGTTTAACCTGTAAGCTTTCCAAACGCCATTTTGGAAAGACTACCTGGGGAATGTAGTCACACCCAAGGGGAACTACCCCCAGGCCCCTTTGATACGAGCCATAGAGGAGGTCGAAGAAACAACCAACAAGAAACAACTATGTTGCTTCTTGGGCCTGTGTAACTGGTTATGCGAATATGTACCAGACATTGCCCAAGAAATGGCACCCCTCAACCCCTTCCTAGAGAAGGAACCACGTTGGCGGTAGGGAAAAGAACACTGAACACATTTTTCAACCTGAAGCAAAGCTTCCAGAACATTGTGCAACTCCACAGACCACNACAACTATGTTGCTTCTTGGGCCTGTGTAACTGGTTATGCGAATATGTACCAGACATTGCCCAAGAAATGGCACCTCTCAACCCCTTCCTAGAGAAGGAACCACGTTGGCAGTAGGGAAAAGAACACTGAACACATTTTTCAACCTGAAGCAAAGCTTCCAGAACATTGTGCAACTCCACAGACCACNGTAGGGAAAAGAACACTGAACACATTTTTCAACCTGAAGCAAAGCTTCCAGAACATTGTGCAACTCCACAGACCACGAGGAGATAGCTCCCTCATATTGAAGACTGACGTTTGCCAGAACGGGCTGGGGGCAGTCCTATACCAAGAGGACCCCACCAGGCAATCCCAAGTCATTGCCTATGCCAGCACCCGTCTGAACACCACAGAACAAAAACACCACCTTAACANCCCACCAGGCAATCCCAAGTCATTGCCTATGCCAGCACCCGTCTGAACACCACAGAACAAAAACACCACCTTAACAAATAAGAATGTCTTGCCGTGATCTGGACGGTGAGAAAATACAGATACCACCTAGAAGGAAGACACTTCATACTCTGCCCTGACAGGAAGGCCCTCCAATGGCTACGTGAGTCAAGAAATGCTAAAGCCAAATTAGGACGATGGGAAATGTTCCTAACTGAATTTGACTTTAAAGTGCAGCACTGCCCAGGTAAAACCAATGACCTGCCAGACGCTTTATCACGCCAGCCAGACCTTAACGGGGGCACCAAAGAAGACAAGCAATGGGAGAGAATGACGCCCCCCCCCCCTACTGGTTCCTACCAGAAACCCCAAAGAGCACCTCTGGCTCCTCCGGATGCAACTCAGCAGATACCAAATAAGTTGCTGTCAGCAGAAGGATCCAGACATCTAGCGTCTCCTCCAGGACATGCCCCAGAAGTATAAATTTTGAGATGATGTCGTCTGGTCTCGGAGCGGAAAACCCGGGACCCAATGGAAGATCTGGATACCACGCAACCTGAGGGCAGACGTATACCAACACCACCACCACCACCCGCAAGCCAGTCATCCAGGCATCAATCAAACTCTTTGAGACATAGGAGAATGATACACGTGGGACGGGATAAGTCGGGACGTATGGCAGTACGTAAACAACTGCGAGGCCTGCTGTCGTGGTAAGACCTAACCTGTACCACAGCCAACAGGAAAACCCTGTCGACCGCAAACTGCCTGGACCCACTTGGCAGCTGACCTAATGGGGCCTTACCCGAGAAACACCAAAGGTAACAGATACCCGTTAGTGGTAACACATCAGTTTTCCCACTGGGTAGAAGCATTTCCCGTACCCAGTCAGGAAACTCAGAACATTATATTAAAATTCAAGACAGAGATATTTCCATGCTGGGAGGTACCCACAGGCCATATTGACAAATAATGGCACCCAATTTTCCGGCCACAAGTGGCAGACCACATGCAATTCATGGGGGGTAGACACATGGATGACCTCCCCCTCCCCCCCCCAAACCCCATATAATCAGCAAACTAATCCCACTGAGCGGAGAAATCGTAGCTAAAGAAGAGTCTCCATCTCAATGTGGGAGAAGACCACCGCCATTGGGACAAGCACCTACCTAATATTCTCTTCGCCCTCAGGAGGAGAACCAATGAGGCAGTGGGAATAAGTTCCTACAGAGATGCCGCAACTCGAGGACGTCAGACTGACATCAGACTAGCTCGGGCCATGAAGTAACGCGATGCCCAAGACCAGTAAATTACCAGAAAATACCCGCAGCCCAGTACCAGCGTGAGAAGCTTCCGGATGGGCGAGGGCGTGCTTCTCCGCAGCTACCCGCTTAGTAAGGCCAGAGGACAGTTCAACGCGGGCCTTGCTGACAAACAGGAAGGACCCTACACGATTGTGGGATGCCAGGAGAATGTATACTGTGCAGAGGATGCCAGAGGAAGAATCTACAAACCAACCCAAGGGCAGATGCGCCCTTGCCCTGTCAGAACCCAAGACCGCGAGGCTGAGGCACCAGAAGACGAACGAGATGAAGAGGAAGGAAGGGATGACGAACCACAGACACCCACCGAGATTGAACCACCTGCCTTTCGGGACCCAGAAACACACTTGGACCCCAACCAGAGGAGTGTCCAACTCACCCTGACCAGGGTTGAACAACCAGTATCTTGAGGAGCAATGTCCGTTAGAACATTGCCCTTGACCCCAACGGACTTTGTCCACAAGATGGCCGTCAAGCGCAGCCGTATAACCCCCACCGGGTCCGAACTGTCGTGGCAGGGCCCCTTAGACAACCGCAGCAACCCAGCCCCATACTGGAGAAGAATGAGCCCAGCAGAGCCGACGAGGCAGGGGTGCCCGAAGAGCCCCTGCCTCAGACGGTGAAACCAACCACGTCCATTCAGGAGGATATGGCCACCCACCCAGCTTCAACGCCGGACGGCAGGAAGAGTCGAGCAGCGCAGACAAGGCAGAGGTACCCAAAGAGCCTCTGCCTCAGGTGGCAACCCCAACCCGTCCGCCCAGGATGCGAGTACCACCAGAACCTCGATGCTGGACGGCAGCAAGACCGCCACAGCACCACTTTCCATATGTACAGGAGGATGAGCCCAGCAGAGCCGAGGGGGCAGGGAGTGTAGTCTCCAATGGCTACCCAGACGCCACTCCTCCAGGAGCACGGTCTCTCAGTCGTGTCTCAGTGTCTGGTGGCCCCGAACTGGTCACTGCAGAGCATGACACCAACCAGCCCGGTATAGTCGACAAGGCAGGGGTGCCCGAAGAGCCCCTGCCTCAGATGGCAGCCCAGACCA
>NQII01001776.1:54126-155605 GCA_002778355.1 Clitarchus hookeri
GACGAGCCCAGCAGAGCCGAGCGGACAGGGAGAGTAGAGGATTCATTGCCTCTGACAGCTACCCCAATGCCGCCCCTCCAGGAGGAGGGGTCTCCCAGTCGTATCTCAGTGCCTGGTGGCCCCGACCATGACCAGCTGGACAAGAGAGGTGCCTCAGCGCATCTGCCACACCGCCTCTCAAGGTCAGCCACGGCGGTACTTACCGTAAGTCGCCATGGCGACCCACATCAAAATTTACGTGGCCATACCCACAACATGCGGCCTTAAGAAGGAAACGAGGCCGCCCATGCAAACAAAAGACTTCCAAAACCAGTGAGGCCAGCTGAAAAGACAACCTTGAGTGTACAATGCCCGACACCAGGCCATTACCACATGAGAGCTATCATCCCCAGGGGGTAGAACCCATTAGCCGGCCTCTCACCTGCCCCAGTCTACGGGCTAGAGAGAGACAGTGACACACCACGCACCGGATCGCACAGAAGAGGAGTGTCACAGATTCCAACCTGCCTTTCTTGCAAGTGTCAGTACTACATCACTCCCACAGAAAATATTTTTTCTCCCAGATGAGAGTATGTCGCAACGGAAAGGAAGTGATTGACGTGTGATGCATACTGACATACCACGTCTTGGCCTCGTCATCACGTCACCCAGGTGGGATTTGAATCATGAACGACTTGCTACCAGAGCCTATCAGCACGCCCCTAGGCAAGGGGCAACCACGGACACGTCAGCCAAGATCGTTTCACCTTTACGTCAGACGTCACGCCAACCCCCAGGTGTGATAGAAAGCAGCTGGCGCTGCGCCTGAACTCAGGCAGCTGACACAGCAGCCCGAGAGATGGCACCAGCGCACAGCTCTGTCTACAAAGGGAGGAACGACCTCCAAGAGCTGGTGGATATATGTCCCTGCACCGCCGCAGAACGGCAGTTCATTCTCTGCAACTCACTCCACCACCTCGTGTGCTGGAGTTCTCCGCAGACACTAATGTCCTCATTTGGGACCACCACTACCTACAGGACCTCTTCGAGACCTTCACCAGCAACCCCCAAAGAAAACCTCTTTAAAGNCGAGTCCCTTCTGGACAACAGCTTTAGAGTTAGTTAGGGTCAGTTAGTATTATACCTACCTAGCCTCATCTGCTCTTGTCTAGTTTAGACCCAGGTCCCCTTCTTCTGATATTATCGTAGTCTACTTCTGTTACAGTTTCTTGTTAGTTAGGAGTTAGTACAAACCACCATGTCTATTCCTCGCGAGAATAAACACATTTTGAAATCTAAACCCACCTCCCGGAGTACTTATGTCTAGGGTGACTGTGACTTTAACCCCAGTAGACATCAGTCCACCAGGGAAAAGCAGTAGACCCGTAATTACAACCCATTTGCCAAAACTTAGAGTAGGACTGTGAGCTCACTTAACCGGGTGCACGTATGTTCCAAACAGACCCATTAGACAGCCACCCATACTGTGGAGCAGGTACGCCACGATACCTGGTGCACACATACGGTAGAGCCACCATCACCAGGAACTCAATCCACAATATGGCTAGACAGCCATTCCAGTCAATTCATTCCATCCACTACGCTGCCATTGTTGCTGGAAGAAGTGATAAGACTGCTTCTGGAGGTCTGACCCTTTTTGGCCCACACCCACATCGCTGTCAGACATCCAGAGTAACTCACTGCTCTAACCACAGCACCGTTTGTCGCCGGTTGGAGTAATCTGGTACGACTCTGGTTGGCTTGGCCACAACTGTCTTTACACCTAGCTAGGAATCCTCGTTGCCTGCTCTTCCTTAGCGTGGCCGACTTTAGTATTTAGTAGTGCAAAGTGGCGAGCTGGGAAGGCAGCTACTGCCTCTTGAGTCCAACTTGAGATGTAACCCAGCACCAACTGCCCTCTGCAGTCTAAGCCCCCTCCCCCATTATGGAACGAACTCAAGCCGCCCGACAACTGGAGAGGCCTCACCTCCCAGTTCCTCCATGCTCCCTATTTCAGTCACCCTACAAGACCGCCGGCGAGTCACATCAATTTGTCGTCACCTTCCGCCAGGGACTCTATGTACCACTGGGTATATTGAACCCATGGTTCCAACCCAGCAGCCCTCTACGGGCTCCCACCAGCACCGCTAGCTGCAGCACCACCTTCGCCCCAGGACTGGACACAAGTTCGAGCTAGCACCAGCAGCAACAGCGATCGAGTCAGGAGCTACCCTGGACTATGCCCACTCCAGGTAAATCAGTGTGTGTGTGTGTAAACCAGTGTTGCGGAGGACAGTTAAGTCTACACCAGACTTTGTGCCGTGCCGCCAAGCCGCGCGCCCCAGTTTATATACCGGCCGGGGTCTGGTTGGCAGCCAGCAAAATCGAACCTAATAGATGGCCCATGTCTCTGACCAGCACAGTAAAACTTTGCCCGACTGTGACGTCAGTTTCCCCGACGTCATGCGCCAGCTGAATCAACTTCTAATTTTAATGCGCAAATGACTATATTGTTCTGTAGAAGTGTATCAATTTGGTACTGCAGTCATAACAAGAATGTACATTGTCACCCAACATGCACTCTTAAGGAGAATCTCCTATTTCATATTTAGCTACTGCCTTCCTAGGACCAGGGCAGGCACAGTTTAAATCCCTGAAACAATTATCTGAAATTTATACATTTCTACTAGAAATACAAGCTTATATGATGGTACCTATGGCTTTCAAAACTGTCTTGAATATCTGTTGAGTTTACAATAGTTATTTTTTCAGGCAAAAAATAATCATAAAATCTTTCATCATCTTGGGCAGTGAAAAGTTTCAGAATTTTACCATATTGTTCTTAATAATAAGCACAATTAAAAAAGATGGTAGGTTTCTTACAGTGGTACAGAAAAAGATAGAGTAAGGATAGTTGCATTCCATTAGCAGTGACATCCACTGAGTGTTTATGTGATGCCATCTCATTGTCGCAATAACCAAAACCTGCAATATAACAAAAAACAAACTGTCATAA
This sequence comes from Clitarchus hookeri, assembly GCA_002778355.1. Taxonomy (NCBI): domain Eukaryota; kingdom Metazoa; phylum Arthropoda; class Insecta; order Phasmatodea; family Phasmatidae; genus Clitarchus; species Clitarchus hookeri. The sequence continues at coordinate 57,122 of NQII01001776.1, forward strand.
AAATTACCACTCAAAGGATAATGTGGTTTAGTGTCATTAGATGGAGATATACAAGACATTTTACTGAAATAAATGCTTTTTTATTGTGTACGTCTTGTTAATGCATGTACCTATAAATATTAAATTATGCTTTCATGTACACACAAAAAAAAAGCAGGTGTTGGGCCGAACATAGTAGGGAATTGGGCTTGTAAAAAAAAAAAAAAAACACACACACACTCTCTCTCTCTCTCACACTCACCCTCTCCCTCTCTCTCTCTCTCATTCTAAATAAAAGTGTGATACTGGATTTAGTAAGGTGTCTGTGAAACACTGTTGATTGCTACTGACGTGTGATGTCTATTGGAAATCTGAGACTTCACTGTTGGACAAGGGTTCCATAGTGTGGACAGAAGCACTGGCTTCAATCTCCCTGAGGGGGAGTTTGAATGATGAGGCGCTTGGCATTGACTATGCCTCAGTACAATGAGGGGTGTGTCATTCTTTGGCTGGGTACTGGAGGCAGTTGTGGCGAATACTGCTTTATGTGTAGCGAGTTTCAGCACTAACACACATTTACCTTGGTTGGGTCTCGTCCAGGGTAGATCCTGGCTCCGGTGCTGGCTGGAACGTGTGTCCAGCCAGCTGCTGCTGTGCTGGTCACTTGTGCGAGCGGCGACGTCTGGTTGGTTGCGGTGCCTGGAAGTGCGGGCTGGCAAGGCCCAGAGGTACTGGTAGGCCCAGTCATAGACGGACTACGATCTAGTGCTGTTCACTGGCGATCTTCTGAGTGTGGCTGAAATAAGGTGCTAGGGGAGACTGGGAGGTCAGGCCTCGCTGGTCATCGGGCAGCTTGCGCTCGTTCTCGTGGGGAGGGGCTGCTGAAGGCAGAGGATTGCAGGGCAACTGATTAGGTTTAGAGGCAGTAGCTGCCTTCTTAACTCTTCATCTTGCACCGCTTCTATGGGTGAAGGGCATACGGGAAAGGTACTACCGTCTACCACACAAAGTAGGAGCAGGCGACACATTCCCTGGCTAAAGTGTAACCAGAAGAGGTTAGGCCACCAAGAATCAGTCCTGTCACTCCAACTGGCGAAGTGCAATGCGGTGGATGGAGTGAATTATCTGATCTGGATGTCTAGCTGTTTCGTCATGTGTATTCCTAGCGTTTGTGGCTCGACCATACAATTTTCCAAGTACTGAAGCATTTGGTTCAAGGTACAGGTGGCCATCAAATGTGTTTTGTTCGTCGACGTACGTGCGCCTGATTAAGTGTAGTCCACAGTCCTACAATAGTTTCGGCAATATTAGTATCAAGACGCTGTCTCCTGCTTCTTGTGGGTTGACATCTACCAGGTATAAAGTAACAACGAGGTTAAGGTAAGAACACGTGTTTATTCCTTAGTACGGGCCACCGTGTGTATTCCTCTATCTCCTAGCTAAAATACANTCGTCATGTGTATTCCTAGCGTTTGTGGCTCGACCATACAATTTTCCAAGTACTGAAGCATTTGGTTCAAGGTACAGGTGGCCATCAAATGTGTTTTGTTCGTCGACGTATGTGCGCCTGATTAAGTGTAGTCCACAGTCCTACAATAGTTTCGGCAATATTAGTATCAAGACGCTGTCTCCTGCTTCTTGTGGGTTGACATCTACCAGGTATAAAGTAACAATCACTCTAGAATGAGTACACGGGGTTAAGGTAAGAACACGTGTTTATTCCTTAGTACGGGCCACCGTGTGTATTCCTCTATCTCCTAGCTAAAATACATTCCAAAATAATTTGAAGTACTGTTATCCTATACCAAAGTAAAACAGGAAAGGTTTCTTTTCTTTCATAGCCATTTATTTTGGAATGGGGGTAATATCTTATTTTAAAATTATTTTAGAAAAAATTTTTAGGGTATAATTGTTATCTCACATTTCGGGCATATTGAATTTGAGTGCACCTTAATTTGGAGCAGCTTGTATTCTATGAATTATATTAGGGGTTTTGACAGCATCTTGAATAGAAAAAAATTATAGTTTGAGGCAATTTTATTTTAGGGTGTGTTATTTTGGAGTCATCCTATAGGACTTTTTTTTTTTTTAATTTAGCAAATTATAGCAGTTATTGAAAATTTTACCATCTATTTTCATTCACCTCTAACAATTATTTCTGTACGGGATACATTTAAAAGTGGATATAAATTTGTTGAATTTATTTTGGTCACTGACAATTGTGATTCTCTTAGCTGCTACTATACAACTCGGAAGCAGAAAGATCTACAAAAATAGACACCACCTTGCTAGCGGAGCACTGTTAGCCACTTCCATCAGGGTTGCTGAAGTTTATCCACACGTACCTACTGTTACTTATGTTACATGCCAGGGTTGCCTAGCCCAGATACCATAATACCAAGCCAGTATAATAATAATACGAACACTGGACTGAACTGCTGAAAGGAGGAATAAAGACTATATTTATATGACACAGCTGTGGCATATAGATTAATTACAAGTTCATATCCAGGTACAGTTTTTTTTTTTATATATATGAAGGTTATTAGGGCAATACGTGAAAACTTTGTGTGACAAAGAAATAAAACATTATATACCAATTGGTTTTTTAAANCATATGTGAAGGTTATTAGGGCAATACGTGAAAACTTTGTGTGACAAAGAAATAAAACATTATATACCAATTGGTTTTTTAAACTCTTTTCTAACAACGTGATTAAAAAAATACAATATTTTTAGCTTGGATAGCCACAAAGGTGCTGCCAAATATCTTTCATAAAAAAAAAAAATCAACACCTACATGTGATAGGAGCTGAGTAAATTGATATTTTAAATCCAGGAGAGCCTAATGTAACCTTCAACCACACCTGTTCTGTTAATGAAGAAAACAAATGCTCAAAGTCTAATGCACACATTTATCTCACTTTTATTTTATTTTATGGCAAAAATGAAATATGTACTGATGTTAGGAAACTTCAATCCAGTATATAATGTAGAATATCATAGCTGGGGCTCTGTTTATTTTGTTCATCTTTCATGAGAAGGCATTGATTNGGCAATACGTGAAAACTTTGTGTGACAAAGAAATAAAACATTATATACCAATTGGTTTTTTAAACTCTTTTCTAAAAACGTGATTAAAAAAATACAATATTTTTAGCTTGGATAGCCACAAAGGTGCTGCCAAATATCTTTCATAAAAAAAAAAAAAATCAACACCTACATGTGATAGGAGCTGAGTAAATTGATATTTTAAATCCAGGAGAGCCTAATGTAACCTTCAACCACACCTGTTCTGTTAATGAAGAAAACAAATCCTTAAAGTCTAATGCACACATTTATCTCACTTTTCTTTTATTTTATGGCAAAATTAAATATGTACTGACGTTAGGAAACTTTAATCCAGTATATAATGTAGAATATCATAGCTGGGGCTCTGTTTATTTTGTTCATCTTTCATGAGAAGGCATTGATTCACGGTTTACCCTACAAAACAAACTATATACGCATTGTACTTATTTATACTCCTAAAAATTGATCACACATATTAATGTATGCAAGAAAAATTATAACAAACTTATATAATAAATAACACTACTAACATTTATTTACATAACTTATAATGTAGGTGTCGTGAACAATTCTCAAACAATTTCAAAACAGCATCGACAAAAAAAAAAAATATATGGTACGTTTCTCTACCCTAGCATTACAACTCTCAATATTTGAATTATGATGTTTATGAATCAACAGATGTTTTGACTAATGTTATTTCATACATCCACGAAATAAAAATAGTAAAACATTTATTTTCCTGAGTCAAGGTTCAAAATGTGGTTTACCAGTCCTATTTAACACACAAGTCTAGGAATCCGAGGATGCAAAGCACACAAGAAGGGTGCAATAGTGCAAAGTACTATTGTGCACTGGTTTCTTCTTCTGGACGATTCTCCTGGAAGTTAAGCCAAGACATCTCGACAATAGCTGCCACTCGCTTTTCGTACTCGCGTTTGTTTTCTTGATACAGCTGTGCAGCCACAGAGTTGGCAGGCGAGTTGGGGTTTGGCTCATCCAGCAGCGACTGTAGACCAATCACAAACGTGTTTAGTTCATGCTACAAACAGTGCACTGCATGTTGTAAGAACATAAAAAAATGTGACACGTGTTTATTTTCAACATAGCAGCTGCTCAGGATTTCACAAACTTTAAATCCTTATGCATCAATTGCAGTATGAAGGGTTCTTTTTGTTGCAGTTTATTGCAGGTGGCACTAACTACATCAACCTGCTAGGCATGATTGCAAATGTGTCTGTTCAGAAGTGATACCCATGTTTGTAGCAAATTATGTGAATGCACAGAATGATGATAGGCAACATGCAAGTTAAATAAACAACAATTTTTGGTAATATATGAAAATCACCACATGATGATTATTGCATAAAAGTTAATGTTTATTAAGTTGTTTTAAATTAAAATCATTATATTATGCACCCCGCAAGCAACAAACAAAAAAATTGATCTTTATGCACAAATTCCTTGCACGTGGTTGTTAATGCAAGACAACATATTCATTAATTTTAACATGTTCATTCATACAATGATTCGTCACTGCAAAAACCAATTAAGCTTCAGCATTACAAACTAGGAGACAACAGGACAGCAACTCTTATTTTCTCTACGTCATAATTTTATGGCAGCGACTGGTATTGGATTGGTTGCAGATACTTGTTCAACTACAGATTATCCTGGATGTCACTGTCCCATTTCAAATACTTTCTGTAATATTTATAATAATCATGTGATTCAGCTCCATCTTCAAAGGCGCACACCATGAAGCATTGCTGACATGTTTTTTCAACTTATTTTTCATAAGGATTATGTCAACAAGGAAATCTGAGGGAGGTCAAATTACTGGCGTATTTATAGACTGGTTGGAAAATTATGTTAACTTATTTAGTAAGAAAACTGTTTAAAATTAAAATTTTAAAAGGGTTTTACTATATTAAATATATGTAATATACTACACTATTCACATGATATATAATATATAACACTATTCAAATAATATATATATAATACATTATATTATTTAATTAACATGTATTTATATTTATATAAGAGTTTATAATTTTACAACTACCAGTATGAACTATAACCCTGCTTCAAAGTAAACAAATAACTTGCCTGCATTTATCAAGAGTTTTATCTACTTCCTTAGTATTTCTCTGCCGTGGCTACAAATTTTCTTAACTCAGAACTTGATTATGCCTATGTACACAACTGCACTTTTAGTTGTCCTATTTATTGGCATGCATAAACATTCAGTTTTCATTTAACACTAAAATTATATTTTTTCTCACTGCCTTTTTTATAACATGTGAATGAAATTTCTGAATTGCCCTGTTTTGTATTATTACAATAGATTGAGATATGTTTTTAGAATAAATATAGTCATAACAAGCCCTTGTCAACTTTTTCACTTCTTCATCGTCCCTCCTTAGCGCCATTTTGCCCCACACCCCCCCACCGAAACAGCTACTGTTAGATCTGGTGTGGACAGTAACCTGCACTCTGTGTTTGAACTTCCAAAACATCTTTTTTTTTTATAAATATGTAGAAAAACTGAATGTAAAACACAAATGTGACAAAATTGTAAATTATTTCAGTTTTCCAGTGTTAGAATTTTGGTTCCACTTACACAATATCACCTAATTAAATATTAACAATGTTCTACATGACTTCTTGTGATAAATCACATGTGTTCATAGAGCCATAAACAAGTAAAACAAGTTCATAAAAGTGATACACAGCACAGAGAATGCCACTAGTAATATATTATATTGTTGTGTAGTTATTGTGGCAAGATTTGAGATAAAAAAACTATAATAAGCTCAAATTACTTGGGTAAAATTGTTCTTATAAACTGAGCCAAGCCAGATGTTGGGTCTCCTCGCAAAATCATAATGAATAATGTGCAGACTACTCATGGGCGCTGGCAGCAGGGTGCAAGGGGGTGTACTTGCACCCCCCTGTTAGGAAAGAAAATACATAGAAAAAATTACATATTTTTTATTAAGTTACTGTTTGAATAAAAACTGAAGGCGTCTAGGTTGCTTTCCAAATTTGTTCATCACCTTGTCAATAAATTCAGTATCCTCCTCTACTCTTTTCCTGTGAACACTGAGCATGCACAGGCCGCTTAGCCTTGCGTCTCCCATCGTTGAGCGATTCCACATCTTGACACGTCGTACCGTGCTAAATGTGCGTTCAATGCTACATGTTGTTGCTGGAATAGTTAAACCAATTTTGATTGCCTCACATACCGCTGGGTAAAACGGAGTGGCTTGAGCAATTACATCTGCGTATTCAACAACAGATTCATTAAAAACCGCATTATTTGCTTCATTTGTCTTCATCATCTCGTACCATGTGGTAGCCTCGGCAATAAAATTATGTAGAAGACCTCCGTAGAGGTTCTGTATATCTTCTGCTATCGCTAAAAATGCTGATTTGTCTAATTTTCTCATATTTTCTGGATGAAGCTGCATAAGTGAAAATGCTTTCTTCTGTGTTGAAGAAAATCGATTTTTTAGTGAAGAAATAATAGAATCTAAGTATGGGATAAATATAGATATTCTGAAAAATTCTTCCACATTTTCAGATGGTTGATTTGATCTGTAAGTCTGTTTTGCCACTACTCGAGGACGCTTAAATTCAACATCCAGTTTTTCGCAAATTTTTTGAGCTTTCTCGAAAATGACCGCAAACTCCATAGAGGCATTATCGCGGTGAGATTGAAGCACATCAATTAATTTATTTAAGTGATGGTGTATTGCCTTTATATTCATATTTACTTCTTGTAATTGATTGCACATGGGTTCAAGTTTGGCAGAATAGGCAGCAATTACTAAAAGTGTCACAATGTAAGTTGGAGTAGTTGCAGTTGTGTAGAGCTGATATGCTTTGGTTTTCGTTGTAGAGTTCGGCGCATCGTTCAAAAGTTCTTCTAAAACTTGTACAATAATCAGAAAGTTTTCTGATACTTTTGTACTTTGCTGTCCAACACGTTTCGCAAAATAGAGGTATATTTGGAATTTTATTCCGCCGCAACATACTCTCTCTAAAAAAATTTATAATGTCCTTTGTAGTCCCAGCAGCATTTCTCACTTCACTGACAGTATTCAGGTAATTAATGACAAGGTTCAATACATGGCTTGCACAGTGGAAAAAAAGGGCTGAAGGATATTTATCATTAATAATTTTCTGAACACCACCTATGTGACCTGCCATTGCAGCACACCCGTCGTATCCTTGGCCAACAAGTTTATTTAAATCAAAATTACAATCTTGCAGGAAGCGAATAATAGTTTCCGAAATGGCTTTTGCGTTCAATTCTTGTACCGGTACATATCCGAGGAATTCTTCACAAATTATTGGTTTTTTATCATCTTTATCATAACGTAGATAGCGAACACCAATCGATAATTGCTCTGTGCCACTAATATCAGCAGTCTTATCAGTCAAAACCGAAAAAGCAGAAGCATGTTTCACATCCTCAATTATTTTGCTTTTCAGAACATCGGAACAAATTTCAATCAATTCGTTTTGAATTTAATGCGATATGTATAAGGAATTTTTTGCTCCTGATTCTAAATAATTCTTCAAAATCTTGTCTCCCGAGTAAACTCGAAAATGTAGCAGGTCTGTAAAAACAGAACCCTCGTCTACTTTCCCACAAAGTAAAAGGTCATGTCGCCCGCAAAATAAAATTGTTGATACGATAGATTGAAGTTTTAAACAATTTTCTTCAACTTCCTTGTGATATGCCGTATTTAAAGATTCATGAACGCTTAGTCCCCTTCTATCAACAATCTTTTCAAATGTATTTGACGAAGCTAGTGCGTCATAATGCCACTTACTTGTCGCATGAAACTGCAGCTTCATGAAACTTTTGATATTTGAGGCAAGGAGAAACTATAAACTGTCCTTTAAGGCCGAAATAAAAAACATATCCTACACAGAGGTCCCTTTGCTATAGCTGAGTAGGCTAACCACGGATATGTTGTAAGCCATTCATGTCGGGAAGCTCGTTTAGCATCAAGGTTAACGTCATTTTTAAAATTGCACATTTTACTAGGGCTCCAAGGATGTCTTAGTAATTTCAAACGTAGATCATCATTGACTTGATAACCGAGGTCCAAACACAACCCAATATCCAATAATGAATTAGTTGTGCTTCTGCTAGAAAAATTGAGCGCTGCATCTGCTTGAAAATCTTTACATGCAGAGCTGGTACCTTTAAGCAAAAAAGGATTCTTATACAATAAATAAACTAATCAATTAACGGTTTCAGAAAAAAAAATAAAAAATACTACATGAAACGATATGATGTATACTTTATCAATTTTTGTGATAACAAATCAGTTAACATTTAAGTAGTGATTTTAAAAGTTTTTATTAATTTATAAAGCTTTCAATTTTTAATGTATATTTTTATAACTTCTATACATAATCATTCTAGAGAAAATAATACAAGAGTTTAAATAATGAATGATAAGTTGCAAATTTAGTTGAGACTTTTTTTTACTATGTTTTATGGATAGTGGTTACTATTTTTTTCTTTCAGTGTAGTATAACAAAAATGTGAAGTATTTTCTATTATTATTTTGTTGTTTTTGAGTCTTATTTTCCTCTGTATGCGGATAATAAACAACACATTACATGATTTGGGTAGAAACACCAACACAACATACCTGGACTAACTAGTCTGTCTGTATCCGGTCTGGATGTCTTAATATGAGGTGAATCACCTTCATCAGAATGATGATTACGTTTTTTAGACAAAAAACGTCTTATGTCACTCATAACTTGAACAAAAATTCATAATCTACACAACAAATTACCTAAAAATAACTATAAATAGAGTCGCTGTTTAAGCAGATTTATTACAGACAACTGATTTGCGCACTATCGACAACTACAATTATTAATAGGTACAATTAGAACAGCGTGAACTGACGCGGTTGCAGGCGGGAAATCCCCCGCATCCGTCGCGCGGCAGCGGGGATTCCCCGAGCAATAATGCCAACCATCAACTGCAGAGATTAAGTATGTTTTCGATGAGCGAAATATATTCAATCAAATACCACGCAATTTGAATTTGACATTACATTTATCTGCATAATATACATCTATAATTCTATATTTTGTATTAGTTAATAGTATAATGTGTAGATGCAGATGCACCTCCCTGAAAGTAATCCTGGCGNGCGAGTTGGGGTTTGGCTCATCCAGCAGCGACTGTAGACCAATCACAAACGTGTTTAGTTCATGCTACAAACAGTACACTGCATGTTGTAAGAACATTAAAAAAATGTGACACGTGTTTATTTTCAACAACGTGCACCAACATAGCAGCTGTTCAGGATTTCACAAACTTTAAATCCTTATGCATCAATTGCAGTATCAAGGNTCAGGATTTCACAAACTTTAAATCCTTATGCATCAATTGCAGTATCAAGGGTTCTTTTTGTTGCAGTTTATTGCAGGTGGCACTAACTACATCAACCTGCTAGGCATGATTGCAAATGTGTCTGTTCAGAAGTGATACCCATGTTTGTAGCAAATTATGTGAATGCACAGAATGACGATAGGCAACGTNCAACAATTTTTGGTAATATATGAAAATCACCACATGATGATTATTGCATAAAAGTTAATGTTTATTAAGTTGTTTTAAATTAAAATCATTATATTATGCACCCCGCAAGCAACAAACAAAAAAATTGATCTTTATGCACAAATTCCTTGCACGTGGTTGTTAATGCAAGACAACATATTCATTAATTTTAACATGTTCATTCATACAATGATTCGTCACTGCAAAAACCAATTAAGCTTCAGCATTACAAACTAGGAGACAACAGGACAGCAACTCTTATTTTCTCTACGTCATAATTTTATGGCAGCGACTGGTATTGGATTGGTTGCAGATACTTGTTCAACTACAGATTATCCTGGATGTCACTGTCCCATTTCAAATACTTTCTGTAATATTTATAATAATCATGTGATTCAGCTCCATCTTCAAAGGCGCACACCATGAAGCATTGCTGACCATATACCACATGTTTTTTCAACTTATTTTTCATAAGGATTATGTCAACAAGGAAATCTGAGGGAGGTCAAATTACTGGGGTATTTATAGACTGGTTGGAAAATTATGTTAACTTATTTAGTAAGAAAACTTTTTAAAATTAAAATTTTAAAAGGGTTTTACTATATTAAATATATGTAATATACTACACTATTCACATGATATATAATATATAACACTATTCAAATAATATATATATAATACATTATATTATTTAATTAACATGTATTTATATTTATATAAGAGTTTATAATTTTACAACTACCAGTATGAACTATAACCCTGCTTCAAAGTAAACAAATAACTTGCCTGCATTTATCAAGAGTTTTATCTACTTCCTTAGTATTTCTCTGCCGTGGCTACAAATTTTCTTAACTCAGAACTTGATTATGCCTATGTACACAACTTCACTTTTAGTTGTCCTATTTATTGGCATGCATAAACATTCAGTTTTCATTTAACACTAAAATTATACTTTTTCTCACTGCCTTTTTTATAACATGTGAATGAAATTTCTGAATTGCCCTGTTTATTATTATTGCAATAGATTGAGATATGTTTTTAGAATAAATATAGTCATAACAAGCCCTTGTCAACTTTTTCACTTCTTCATCGTCCCTCCTTAGCGCCATCAACTGCAGAGATTACGTATGTTTTCGATGAGCGAAATATATTCAATTAAATACCACGCAATTTGAATTTGACATTACATTTATCTAAATAATATACATGTATAATTCTATATTTTGTATTGGTTAATAGTATAATGTGTAGATGCAGATGCACCTCCCTGAAAGTAATCCTGGCGGCGCCCATGAGACTACTGTCTATCCAAGAATAATGCAGAAGGAAAAAACTTCCATGCACAGTTAAACTTGCCTAAGATGTTCCCACATTATTCATTTTCCCAGATAAAATTTAGAGATGTTCTAGCCCAGCCACTGACTCCATGTGATGAATATTATTTCTTGCATATTAAGGTATAATTTTTCTATTGAAATACATTATATGTATATTTAAATACTCCTGGTACATTTCATGTAAAAATGGCGAAGTTTGTCCTTGAACAGTTTAATTGGGCAAATGTACAATAACACAGTAGCATACTCTGCCTAGCAAATACTGTGGCTTAAATTGCGCTCAGGTCGGGTTCACAGAGTAATAATTTCTGTGGTCTTCATGCACGTTCAGTTACTGCTCTGCACAGCCAGACATAATCTTACTACCTCACCATACTTAACTGTCTATCAGGATAGTGGTAGCCTAGCAACCCCACCATAGTATAAAATGTATCATTCTCTCTCTCTCTCTTGCTGCCAGCCAGGCAAGAGGTAGGAGGGGGGGAGGGGGATGTCTGTGTGGGGGCACGTGCATGTAGATATTTGGGCGGCTCTTAACATTGAGGTCTTGAGAGTCGATGAAGGTAACATGAGGTGAGTATGGAGCATCGCCGGAATGCATGATTTCCACATGTGGAAATCCGGGAGGGACCCCTCCAGGAATCAAATCCGGTTCACCTTAGTGGAAAGCGAGTAGTCCGACCACTACGCCACCATGGTACTCCAGACAGGAGGCAAATAGCTTTCACACAGGGTTTCTATATGCACCCTTCCAGTGTGTGACTCCTCTCACCTGTCATGACCAAGCCTGGTTGTCATGCCTTTTATGTTGCAAAATTTTTAATCAGTTATAGCTTAATTTAAATGAAAACCAGGATAAAATTGGCATATTTTACCTCAGGAACAGTCTTAAATATTGTACTTCACCATCCACAATTTCGTAACGGGATGGAAACTGGTTTTCCTTAGTTTCATCAACCTCCAGTATGCTGGAAAGGCTTTTCTCAAGATTTTGATACAGTTCTCTAGGAAACTGCCTTCAATTCTTCCATAAGAGCAGTAGTAATGTCGCACACTTGGCTGGTATTTCAGCCCAGCTCACAGATTTGTTAATTAATCCAAAAGGTATTCAATAATGTGAGATTTGGGTTCTGTGCATACCACGCCAGTCAAACACAATTTCATTGAAGATGAGTAGTACTATGCATTGTATATTAACAGACAACCTCACTGTTGCCATATTGTTGAAAGCACAAAATCACTGAAAATGTTTGTACAGACTGAAACAGTCTAGCTGCTGNGTAGTACTATGCATTGTATATTAACAGACAACCTCACTGTTGCCATATTGTTGAAAGCACAAAATCACTGAAAATGTTTGTACAGACTGAAACAGTCTAGCTGCTGGGACTAGGGCAGCCCAGCCTGAACCATGGAAAATAACCCCAGAGCACGATACCACGTACTCGACCAAATCTTGGTTAGTACAATATATCTGGGCAGATAGCATTTGCACATTACACTTTTGAACTTGTCCATCTGACTGAAAGATGATGAAAAATGATTTCTCACAACTCTACTCACCCGAGCCAACATTTAGTTTTACGCTCAATATTACTGCTCAGCACTGACAGAGAGTTGTGATGCTGGTGTTGATTTTAGTAACACTTAGAAACTTCAAGGAAGTTGTAAATGAGAACTAATGCTTTTTATATCCCTTCTAATTCTGTATAATGCAGTCCTTTATCATTTTAAATGACCCACTGATCTTAGGTTATTTCTACATCACACAAACATCATAGTTAACAGAACCTGCATAAGCAAAACTGCCACTACACAATGTTAATTTGAAACTAAATATATATGCATTAATAATGCTATAATCAAACATGTCCTTGACACGTGTATATAAGTCATTCACGGTTACTTAACACTTTTCTGAAGCCCTGCTAAAGTTCAACTTTTGATTACAGATTACGTATTCTTCCGCTACATGTAAACATGAACACTGCCATGTGACTTCTACGTTTTAACTGTCAAATGCTTTGTTTACCATTTTCAGCTGTTCAAAGAATTTTTCCATATTTCGAAAACCATTTCCTACAAATGTTTACAATTTGGGCCTATAATCATATTTACATCTGCTTTATGACTTTTTAACAATGTCTGCATATCGATGATAGTTCTAACAGTTATTATTTACATTGTTAACATATTTGTTATACACGACATAGCACCTTACACGCAATACACGTTAATATTTTGCCACGACTGTGTTTAACCCTGCTACAACTGCGGGGAATAAACTGTAGTATTTAACCTCTTGTTATTGATATGTGTTGGGTTATTTCATTAAAGGGATGGCCTCAGCTGGAATAAATATTAAAACGAAGGAACAACTAGTCCAACATAAAGAAAAAGTAAATTCAAGCACGCAACTCACGTCGCTTATTTTTTGTATGTAGCAGAGGTCTGCGAAAGTAGCGCCACTGTTTACGTCTGACTACGTATCCTTCCGCCATCAGCTGGTCCGTCAAGTCGGGGCTGTATTTTTTATCAACATTCTGTCAGCTAATCCACTTGCCATTGTACTGTTATGCTAAACAAATTTTAAGATACTTTAAGACTGACATCTGTCTAGAAAAATTAGTAGGTTATACAAGTAAAAATATAAAATGTTGCAAATAATTAAATATTTGCTAACTCTTTTTTAATTTGTCCAAGATAGTGAATTTGGGTTAACATTTGCGAGACGGTCTGTTGTATCTATTATCACACTTTGGGCGTTACAGCTAATATATTCGAGTTGGAAATATGTGACGTGGAATAACATTAGAATTGCTTAAAAACTATTCACGCGTNTATATTCGAGTTGGAAATATGTGACGTGGAATAACATTAGAATTGCTTAAAAACTATTCACGCGTCTCACTTTCTGGAAACAAGGAGATGGGTTTCATGAGAACAATATGGCGTATAATTTACGTAGACGAACGATTACCGGCCGAATATAAATGACTTTTACTCCAAATCATTTTACATGAAATATATGTTACTTTAAAAATTATGCAGAGCTCGTGGAAAAATATAACTATTGGCATTTGTTTGTAAATTCGTTATATATCGCGCAAAAAAGAGGTTCATTTCTGGCTGGTAATACCTCGCATAATATCCGAGAGATCGCGCGCACAGCGCGTCACGGCGAAGTTTGAGCCGCTGTTTTTGGAAAACAGATAGCGTATTATATTTAAGTTGATTGTTCTTAGATCACGGGCTGGAAATAAATTTCAAATTCGTGTCGTTTCGTCAAATTAATAGAAAAATAATTCAACAATATTATGCAATATTTTTATATGCTTTTCGAATTAATATCAAGGACGTGTTGAAAGCGAGGTTGGAGAGGGATGATAAGACGTAAAAAACTTTCTGAAGTTAGCACAACTTCAGAAAACTTTTCCGCGTCGTATCGTTCTATTGTACATTTCATTTTGAACACCTATACATAACTACATTATCACGAAGTTTAGTTTTTAACACTAACAACCATTGTTTTGTGTCCTTGTAAAACAAAATGCATTAATAAATGAAAGAACTTTTTCTTACCCGCGTATTTTCTGATTTTGTGATGTACATTGGCAGTGCACTCAGAATAGCCAACGTAATTTTAACTTTTGTTCGTTCGTCCATCAGCTGATACAGGATTTTGTAAATGGCACTTTGTTTGTTTCGTAAATGTTAAGTTGCCACTCGCTGACTGTCAGAAAGTGGCCTTCTTATACCGTATGGACCATACTAACTGTTTTCTAGGTATATTTAATTACTTATTTAAATTTATCTGTCTGGGCTTAGTATTTTGTTGGGATTGTGGCAAACATTAAAATCACAGAAATGTAAGCACGTTACACAATTGTGTTACAAATACCTAGGGCACAGTTACAACGTTGTAATAAACAAACCGTCATTTAAAAAAAATTAATTTCACAGTTAAAACGTATAAATTCTAAATGTCCAATATTTGCAATATTACACACACACGCACTGGCCAAATGTAGCGGCAACAATACTTTTTCACACATTGCGGTAATCACGAAGGTTACAGTATAGGTATTTATTCCTGCCATGGAAAAATTGATTTATCACATCATAACTTTCCTAGGTAGGTTTACAAAACAAAATGTGTACAAACTTGATGTGATAATTTAAAGTATTTTTTACAAGAAGAGAAATAATGCTCCGTTCAGCAACACGCCATGTCATGTCGTCAGTTGCCCTTCTGAGGGGATAGCGAGCTCGCATTCGACACGTCAATGTGGACGGGACGGTCTGATGTTTCCTTTATGGTGAGCCACCCCATTGGCACCTAGCTGTTCGCGGATACCTGAACGAGACGTTGCCGCAATGCTGTATGGTCGAGGAGCAGCTGGTGACCACGCTCTTCATCACAAGCCCCCAAGAAGCCAGAATCTTACCCCGTGCGATTTTTTTCTATGGGGGTACATAAAGGAGCAAGTGTTTCGTCCACCATTGCCGGCTAACATCGACGACCTCAAAACGATAAATACGGACGCCATCCAAACCGTAACACCGGACATGCTGACAAGAGCATGGAACGAATTTGATTATCGCGAAGATGTCGTTCGGGCCGCTCATGGTGGTCACATTGAACATTTACGAATGCATGGTAAACAAACTTCATGGTTCCACTGTTCATTTGATTGGTCAATCAAGGTTGTAGGTTGTAATGACGCAATATTCTTAATTTTGCGGGACACGGGTGTAAAATTCTTTCGTGTGTATGAAGCTTTGGAAAGCGTCTTAATATTTTTATCGGGTTCAAGTTTAAAGCCGTGGTGGCTCGTTTCCCGTGTTTGTTTATCGGGCAGACGTCTGCTGGTTACGTTTATCAGAAGTCCGGTTGTGTTTCGTTTCGAACATCGTTGTTTTTGGGGAAGCGTCAGCATTAATTAGATTAGTTCGTTTCTGTTAACAGCGACGTCGACAAGTTTTAGTTCCCCCTGCGCAGTTTTAATGCGTCAACAAATTTTATACGAAACGAGAGGTTAGGTTTATCTGGATCAGGCAACGTCGACAGGTTTTAGTTCCTCCAGCGCAGTTTCAGGCAACGTCAACAAGTTTTTGTTGTACGAGAGGTTCGTTTCTGTTGACAACGCAGTATCGATAACGTGTTGAGAGCGGGACACGTGCAGTTTTAGATGACGCTGCTGGCAGATGACGGGCGCTTATCTCAGGAGAGGGGGGGTGATGGGCAGCACAAAAAGGGCATCTGTCTGTCGCCCTAAGAGCAGTCTTATTCAAGTCAGTCGTCAGGGAGAGTTACTTCGCGTCGCCCGTGAGGGCAGGTCAGCGCAGTCGAGAAGTATCATGCAATGCTAGCCTAGGCCGCGTTCGGGCAGGACTAGAACCCCCACATCGGCAACTAGACTTTAATATATCATTTCTCAGCCGGTGTGGGAGGTAGCCGCATTTTAAGTTTCTTCGGGTCAGTTTTTTAAGAACATCATTAAGTAAACGACTGTGGCACTGTTATCTGCAATAGTACATTTAATGGTAAAGGTTCGTACTCTGCATACTGGACATTCGTAGATGAACTGTGTCATTCAAAAGATAAATAAAATATATATCAAACTAATATGGAACTTTTTTCTTAAGTAACTAGTGTTCAATTAACTGAGTCTCGTGTTTCTACCCTGAGCAAGCCGTGGCAACATAAACAGTCGGCAGTAACAAGTGCCGAACGTTACAAGATGGCGCCCACATGTGAGGCTGTAATATTCTAAATATTAGCTTAACGAGAATACAGGCGGAACATTACAATTGGGCGCCCAACTGTGAGGCAGAAATAATATTTTAAATATAAATGTAACGAGTTAACGAACGCACTGCCCGGAAACATTACAAGGTTGTTTGGTTTTGATATTATAGACCTTCAAAGTTGGGGTATTCTTTTATACTCAGCCTGTATATTTGTGGTATAAAGGTTATTTATAAAACAGGTTGACATGTTACTCCTAGGGTGATTTTTCAAAGGTCTGTTTCAAAACATTGGAAGAAACCGTGAAACGACAATAACAAACTAATACTATACGCATCAACAAAGCAGAGCAGACACCCACATCAGCTGACTATACTTCACTTCGGGCAGGGTCTGATCTCAGAGTCATCCATCATCTTTACTAATAACAAATCTGATAAAATGAATTAAAATTGTCTAAATATTAACTGAAAAGCCTTTGTGCAAAATGCCAATCAGTAACAGCTACTAAAATAGTGGTGCACATAATTTGTAAATGAACTTTCACAACTTCCAGCAAGTTAATTAAAATTGTCCTATATTTTTGTATTTATACCAATACAAGAACGGAAAGTATCCAAGTAAAAATTAACATGTTAAAAGTATTAAAATAAAAATTTCAATCAAAATTGAATAACAAACAAAAATAAATTTAACTTAAATTTATTATTATTGGTTGGTTTCCATGGTCTTCAATAAATATGGATATAATTTAAGAAGAAACATTATAATAAGGACATATCTTAACACATAACTGATCACAAATTACTAACATAAAACAAAATTGTTCAGGAGCAGAGCAACAGCTAGCAGGGACATAAACTCACACACACGTACACTTATCGCATAGCAATTATCCCTCAACAAAGCCCACAGCTGAACACACGGTCCATCCACAGGTACTTTGTAACAGAATATGGATTGTTCAATTCCTGCTCCAGACTACATCATTATGTGGGGGCAAGATGCTATCACTGTAAATACTGAGCATTTTCTGTCATGAACATGCATACATTGTACTTGCATTCCACTGTAAGCTAACAGAACAACACTGTTTTATCACTAAGGAAAAAAAATAGTAGCACAAACTAAGAACATAACTAAAAGTATAGGCCCGTAAGTTTTCATTTCAGAGCAATGTTTTTCGTATTACTACTTTATTCTGTTTCGAAGCGCTTTGTAGGAAATTCAAAACTGCCTGGAGCAAGGCTATCAATAGAGCACCAAGTCAAATTGCCTCATACAGTAGAACCCTTTTATAATGTTATTCGGGGGATCATCACAAAATGCATTAGAAAAAAATTCTACGAAAATAAACCGGGAAAAAAAATAATTCAGGATGGCTAACAAATTGAAAACAACCAATCCTTAATGGTAGTTATTCTCCTGGTTGCGTTTTCTTGCTTCACCGTATACTGTAATTATCTAAATGAAATAATGACCACTTCAATGATGTACCTCAGACATTCTGAAATTTCTGTTTCAGTGAGTCCAGTAGAATCTATGTATCCACCAGTTCCATCGACCCAAAACTTTGACTGATCTGGTGGACGTGCACTGGTTCATCAAGCTATGAATTTTCTAACACTTCTCATAAAACAACCGCAGAACACACTCGACTATTGGTTAGAACTGACCGCAGCAAGTAATAATGGAATTTATTCGCAATTGAATTAATTTAGTATTGAAGTTGATGCAAACACTGCTGGACAGGTAAGACATAGTTTGCATTTTAACGAAATTTTGTAAAATATAATCAAAATAATTGCAAAGGCTTGAGAGTTTTTTAAAATTATGTCATTCTAGTACTCATTTCCATTGTCAAGATGGTTTGTTGGTTGTGGTCACAAATTTGATGATAACTTACTTGCCTTTCTTAATATTCCAAATTCATAATTTCAAGAATAAAACATTCACCAGATGTTTGCAAATTCATCAACTGATGCATTCACCATTGGTGGATTTATTAACAAATTTCAAAATTCATGGCATTGTCAATCATCAAGTACATCTATATAAATGGAAAAACATGTACTCAAATTAAGAAATAAAGTTTACACGATTCATGGGGAAGTGAAAACATTATTTCGGTGAATTTTTAACATAGTGCTATAGAAAAGCTGCCTGGACAAGAAAACCCTGCATTATAGACAGAAAAACATTATAAATGGGAACACTAAAGGAGTGTTGTTCTGTATCTCATGGCATAACCATTTATTAAAGTAAAATGCAATATGATATACTGTCATAGCAGCACAACTGTTTTCCTGTCGCCAAGATATGCTGGCCATATGTGCAAGGAAGGTGCCTACTTGCATTATGCCGTTTAATGTTCATTGCACATCCTGCGAAAAACTTTGTGAATACATGAAAACTAGGTGAATACATGAAAACTAGGTGAATACATGAAAACTAGGTGAATACATGAAAACTAGGTGAATACATGAAAACTTTGTGAATACATGAAAACTAGGTGAATACATGAAAACTAGGTGAATACATGAAAACTAGGTGAATACATGAAAACTAGGTGAATACATGAAAACTAGGTGAATACATGAAAACTAGGTGAATACATGAAAACTAGGTGAATACATGAAAACTAGGTGAAATATTTGAAACAACACACGTTCTTTAAATTAAAAAAAAATCATAATTTTGGGCACTGGATTGGATTTCGTCAATTATATTTCCTCTAAACTGCTCCCTCATCTAGTGAATTTACTCCCATAAGCTAGTATCCTTTCTTAGGTAAAATTTTGAACAAAATAATATGCATAGTATGTTAAATATCCTATTAAGCACACTTGTTACAAAATGTGGAGCCAATAACAAACAATGATTTGTTATTTAAAGAAGAGAATGGGCTGGTAATTGCAACTTAGCAGCATGTGGTGTGTGCAAGAACACAATGCAAATTAGTCAAAAATTAAATTCCAAAATATTTAAAACAATATTTTTAATCTGATCTTGTGAATTTGTTTACTCACTATGTTGCAAAACATAGCTCTGAAAGCTTTGTCTGTGATACAATAAGAGAAGCAANACATAGCTCTGAAAGCTTTGTCTGTGATACAATAAGAGAAGCAGCATTGCAAATTAAGACAAAGAACAATATAATTCCTTATAACCTAATATGGAAACTGATAAGTACATACCTTTAAAGCAAAAACTTTTCAAAATTATTTTATTTTAGAATACCAAAAACTAAGCAAAATTTAACAACTAATTCTAGTATAGCAGTTTACTGAATGAGAGTGCTAATGTGTGGATCATTTTTTTACTATGATAGTATACACCTTCATTAGTAAAATAGGAGATGTCCTATAATCACACTAAATAGGGATATTTCCTAGAAAATCAAATATGCCTTACCCTTTTTTGATGCCATTAAAAATATTACCATACATAATACTACCAGGCAAAGCATTATTCCCATGTGCAACTTAATTTTCAAAATTATCACGCTCTCAAAATGTAAATTTTTTTTAACTCCTTTGTAAACAACCAAAACTAATTCCTAATGGCTAACATGTGTGTGATGTAGTTTTACATGTTTAGCCATCTTTGCTCCAGCATGCGAACGTGTCGGCTAGTCGCAGTGGATTGCAGAGAAACATTGAAATGGGAAAGAGATGAAATTGTTTTTGGAAAAGTATGTTTCTTGCAGAATTTATTGCTATTTTTAACCTGATTTTGTTTTAATTTTCGTGGTATTCATTAATGTTTGAGTTGCAAGAATAATTACTGTTCTGCACTTTTATTCATCACCGATTTAGAATTATGCTGTTATACAATTTAAATTTTTTCCTGTAAACACATCCCTATCATAAAGTCAAGCTTTATTTAAGTACATTTGAAAAAAAAATTTATTTCTGTACGTAAATTAATTAGTTGACATGTTATTTAGTATCATAATATTTTAAAGACATTCGTAAAAAACAAAGGATAGAAAGGACTAAACTTTAGGTATTCAAATAAAACAATAATGTTTTTATTCCAAATTTTTTTTAGACATAGGTCTATACATATAGCAAGCCTCAAAATTGTTCAGCAATTTTGACAGATATTAAAAGATAACGTTATCAGCATTTGTATCTGACAAAATAAAACTTTTAGTATTTTGATGAAATACAAAAATACGTTCCTGTGTTGTAAGAAATATCAGATTTAGTGAAATGTACCAGCAATCTCTCGCCGGCTATAAATGTAAAATCTTTAAAATGGACATTATTGCGTTACGAATTACGACAGCGCAATCATGGTACGAAAATAATATACATACTTACCTAAGTCTCAAATGAACTCCATTCACATAACATGTACTTACGTCGCAAATTACAGTGCTCTTACCACATTTAGACATGTTTCATGGTTTATTTTTTTACTTAGGACATTTGCAGGTATCTTATCCAGAGTACATTTCAGTATATTTTTGCACAGTGCAACTATGCAACACTTGCTAGTGTTGGGTGATGCAGACATTACATTTAAACACCCCCTAAAACAAAATATAATAATAAAATTTTCAAATGCACACGTAACTTGCTATGGGATATGCATGTAAACAAGCAACCATACGTACAGTGATGTCACAGGCATATCATCACAACAGTATGTGTTTTCCGGCATTAAAATCATAGTCTCTTTTGAAATGTGTTATTCTCAAGTTATATGTGCATAAAATAGTGGACAACAAAATAAATCTTAAAAATAAGAAATGTGAGAAGCCAAAAAAATAAAATTGGAACTATCCCTTTTGTGTTAGCGTGAGCTAAAATCGGTATTAATCAAATTAGTAAGAAAGGTTGCCTCACTAGAACTCTTGTCAGACCAATATTTTTAATTGAGACAGCTTGCAAGTCAAAGTGTGCAGGTGACGTAACACACGACAGCTACAGAATCTGTGTTGAGTAAGTGCAATAACATCATCGCACTCCCTGTCACTATTGAAGGAGGATAATATTATGAACCACCCACACATTTTACAGCTTCATGCAACATTAACTCTACTGAAAATGTCTATCTCGGGAAGTTTTTGGTATTTTGAACTGAAACTGTTTAAAACCTATTTAATGATGGATACCTTACTCAGTGATCACTTAAGGCTATAGGTTTCAGGGGTGGACAGGCCAGGGATGGCAGGTTAAAAATCCTAGAGGCCCCCCACAGCCAGAGGCCCCTTACACCCTCATGGGAAAAATAAACATAATTTAAAGGAAAGGTTACAAGTATGCATGTGTGAAGTTAATAGCCATGGGATGACAGATTCAGAGGAGGAAGGAAAAGCTATGAGTAAGGAAGGTAAAAATATAGCTAAATATTAACTTTTAATATCCTATTAGCTAATACAGAAGCCCTGGATAAATTTTAAAAAGGCAATATTAAAGTTGAAATTCAAACATTTTCCTCAGGAATATTCCATATTTTCAGACCTCCTTAACCCCTCCTGACCATAAAGAACTATCAGACACAATGTCTGGATTTTCCTTTGTTTCACACCGAGGCCCTTGCCCTTCCAGTTCGCTCCTGATGGGTTTTATTATGTTTTCTCTCGTTCTGCATAAGGAAATCATCTCACAAATGTTACAATAGCTAATCAAGGACATACGGTACTGTATTTTAAGTTTCACTGTAGTAGTCAAACTGATAAACAAAAAGTCAAATTTTTTTCTTCTATAAAAACTGTTTTAACTTATTATTAAATAATTACAGTGCCTATAAAAAGAAGTACTAAATCATAAAAAGAACCAATGGACTGTGTTCAGATGTGCCTCACAGTAAGTCGCCATTTTATGGATTTTTAACCTAAGATTGTACAACTATCATTTTTCAGTATTATAATATTCTTTATTAAAAATCCATCTATGTTAAAAGACAGAAGAAAAAAATCAAATCTACGAAGTTATTTTCATTACTACCATCATGTCCCTGCCAACTGTATACTACAATTTTGTTGAAAATTTCATTGAAAAATATATACTCAACATATACAAGAATTTCTATTGAATAGTTATCAATGTACCATACACAAAACCAACATGCAGTAGGCCTAGAAACATACAAATATTTTTATACAAACTTAAATTACCAGCAGTAACTGTACCCTAATATATTCAAATTATATTACACTGCATTCAATACACAGGATTTTGCTAACTTATTCCAAGAAACTTCACAGGATAATGAAGTCACAACGATAACTACACAAAAACTAGGGCTTTAAAGAGAAAAAGTTAAGTACAACTAGCTATAAGAAGGAATTCCCAGACATACTTGCAAAATAAGGAGCTCTTCCCCCAGACTTCAAGCACTAGCCAGATATTTTCACAACCCCTGGTCCTCTGCTAGTAATTAAAAACCACCAACAATAGCTACATCATCTCAAAATTTGCAGAAAATTTAATTTTTTTAAGTTGATTTCATACATCCACAAAGTTGTGAAAACTCTAAAAATATAATTTAAATGTGCCTAAAAAAATTACATCTAATCAGCTTTCTAATAACATAAATTGGAAGTGTACAGTTCTTTCAGAAAAAAAATATGGCTAAGGCCCCACTTTTACAGTAAATAAAATGAGCTCATTTCATCATTGAAATTTTGCCTTTTAGTCATAATATTTTCATTTCATCAAATAAATTTTACAGCAAAAATATGCAAGCATTATTATTGGAACATGAATCTGTTGTTTTTGTAAAAATTTCACTCAAACTAAACAGAGTATGTTATACATTCTTTTAATCAGTACATATTTAAGTGGAAAACATTAAAAAATATGTAACGATTAGGATGAAAGGACAACCTTATGATTGTCAAGTCACAGTAATATTTGCGACATAAGCAGCCGACTACAATCACCACCCTTGCTCAATAGTTGCAAATGCCGTATATTTGCTAGTTGTCAAGAACCTAACCACAAAGCACAGAAGATGAGTAAAGTCCGCAGTGTTTACAAATACTGTGCTAATGTTTACTGCGTAATTATTACATTAAAAAAAAATTCCCTCTGTGTGTAAGCTGGACTTACAACCTTCCGTTGCACCTGTCAGTTGTCCATCCGTCTTGTGTTTTTGTCCGTCAGTTGAAAGCGATTCACAACAATGAGTCATTCATTGATCCTTCTATACTGCAAAATTTCAGTGTGACAACTTAACATTGCGATCTTATTTTTGTTGGAGGTATATTTCGATTGGAAATACATTTTCAAGAGAAAAAATATTTTGTTACCTAATAAAAATATATACTACATTTTATTTATACCTAAAATTTTCTGAACTTACTATTAAAGATAAACAAATCCATCCACCGCCTTGCATTTTATCTCAAAATGCATACTCGCGTCTATGGAATGTCGTTAGAAGGCAGTAGCCCACCCGTTCGTCCGTCAAAAGTTAAATTTTGAGAAGTATTGGACGGAATGACTGATAGAAAAAGTTGCACTGTGATTGGTTGAGAGTCCAGCTTTATATAAACTTTCATCATATCACAGAGATGATCGTTTATAAATAAAATACATGTACACACGATTCTGCCTGTAAACAAGCGTCATAGCGATTCAGCTCAATATATATTGAATCATAAGTGCAATAATAATCTTTCGATCTTGCTACCAATTGATTTATGAATCGTTCTCGTGACGTAAAATTTTGTTCCATTTGTATAGTCAACAACATGATTACCATGCAAAAAGTTTTATCTGCATGTATGTGAAGTAAATGCTGTGTAACAAATGGAAAATTGTAAAACTTCATGTTTGTAGAGTTTTCATGGTAAAAGCAGCTCACACTGTAGTTTTAGATAAACTTAAACAAGTAATTTCATAGATGTTTCATGAATACAGGAATTATTACAGAATTTTGCGAATGAACATAATTCCTTAGTATTTCACATTATTTAATGTTATTTCGTGGTTCACGAAAATTTCTACGCCCTAGGCCAATTCAATACTACCCAAAAATGGTGATTTTACACCATCCTTTGAACATATTATTGGCTATATCTCAAGGATACATCTTCCTAAAAATCTAAATATTTGGAGTTTTGTTTAAGACCGGTAGTCGAATACACTGCCAACATTTCAACATATTAAAAAATCATGTGGCAAGAATTAGCACACTATTGCACCCGATTACAGAAAGTGTTAGTGTTGGAAAAACTTCAGGGATTAAAAATAGTATATACTGTATATCAATTTCACAACGTATCTTGAAACAGAACAGACAGTCAAAATGCCAGATTTTACAAGCAGATAATTATTACACTTTTGTTTCTCTAATATATAAAATGAAAAGCTGCATAANTACTTCATTGATATCTTTAACTCAGGGTGTCCAGCGAGACTGTGAATAAAATTTCCCATAAATTTACTACATTCTCCTTGGGAGTACACCCAAGAAATCATCAACTAGAATACAATTCATGTAGCATACTTGTTAACGTTTCTATTGTACTTAAAGGCTGGTTTCACAATACAGCAGCACAAAGATATATCTATGATACAATAGATATAATAAACATACTAAACATTTGTGCATAGATTCTCGATAAACAATTCTACTAAAACAAGTTTACTTTTGCTGTAGCAAATAACTGTAACAAGTGTTTTTCTTGGTGTTATCTACTGTTTTTCCCAATTTTTACATTTTTTAAAATACAAAATTAAGTATTTAATGCTCTTTCTCAATTATCAGATGCCAACAAAAGCAACATCTACAAGTACAACACATTCAATGGCAACAGCCAGCCGACCTCAATGTGGCTACCTACAGTAATTAACAGAAACCTGCAATTACAAGTGTCGTATGCAGAGATTGACTAGTTAACTCCCTAAATTACGAATGACACATGTTCTTGAAGTAACAGTATTTGAAAAAGCTTTCTACTCTAAATTATGCTGCCATAGCAAATAGTGACCAATATTAAAAATTACATGAACAACTGTAAACAAGAGCGAAGCTACCTACTACAGTAAATATAAACAATTATTATTTCCTGCACTCCTGAAAATATGCATTTGCATGATAATTTTAGCACATTGGTAGTGTAATTTTCTATTACACTATAGCCACACATATGTAGTTGAAAGGGTAACGGAAAAATGTTAAAATAATTTCTGACCATGTGAAAATGGTTTATTATATTCTACAGCATGAAATTATCATTCCTGCGACAGCCAGCTGGCCTTCACAGCTCTTTGTGCTGCATCACTACCTACAGTAATTCACATAAACCTGCTATTTCAAGTTGTAAATGCATAGATTGGCTAGTACATACAAAAGCTAAACAGAAAAAATGTATGCCTATGTCATATGTGCTTGAAGCTGCCATCAAATATATAATTTTTTTTAATGTAATTGTATCAGAAAATATACTACAAGGAGGTGGAGTTTAAAATAAGGTAACCATTGCATTATTTCTTTTCGTATTTGCTAGGCATTCAACAATAACCATTACATAGGAATTGTCTCAAAATATTGAATTAAATCTGCAATTGCCATAAAAAAAAACTATTGTGCGTGCTTGTAAGATCAGAAGTTTAGAAGACTATAGGGTAATACTAATTCTCGTGTTGTGTGCACTGGATAATTTTACTTTTTCCTTTCATACAGGATGTCCACTGATATTCCATTTTTGAATTCCCTGACAGTATGCCTGTTTTCCAGGCAGTAATCTTATAATTTTCCCTGACCTTGATTTAAGAATACTGAAACATAATACCTTATGTTTTTCATAGTTGATAGAACAAATATGCCATTAATCACATTGCATTAAATTACACTGCAACAGACCAAGCAAACAGGACCAACATTTAATTCAGTTCATTGATATTTTCATATTTCTGATGAGTGCCCATTAGAAACACAAATACTTTATTTTGTATGTACGGGCACTATTCACTTTGCAAAGATGTATTACTACCAGTCAGCAATCTTAAAATGCATTAGCTCATAATTACATTATCGTGTATTCACACAACTATAGGCTGTTCATTGGGCACTTTTGAAATCAACCTTTGGAAGATGTCGCTGCCCCTACCTGCAGATATTTCAACGAACATACCGACTGGTATGCGCCCAGTAAAGTTGGTAACGCCCAACGGCAGAGAGGAAGTAGTTCCACTTCTGAACGTTCGACAAATCTTGTTTGGTGAACGTTTGTGAATACTGAAATTATCTATAGTGTTTTCTGTTTGTTTTAAATACATCTGAGTGTAATAATTGGCAAATTTGTGAAATGCATACGTACTTTTCTAATAATTTCACGGTTTCACTTGAATGATGCATGAATTAAAGTGACCATGTCGATGGCAATGTTAATTGTACATATGGTGGAAGAATACACAATGCGCATACAAGTAGATCATAAGCAGGACTTTCAAAAGTGCTCAGTTTACCGTTAACCACCTTTAACAATTTTTCAGAGTAGCAATTATCTACATTTTTCTTGGCCCAGATGATAATTCCCCGACATCTCCCTTACTTTCCCCTGTCACATGAAAATCCCTGACTTTTCCTTGTTTTCCAGGTTTTCCTTGTGGGTGTACACACTGTCATACTAGCCATTGTAGAAAACTGAATTACATACACTGAATTCCTATCCCAATCATTACACTCTCACCTCTATAATTATTTTACTTTCTTTCCTCAAGTTAATCTATATGCCTGTTCATTTCACTATCCCAAATCATCTAAAATAATAGGTACCAAGCATACAATTTTGAGGAAATCCATACACATACTTTCATCTCCACATTAAGAGAAATGGAAGGGTACATATGTGTAAACTTTGTCCATAAGTAGTTCTCTCTCCTCAATACAGCAGACCTCCAATTTTGCAACCCCGGGATTTTGCGACAGCAACAATTTTGCAACAACATTCACCCAAAAAAGTTAAAAAATCTCAAAAACTTAAGAAAAAATAAATAGTAATAGACAAAAATACAAGAATTGACAATTAAAGTTTGTTAAAATATAACTTTATTCGCATGCAGCCGTAAAATATAAGAGTTGTGTCGCTACCCATTCTGGTAAGCCACAATATATATAAAAAAAAGCAACAATTCCTTAAGAACTTTGGCTGGTCTGTCCGCACACATTGCCTGCTAAGTTAGACCATGCGTGCAACTTGTGACATAATGTTTTATTGTATTTGCCGGCTTGTTTCATGATTTTAGCATAAATACTTTTATTTCACACCACAAAGAAAATAAAACTCAATACATAAAGATGAAAATCTTTGTTTATTATGAACTTTAGAACATGCCCACATCACTCAAAATGTAAATAATTCATAGAAACACACATTGCTGTAATACGTACACACCGGTACAAGCTGATTCACAGGTGAAGGAAGAAATAACATTAAAAATGTGGTACATAAACCATTCACTGCACACATTAGGGTCACGAATACCATATGGTCAGCCATTTTGTACAAAGTGCATTTGACGTATTCATGGTGCATGGCATTGTTTACAAAATATTCACTATGAAAAATAACCATTTTAGTAGTAAAAAAAAAATGTGTGGCGTGGAAAATAAATGCTTGTGTTCTGTATATCAATAATGGTGATGGTCACTGGTTACAGAAAACAAATTTTATTGTTTTAAATTTTGGTGCAAAGAGTTAGAAACTTTTATTTGTGTCAAAGTGAGGTTATGGGGCATAATTTTAGTCCAAAGATGCCTGCATATTGACTTAAATTAATGTTTCTTTTCATATTGTTTTAATTTGATTTGATTTTACACCAGAGATGATTAAAACACTGACTCTGTAAAACTTTGTGCTGTTCAATGTTATGAATATTTTCGGTGATGATGAGTGGTTAAGTATCACTTCTCTAGTATAATTTTATTCAGAAGATGTCTATTAAATGAAATCAATATTTCTGTTTAAAAACATGCTAGATTTACGCCACAAGACAATTAAACATTAACTTCATGTAAAAAATTAACTTTAAAAATAAGTTACAAAAAATTTTAGGGGTCAAAATTGGTTGGTTTCGATTTTGAAACAGTAGCAATTTTGCGAAAATATTCTAGGGAACCATGAACCATCGCAAAATTGGGGTTCTACTGGATCATACCTTCCAACTTCCTTGTTGATAACCAGAGCCTGTATTTACCCACACAACTAGGTTATGTTACACAAGCTTGGCGAAGATTTGGTGGAGGGGGATGGAGGGAAGGATGCTCCAAGTTATTTCAGTCACCGAGATATGCAAACTCCACTGTTAATATTTTGAGCCTTGAAATGCACCCTGCCATACCCAATACTTATCTCTCCAGTACAGTCATTGAATAGCTGCTGCTTCTTGACAGGAATATTACATTCTGTATTCAGTGAATACATTTAGTAATGGAATCCATACCACTTGCTGCACAGTACAATTATTCTGAAACGTAACATTCCTAAAGGCAGCTATAATTTTCGTATCTACATTTCAGTAACACATTAAACATACCATATGGCAACCTTATATTCAGCAGGTCACGTCACATCTTGTACTTGCTTCAGTACTGCTAAACTGACATCCCTGTACCCTTTCAACGTAAATACAAAGGCAATGCATAATGTGGTCAATTTTAGCAAAATAAAAATACATAAGTATATTACAGTATGAAGTATTTATGTACATTACACTAATAATTAATACACTGTTTATTACTTTCCTTAAAAGAAAAATAACTATGCAGTCAGTAAAATTTTGCATTTTTGTGTATTATTTGTACAGCAGGGTACATTATCAAACACAGCTTCATTGCCACACACAAGCTTTAACTGGAAAACTAATAAATTAAATATATTGAAACCTTCATAAGACATATCCCATTTAAGAAGTTTCCTGCTTAATAAGTTCATTAATTTTTACACCTTGTCTATATACACATGTATAATTTAACACCAATATTGAGTTTTCCTGGTTAATAAGCATAAATTTTTTTCAGTGCCTTCAGAAATGTCTCTGCCCTAAAATTGTGAAATGACTGTATACAATATTTGTACAGTCATTAACAAGGTTCCTTAAATTTATTTCTGCTTATTTCATTCCATAAAATTTTACAGAAAATAATGAATCACAGAAAAAAAAAACCCCAAACGCTAAATACAGTAGCCACAGTATTAAATGAAAATTTTGTACACACACTTTATTACATATTCACATTTCAAAATTGAAAAAAAATAAAAAAAATAAAATATAGCACAACAAATGTGACTGTTCCCAGACCAACTGCAAGCATATTCACAAGTTTTCATAAGCTTATGCAAAAAAATATATAAATATTTCAGTTATATTTTTTACTTTTAACATGCTCTGCTCCTAAATAATTAACAGGAAAAAGCAATAATACCAAAGAAAAATATCAAGCAGTTTGTTACAAACTCAAAAATTATCAAAATTGCAACCTGTGTACATTATTCTACTTTACATATTATGCCAGCATTGAATTGAGGTGTTTTAACAATATTCTACAAATTCATTCCAAATGTTCATCACGTCAAATAAGTACTATGTAACTTGGGTGACAATAATGAATGTCATGAATTAGTTTCCACTGTGAATATGCTGCCAAAAAAATCTAAATAAACAAACAAAATTAATTTGAGAGCATATGACACTGGTTCTTTACAGGGAGAGATCTTATACTGTGCTGCACAGCAAAAGCAACTTAACCACTCACAAATTTATCTACAAGAGAGAAAAAACTGTGATTTTTTTAAACAAGTAATATTTCTCCAGTGCTCTCAAATTAAAGTATGGCTTAGAAACTTAATTCTTTGATGGAGTCCAATGCTGCATTTTTACAGGGAGGAAACTTGAGAAAAATTATGGCATTTAAATATTTTTTTCTTCTGTTTTATTTTTATGGATGTGACAAAAAAACTTTAGAGAACAAAAAACAGTCAANAGCATATGACACTGGTTCTTTACAGGGAGAGATCTTATACTGTGCTGCACAGCAAAAGCAACTTAACCACTCACACATTTATCTACAAGAGAAAAAAAACTGTGATTTTTTTTAAACAAGTAATATTTCTCCAGTGCTCTCAAATTAAAGTATGGCTTAGAAACTTAATTCTTTGATGGAGTCCAATGCTGCATTTTTACAGGGAGGAAACTTGAGAAAAATTATAGCATTTAAATATTTTTTTCTTCTGTTTTATTTTTATGGATGTGACAAAAAAACTTTAGAGAACAAAAAACAGTCAAAAAGAGTGCGTGCGGCGATCGTGAGCCGCTAAGAGCGACGAGTGAGCAATAAACTCGATGGCTGGGCGGCTTCACAGAGCACGAACACCATCACAACCGCCACCACAACGTGCCACTAGTCTACGAAGCTCTGCTCCACGCATGCCTTGACCCTCTTCTCGTACTCTCGTCTGTTCTCCTTGTAAAGCTGGGCAGCCATTGAGTTCGCCGGCGAATTTGGATTGGGATCGCTCAAAAGAGACTGGAACCCAGGAGAGAGAGGGAGAGAGAAAAAAAAAGTGAAAATTAGATGCGACTGTTTTGTTCACATAGTGAAAAACAACAATAAACAGCCTCACTTCTAGATTCAGGTATTTATCACAAACTACTTTTAGACTGGACAGGTGTCTGTGACATGCGTGGAGAAAGCAACTAGATACTGAACTGTGACATCACATAACATGAGAACTAGTCTTTCACTATGTTGAATCTTTCTTTAGTCTTGTTGATTTTGCACAAATCATTATAGATTTGTGCTGATGATAACAAGCAGTTTAAAAAAAGTCCTTTAAAATGATTTGATTTCAGTGCACTGTTATACACATGCACTTACAATTTTGATTCTGAACTACTTAAGATTTATTATATTCAAAGTGTAACAGTGACCAAGATACTGTTTTTTTTCTATAGTCAACAACAAATAATCAGCAACCTTGTATCCTTGCATTAACCACAATAAAAGATAAATCCAACATGGGGAATAAAACCTTTTCTCAAATGTGTAGTCATGCATGGCACAATTTACACTGAAGCAACACCAAACAAAGTAAATACAAACAGGAAATAGGGAGCAATACGTTTTAAAAATGTACACCATGTGTGTACTTTCTTTTTGTGTGAACTGTACTATACTGTAATACAATCACTTCACAAATTTTACACATGAAACTGTAGATATGTATTACAGCATATACCAAACCAGGTAAAACCATTTGAACTGTGAATAATGAGACAGTGAACATGCTTTTAAATTTGTAAGGCTTTTCAACATCAAATTTAAATATATGTATCCTCAACCACCAATACTTTTCACTGCTGTCTTTTTTAATCCCTTGGTAACAAATTTCTTTTGGTAAAATTTACTTTTGCCACGTACATTAGAAGGAAGATTAAATATTGACAGAATTTATTACAACTAAGTTGCATAACTGTACATTCTTCAAAATACAATAAAAAAAAGTGCAAAAGCCCTTTCCACTTTCTCATTTTAACACACTGTTGTTGCTGTACGGATGCAAATCACAGGTTCATTTATGAAACACCAAGGCTGCTGAAATAAGGGCAGAAAACTCTGGCACCCACCTGTATTGATGTCAGGATGGCAGAAACATCGTATGTGGGACTCCACCGGTTCTGCAAAATGTCGAGGCAGATTCCACCATCCGCATAAACATTTGGATGGAACATTTTGGAGACAAACCGGACTGTTGGTGGCTTATTTGGATATTCTTCCGTGAACTCTATTGTCAACTTGAAAGTTCCATCTTCGAAGGGAGTGTCATGTGGACTGTGAAAAAACATTATTGTATGAATAAATGACCAACTACAATATCACAGTCTATGCCACTATTGCACTGTCAAGCCTGAATGGCAACACACAGTATGAAACATTCAATTTTGTGTGCCAAAATCATTAAACTGAGGTTAAATTAAGGTTAACACCAATATAATGCAGTTAATAACAAAATAATGGTCTGTTAACACCAATACAATGGTCTGCTATATTATTAAAATTAGTTCTTTACACACAGCATAAATTAGCAACACAAATCATAACTGCTTTTTGCATTTACTCCATACATCTTAACTATTTTGGATAGGCCTATATCTCATACAGTGTCAGTTACTTCAGTTGACAGGAATCGCAGGCTATTCAGTCGTGCGCCACCATGGTGTTTGACTCGTATAGTCCGTTCACAGTTTCTCACATTTTTTAAAACAAACCTTTAAAAAAATTACTTCAAAAGTAGCATGTACACCAATTTTTTAAATAACATTTATAAACCACAAACATTTAACACCATAATTAACTTTAAATTTAAAGTATTATATTTTTGATTAAATGAAACTTCCATAAATTATATTTATTTTGAATTCAAAATGAATTACAAACAGTGAAAGCAGCAATGTGTTGGCCACAGCTAATAAGAAACAGTTCACAGTTAAAATGTTGTTAAAACCTAATTTTTTGGTATGCTGTTTGTAAATTAAACATATTTCATTGTTACTAATTAAAATATCAGCTGAAAAAACAGAGTGTAGGTCCTAGTGATCTGGTGTTTTCGTCCAAGGAATAAACTTGGGTAGGTGGAGCGGAGCATGCCTTTTTTTTCTCTTGCCCCTACAATTTTTGCAGAAATAGTAGCTGGAAAATGTTGTTTTAAATTTTAGTATATCTTGTACTTATTACTGCAAACATCATGATGTTTGAATTTGCAATTTAAAACTGAAATGAGCTTATTATGTTTGAATACATATTATAATACTTAGAGTAATCACAGAATTGTTAAAAATCAGACGTTGGCAAAAGTGANTGCCCCTACAATTTTTGCAGAAATAGTAGCTGGAAAATGTTGTTTTAAATTTTAGTATATCTTGTACTTATTACTACAAACATCATGATGTTTGAATTTGTGATTTAAAACTGAAATGAGATTATTATGTTTGAATACATATTATAATACTTAGAGTAATCACAGAATTGTTAAAAATCAGACGTTGGCAAAAGTGACGACATGACATGGCATGTTGGTTTGTTACTGAACCAAGAGTTACATTTTATTCCTGCAAAAAATAATTAAAATCACAAAATCAAGTTTGTGAACATTGTGTTTTTTAAACCTACCTAGGCAAGATACGTGGTTGTGGTAATGTGTGATTCCCCTGCTGGAATAAATATTCTGTAATGTGTGTCGTTTCAATTGCGAGTGAAATGGCCATTGATGAGTCTCAGTCATGGTCGTTACGCTGGGCCTCTATGTGTGTGTGAGATTGAAAATATCGGACATGCAAGATTTATACATTTTAACTTTTAACTGTTTTTATGACTAAATTAATTATTTGAAAGACTTGTCTATTTATCACAACTTGTAACTCTTTATTTATCACAACTTGTAACTCTACCCTAGATGTTTTAAATCACAGCTGTGTAACATGCTTATGTTTCTGTGATTTAAACATTTTCCACAATTCCAACAAATTACTAAAGCACAGTCAGAAAATTTTAAATAAATAATTAAATAAACCTAGCAAAATAGTAAAAACTAAGTCTGTAAAGAAATAAGGGCGGAATAAAAGTTACAATAGGCCTATTTATAAATATGTTTGCCACTATCTTCAAGTTTGTCACTGGACTGGACTGGGTGCTCCTTTGTTTTAATATTTATTCAATAAGGCCTTCCNAGGCGTGACGTCACAAGCCGGCGCCATTACGCTTTAAGCGTTTTAGTGCGAAATTTAAAATAACTATTTTAATGGTTAATTATTGCTATTAAACCTTAATTTCCTGGAAAAATTATAGATTTTTAGTAAATAGTGGAAGCGTAAGAACATTATTTAATGTATTTTAAAAAATTGTCATCATGCCTATTCCAACAAATTACTACAGCACAGTCAGAAAATTTTAAATAAATAATTTAATAAACCTAGCAAAATAGTAAAAACTAAGTATGTAAAGAAATAAGAGCGGAATAAAAGTTACAGTAGGCCTATTTATAAATATGTCTGCCACTATCTTCAAGTTTGTCACTGGACTGGACTGGGTGCTCCTTTGTTTTAATATTTATTCAATAAGGCCTTCCNTGCCACTATCTTCAAGTTTGTCACTGGACTGGACTGGGTGCTCCTTTGTTTTAATATTTATTCAATAAGGCCTTCCTTTTACTGAAATAACCCAAAAAATCAATAACAAGAGGTTAAATACCACAGTTCTTTCACCCACAGCTGTGACAGGGTTAAACACTGCAGAGGCAAGCTATTAACGTATATTATGTGTAATGTGCTGTATAGCAAACAAAAAAAGTAGCTCTGAACATAATTTTTTTAAAAATACAACTAGATAAGAACTCTTTCGGCAGTAACAGGATGTCACGTTAATAATAGAGTTAGCAGCCTTAAAAACTATCATCAATACAGACATTGATAAAAATTCATTTTAACCTAAATACTGATATAGATCAAAATTGAAAAACATTTAGATGTAATGCTTTTTGAAATGTGTAGCATTCTTTGAACAGCTGAAAACAGTAAACAAATAATTTGACAGTTGAAACATTAGAAGTCACATGGCAAACCAAGGCTCCTCGAGTAGTGCTGAGGCACCCACCACCCCTGGATTAATAAAAAACTGGACTATGCCAGGGGCATCCCCAACCCTCCTGCCTATCTCAAGGGCGGGAAAGGAGTATTTGTCGTGATGGACAGACTAATAGATGGTACCTAGGCTCGTCGATTAAGTGGGGCATTGGACTACCTAGCACTTAGACCATTTGACTACAGGGCCCAAATCTAGAATTTCACCATGAAGTAATTAAAGGGTCTGAGGGGAACATTCACTATTGCCATGGAAATTTAGCTAGTACTGTGGGTAATTGGAAAGGCCCTGCCTCAAAGTTCTCATGNGGAACATTCACTATTGCCATGGAAATTTAGCTAGTACTGTGGGTAATTGGAAAGGCCCTGCCTCAAAGTTCTCATCGACTCATGGTGACGGTGGTTGAAACTCAGCATGCTGGAGGAGATCTGGAAAACTCCCCAGCTTAGCAAATCTTTCTGCAAATGGGGCTCCGGAGTAGACAGAGGGTGACTGCACCCGTGCTAACAAAGGTACATTGACGAAAACGACTGGAATTTGCTCAACAGTATGGCGACTGGACTGCTGCTGATTGGCAACGGGTAGCCTTCTCCGACGAGTAACATTTTCAGCTGCATAGAACGGATGGACGTCAGCAAGTCCGGCGAGAAACATCAGAGAACCGACACCATGCATCCATTGCTGGACGAACACAAGGCGGTGGGGGCAGTGTTATGGTCTGGGGAACCTTCTCGTGGTATTCTCTAGGTCCCATCATGTGTGGAAGGCATTCCTGATCAATTTGGTTATGGTTCCATCCTCGACGATCACGTCCACCCGTACATGATGATCGTCTTTCCTCGGGAGGATGGATCTTCCAGCACGATAATGCGCCTTGCCACATAGCTAGAAGTGTCCACATGTGGCTGTAAGAGCACGATCAAGACTTCAAAGTTCTTCCCTTGCCCCCAAACAGTCCCCATCTCAATCCAATTGAACATCTGAAGGACCACATTGATCGTCATGTTCGCCATCTGTCTCCTCCGCCACACCCTTCAACAGTTGTAGGATGCACTGCAGACAGCATGGCTCCAGATACCCGTGAAGACCTATCAGCACCTAACTGACTCACTGCCAGCTCGTCTAGCTCCAGTCTGTGCNCATGGCTCCAGATACCCGTGAAGACCTATCAGCACCTAACTGACTCACTGCCAGCTCGTCTAGCTCCAGTCTGTGCTGCGAAGGGCGGTTACTCTGGATACTAGCAGGTGGTCATAATAATGCGCTTCAATTGAGTAATCTACATGATGGTGTCAAAACGAGAAAACAATATTGTATATATATTGAAAATGTGAGTAACATTTTCCCTTATAGTTATTGACACTGATTTAAAATGGTTGAGTATGCCAATAACAGGCACGATTTTTAATTTTATATATACCACATATTCAACCCACCTTATTTTATAGTATATTTTTAGGCCTAAGTACTTGGCAGCATTCACTCGAGCAATAGGAGTTCATTACTATTATTCAAGTGCAAAGTTTTGATTTCAGTACTTTATAATATTGTAATAATCACATATCAATGTTTATTGTTTGTTTGTTTGCAAGCCATTTATAAACCTTATTCAGATCTTTATACATATAAATAAAACGTATGAATTTCAGTTCAAAAGTTTACATTTATTTATTTACTTGTACCATAGACTATGATAGACAGAAACAAACTTCACTATTGACAATCCATAGAGATAAATCTATGTACAAAGTTACATNAGACAGAAACAAACTTCACTATTGACAATCCATAGAGATAAATCTATGTACAAAGTTACATTAAATCCCCATTAAATGGCGATAATATATATTTTGATATCAATTTATAACACATATAATACAACAGTTGGGCTGTCGTATTTGCACTATAAAAAGACCTTCATCGTCTGCAAATAGGGACAGTAGACCCTCTAATGGCAATCCTCCAAGGTCATTTATGTAGATTAAGAATACATTTATGTAGATTAAGAATGCAATTGGGCCTAACACTAAACCTTGGTATACTCCATATGTTACTTCCAACTCTACACTATCAGTACCATTCACTGAAACATATTACTTTCTGTTACCTAGGTAACGTTTAACTGTTTGGATTGTTATGAGTCAAATTAAGTGCTGAGCATGATGCCTTATGAATTATAATCATAAATAAACTCAACTTTGTTAAACGTTTCTTCTTAAGCATGCCTTGTAAGTGAAATATTATTTTGTAACATATAATACANTTCTTCTTAAGCATGCCTTGTAAGTGAAATATTATTTTGTAACATATAATACATGGTTTGAAAGTTTCTCAAGGGGCCATTGACCAGCCCAGCACATTTTACGCATGAGTGTTTGAAATAAATAGCAAGCACAAGACCGTAGAATTTAGTAATACACAGCATTTTTCCAGACCCAACAATATTTCCAATATGGTATTTCCAACAGTTATATATTATCAAATAATACATAACCTGGGTAATGTAAATATTTTAAAATACCACTAAATGGCTGTTTACACACTGTTATACACATTAGAAATTAGAGAAGGAATTGTATTTCAGAAAGTCTACCTACAATTTACCTCAATAAGTAGATGACTATTGATTGAGTCTATTCGCAGTGGTATAAATGCCAGTAAATTGTTTAACATTCATGCTCCTCTGTCAGCAGATAGGTTAGGTGCACTGCATGAAATAACTTAAATTTCATGTAGGCCTATTTGCTCAGTCTAATATTCCCTTATTTCTCGCATTCCTGTCTAATGTCGCACAATTTGAAAGCTAGAATACCCCAAATAATACCTAGTGCTATAACTTGTAAATCCAGAATGGAAATAAACAATATTTACATGCCTAATAACTAAAAATAGTAATGTCATTTTGAGATTTGCCCTCCATAGCCCAATGGCGGTACGTCAGACCATGCTCTTGGGCTCTAGCAGTAACCAAATTTTCATAAATTTTGCTCAATATTTTATATAATCAATGTTTCAAATATTAAGTATCATTGATTATAATTGATGCCATTTTCCTTTAACAACGCAATATTACTTGGTTAGAGCTCCATTTTGTTGCCAGAGATAATTACTTGCAGGTTTTTAGTGTCGCACGCACCATCTCAGTGTCTACTGCAGCTGAACATGGCTGCCGATCCTGCAGCCAGTCCCTCGTACTGGCCGAAGTCGCAAAGAAATACAAGAATCTCGCCCTTATCTGTGCGTCCTCCGTGCTCCCTCGGCTTCTGCACGGGGCAAGAAATTCAACAGCGATGTGTGCTCCCCTTGCACTGCCGAATAACATTCAAACTAAGCTCATCACTAAAAAACTATTGACTCAAATATTTTCAAAATTGGACTGGCAAATCACTTATATTTTCTAACCATGATGCAATCATAAACTTATCTTTACTGAGTATTTTTGTAACGTAAAAAATGGTAAAACAATGGTCTGATTTTATTATTTTTCTGGACGTGCACAGTAAAGAAGGTAGCAAGCCGGAGACTTTTTTGTTTTAAGAGATAGGTGGGTGATGTACATATAAAATGTAAAATAAACATCAAAGTTTATTTATGTCCTTCTTAACCCATTACCTTTCGTGATTTCCTTGTTACAGTGTGTAAAACTTTGAAAATATTTCAACCATATACGAGAGCGGAAGCTATGAACTGTCTGTCTGCTTTCTGTTATCTTAATTACACTTTTCTAATATTGTATCTGCAGAGAGTTAAAATAATATTGCTAATTATTAATTAACACAAGAAAATATTATCATTAAAAGCAAGACTTGCAAGGTAAGAGAGAGTATGTATGTTTTGTTACAGCAATACACGCATAGTTTCGATAATTGTTGTAATTTTACAAACGGTCATACTATGCATGCACTAATTCGTCATTAATTCTTGCAAATAAAATATATTGTTAACAGAGATGTTTTCTAGATTTCAAACATTTAAATCCATTACAGATTGTTGCAACAATATTATCAGTTTTTTTAAAATGAGTAAGATGAAATAAACAGATGTACTATGTTTTTGTATCTGTCCATGATGCCGGCGCTGTACATTGATGAGGCTCAGTACCCAAGGTTTGTCTGTGTGCAAAAATTATTAGTAAACCATGCAGTGTGCTACTAGTCTATNGATGAGGCTCAGTACCCAAGATTTGTCTGTGTTGTAATGTTTCATATTGCTATAGTCAAACATTAAGTCTGCAGTTCATTGGTTATGGTAACTAAACAAGTGCCATGTAGACTACAGCTTTCATTAGATATTTTTTGTTTGTAACACCTGAAACCGTAAATTTATGCGAGTTTTAAAAGAATCTTGTATGGCCCCAACAAATCCAGCATGTATTGATTATCACTACCAGACTTAGGTTCAGAAATATGAAACCCAAACTATAGTTTATGTTCTGGAATGAAACAAATGTCTATAATTAGTGGAGTTCTTGTTCAGTATTTAATTATTGGTACCGGGTTTGTAGTTTTATATTATTTACTTTTAATTTACATGGCTACTGCACTTTGGTAAAAAACATTCAATGGAAGTAGGCTTTCATAAAATGTTAAATCACTAGGTCTACTCGTAGAATAATAGTAATATAATGTCAATAACCCTGAAAGATATAGATTAAAATTAACAAATCCACAGAATTACATAACTACCAATAAATTAATTATTCATTGATTACTGCTGCTAAGTGTCTTGAGAAAAGGCCAGACAGTATTGCCAATGTTATAAAAAAACATTTTCCTAATACTCTTAGTAATGTTTGCATTTAAAATTAACTTATTTACATTGCATATCAATTAAGGAACTTCTATTATCCTGCATACTCTTACATATTTAAAGTAAAACAGTGTGGCGTGAGTACTGATCATTTTCAGTTCCAATACATCTTTGATGTGTAACAAGTATTGCATTTGGTGGCAGAGTATGAAAATTGCTATTACCAGTGCTCACATGTACATACTGTTCCAAATACGTTTTCCAACTTCTCATAAACCCATCAGTTTTTACAGTGACACAGAGCTTTATCTGTATAACTACACTGCCAGTTTTTTGTTTTATCTAAATGAAATAAATGATGTATATTGTAACATGTTATGGGTAAGATGTGTTGCAAGGCAGTTTTTTAGAATAACAACTTGGAATATTAGTAATTTACAAAATGAAACCACTTATAAGATCAGACATTCAATAGAAAAATATTGTTTTTGTAAAGGTAAAACTATTGATGTACCATAAAGTTTATGAAATTAATTTGGGGTTGATAAGTGTGGTTTTACTAAGAAACCAGATGGATGTGCTACAATTTTTCGCAAAATATACGTTGACTACCACATTGTAGCGCACTAAATCTCATATTTTCAGGGGGAGGGGGGATCTCTACTTATCCACACACTTTAAAAATAGTATGGGTTTGGGGTGAGGGTGATCGAAACTCGCTACATCAATAGCACGGGGATTGTTTCAACTGCTGGCCACCACTACCATGGCCTAACGTGCAGGCTAGACAAATGCATTTTGCCAAAACAGAAGTTGAATACTTAGGCCATGTGATAACACTTGAGAGGAAAATACCCTCACACCAAGAAAGTTACAAGAGTTGATACCCCAATGAACAGCCAGCAGTTGAAGAGATTTCTGGAAATCTGCAACTGGCAGCATGACTTCATCCCCAACATGGCTAGGGTTACCAGATATGAAGTATTTAAAAAGAAGAAAAGTTCTAGAAACTGGCATTAAAAAAGAGGACACTTGCGAGAAAATTACACGAATAAAGAAGAGACACAATTTTACAATTGATATACAAAATCTGTTAAAATATATTACAATGTTGCAAAATTATATTAAAAAATCGGGTCCCTATAGCTTTTAAGTAATACAAAATAGTTATTTTGCAACCAAATAAAGTGATAATCATGTTTACTCTTAATATTAAGGTCGATTCCATTTAGTTTGTAGGCAATATTTCACCAGCAAATAATATCGAAGTATTCACACAAAAAACAGTTGTACATAAGCACAGGACTTGGCAGTTAATCACTCTCGCACAGCTTGGTTAAGATATTTTTTGATTTTGTTTTAACAGGTTTCTATTTCCTAGCAAATAATCATGAAATTTTGAATACATTAGGCACTTAGACATATAAAAAACTGCCAGGGAAAAATATAGGGGAGTTGATAAAGAAAAATATATAAGTTATTTAATATTCTCCAAAAAGTTTGCACTTTTGTATGAAGTTAATTGGCCCCATTACTAAATGTTTAGCAATATATAANAAATCTGTTAAAATATATTACAATGTTGCAAAATTATATTAAAAAATCGGGTCCCTATAGCTTTTAAGTAATACAAAATAGTTATTTTGCAACCAAATAAAGTGATAATCATGTTTACTCTTAATATTAAGGTCGATTCCATTTAGTTTGTAGGCAATATTTCACCAGCAAATAATATCGAAGTATTCACACAAAAAACAGTTGTACATAAGCACAGGACTTGGCAGTTAATCACTCTCGCACAGCTTGGTTAAGATATTTTTTGATTTTGTTTTAACAGGTTTCTATTTCCTAGCAAATAATCATGAAATTTTAAATACATTAGGCACTTAGACATATAAAAAACTGCCAGGGAAAAATATAGGAGAGTTGATAAAGAAAAATATATAAGTTATTTAATATTCTCCAAAAAGTTTGCACTTTTGTATGAAGTTAATTGGCCCCATTACTAAATGTTTAGCAATATATAAAAAAACCCACAAAAATGTAAAGCTTTGCTATCTTTCACTTTTGTTGGAAAAAGAGGACATTTTGATTCTTTTGTAAAACTTGGCCGGACAGTTTACAAGACCTCAAAAAGAGGGCATGTCCGGGTAAAAGAGGACGTCTGGTAACCCTAAACATGGGCCAGCAGATGGAACCATCGAATAGACTGCTGACCAAGATTACACGCTGGAATTTGGGTAGGGGGGGGGGAGAGAACAAGAGGAAACATTTTAAGCCCTGAAGCAAGAATATAACCACCTTGAGAATGGTGGATCTAGACAAAATAATTCTTTAAACTGTATTAACTCAAAATACTAAGTATGTTAAAGATGCTGGGTATCATTCAGTTCATTTTTTTATTCATTTACAACATGAGACAATTGGTTGAAACAAATACATTTTATTATTTTCATACAATGAAACTTTCCACAGCACATGTTGTCCGTTACACAGTGCTAATGGCAGTTGCACATACCCCAGGAAGTTGCAAAAGACACAAACAGAAAATACATAAAACTTGCTGTAAAGTATAACTAATCTACATTAAGAACAACTCAAAATTACAGTATTTACCTAGTCAATGAATACCACAAAAAGCATGAACTACACAAGTCCCAAACTACTATAAAATGGGTGAAGGGTAGAGCACTGGTCAGAAAGTAATAAACAATACTTTCATCCGATATACAGATATGGTGAGTTCATAACATAACATATATGAAATACATTTCATCATGCCAACAATGAAAATAAGAGTANATATACAGATATGGTGAGTTCATAACATAACATATATGAAATACATTTCATCATGCCAACAATGAAAATAAGAGTACCACAATACTTGTGATTTAACTATTGTGCTAAAGGTAACCACATTTCAGTACTCACGACAGCAAAGTTGTGTATTTTTGATCTTCTCAATTAAAGCCCACATTGTCTTCACCTCAAGCAATATCTAAAATAATGTACTACTAATAATGTTAAATTAACTCAAATAGATAAAATATTTAATAAATATTGCTACATCCAATTAAAATTCTATTTGTAACACATTTTTTATAAAAAAAAATTTGTTTCAAATAAACATCTGAGTACTACCTTCAGATTGCTCATTATAACAACACACACATTATTTACTAATAGCTCGCAGGGATAACATGCTATCTTACAACTATTAAGTTTATATAATGCAAATATATAAATCTAAAATAATAACTATGTTACTAGTTAAACCTGAAATATCTGAAATATTACAGATACTAACATAATACCACAGTGTGCCAAAAGCAATAAAATATTCTTAATAGGAAAGAACTATAACCTCTTTGCAAGCTGTTCATTCTTCTGCCTCTCCCACTCTCTCTCATATACTGAAAATATATATTTGGCAGCCCTGTTTACATGCTAGTGATGTCCACATAGACAAAAGTTCATCATCACTATAAAGATAGTAACTACAAATTACTTT
Source organism: Clitarchus hookeri (assembly GCA_002778355.1). Lineage (NCBI taxonomy): Eukaryota > Metazoa > Arthropoda > Insecta > Phasmatodea > Phasmatidae > Clitarchus > Clitarchus hookeri. The sequence goes on from NQII01001776.1 coordinate 100,735, forward strand.
AAAATGAGGGAAATACATTTTTTGCTGTTCAAATGCACACACACTATGGTATAAAAATTTTCAAATGCTGTATGCTTAAATTGTGAAGAGCACTTCCGTTAAAAACTGTTTATTTCCATCTTTCATTTGCCTGAACCCTTTAATTCCATGCTAATTATAAAGCTTAGTCTGTAATTGTTTTCTACTACGATAATCAATCTTTCACTTAAATTATTGTAACAAACATGTGAACACAAAGTAGGTGTTATTATTGGGTTCTGGAAGTTCCAAATGAAAAAGATCATACAAAAAAGCACGAGCCTGCTTTTTGTTAAAGAGTCAAGTAAACTTGTTACNGGAAGTTCCAAATGAAAAAGATCATACAAAAAAGCACGAGCCTGCTTTTTGTTAAAGAGTCAAGTAAACTTGTTATACGTTCATTATTAGAATAAAAAGTTACTGCACAGAATGTAAGTGCACACAGTTTAAATACAATTTTCCATGAATAGCAGTTGTCAGAAAATCAAGTAAAAATACTATGTATAAAAATATAAACCCAACAAATATTTGAAAGCACCAAAAATAAAATTATTCTACTGCGACTGCATACCTGTTTAACGGTTTTGTGTTTGTTTTCACTTTACCATTAGCTTGTTAAGTATCTGTGGATATAAGTTCATATTTTCTTTCTTTTCCTCTGTTGTAAAAAATGTAATTTGACTTCAATTAAAATTTAGATATGAATACTCCAGACAGCTAATGAGCCAAATTCCCTTTTTTTTTTTTTTTAGCATTTCAGTTTTAAGACTTTGGAAATAAATTTTCTGACTTGTACAGTTGCCTTTATTTTCCAGAAATTCCAGGTTGACAGTGATCATGTATAAGGTTTCACAATTTTTTATGATAATTTACAGGGAATAAACAAAATAATGAAAACACAAGTTATAAGGATAAATGTGTGTGTTAACATTCTGAGAAAAAAAATTACAACTGGTCATATCTTAGTTAGTATTACGTAGAGTCGGTTCCACTGCCTTACAGTGTGTTGTGGGTAAAAACTGGTATGAAGCTGCTGCAAAACAGGAGACATATGATTTTCAAATAACATGGATTGTTGGTGAAAGTTATATTTTTTCTTGTTTTTAACTTTTAATGCGGTCATCAACATTAAAATATTGTATTTTCAACTATACGAATATTGCACTTATATTTTGTGTATGTATTATAATGTTTAGTTCGAAGTCAAATGGATTTAAAAACATGANGGAAGTTCCAAATGAAAAAGATCATACAAAAAAGCACGAGCCTGCTTTTTGTTAAAGAGTCAAGTAAACTTGTTACACGTTCGTTATTAGAATAAAAAGTTACTGCACAGAATGTAAGTGCACACAGTTTAAATACAATTTTCCATGAATAGCAGTTGTCAGAAAATCAAGTAAAAATACTATGTATAAAAATATAAACCCAATAAATATTTGAAAGCACCAAAAATAAAATTATTCTACTGCGACTGCATACCTGTTTAACGGTTTTATGTTTGTTTTCACTTTACCATTAGCTTGTTAAGTATCTGTGGATATAAGTTCATATTTTCTTTCTTTTCCTCTGTTGTAAAAAATGTAATTTGACTTCAATTAAAATTTAGATATGAATACTCCAGACAGCTAATAAGCCAAATTCCCTTTTTTTTTTTTTTTAGCATTTCAGTTTTAAGACTTTGGAAATAAATTTTCTGACTTGTACAGTTGCCTTTATTTTCCAGAAATTCCAGGTTGACAGTGATCATGTATAAGGTTTCACAATTTTTTATGATAATTTACAGGGAATAAACAAAATAATGAAAACACAAGTTATAAGGATAAATGTGTGTGTTCACATTCTGAGAAAAAAAAATTACAACTGGTCATATCTTAGTTAGTATTACGTAGTCGGTTCCACTGCCTTACAGTGTGTTGTGGGTCAAAACTGGTATGAAGCTGCTGCAAAACAGGAGACATATGATTTTCAAATAACATGGATTGTTGGTGAAAGTTATATTTTTTCTTGTTTTTAACTTTTAATGCGGTCATCAACATTAAAATATTGTATTTTCAATTATACGAATATTGCACTTATATTTTGTGTATGTATTATAATGTTTAGTTCGAAGTCAAATGGATTTAAAAACATGAGAGAGGTGCTGCGTTGGCAATGGTTAGTAAGAAATACCATATTTGCTCACGTAATTGTCGCCATCACGTAAGGCCTACACCCATATTTTTTGAGAGGAAGAATTTGGTATTTAAATTTACTTGCATATTACCCGCACCTCGTTTGTGAAGCACCCGGTGGTTGAAAGGTAATTTTGGACATCCCTGTAGGTAATTCTGAACACGTGGCTGTTATCAATAGCTGGGAATTCCATTGCCCTTGAGTGACGTATTCTTGTTGGCTACACTAGTAAGGGTCGAAGTATTGGAGGGAGGATAGTGTGTGCTTGGCCACAATACTGCATGCCATTTTGTTAGTTTGTATGTGTTTCAAGCGGTTTGAATTTGGAATTGTGTTTGGTGAGGTTTCTAAGTACAGAACGTAATTGCTGTAAGCAATATAGGGGAAATACAATTAGTACACAGAAAATTTCAAGATGCATGTGACAGCACATGCAGAACAAGAGAACCTGGCAGCTGAGCAGGAATAATGCATTAATGAAAAAAAATATGCACGAGTGGAGGAAGCAAAAAGAAAAATTGTGGAAGACAAATTCAATCAAGCATACTTTATACGGAGCCAGGTAAGGTAAGTTTTCCTGAACTTGTCAAAGCTTAACAGAATTATTCCCTACTAGCGACCCGGCCCGGTTTCATCCGGTTACAATTTAGTTTGTACAGCGATACACTAATAAATACATTGGGAAACTACAATTACAATATTATATGATATGATAGTAAATTAGTAAACTTCTGTCATATATAACATACATGCATACATTACATACACACACGTCACCCCTGTCGCCCAGAGGGGTAGACAGAGATTATAGACCTCCATTTACCACGATCCTGACATACCTACCTCCTTCGCTTTATCCACATTCATACATCTCCAATATAACAATATTATATAATAGTGGTTTAGAAAATTTTCTGCATACAACATTAATAGTTTTGCCTCCAACCGACAGCACAAAAAGATTTCTGTTTGACGTGACACGCGAAAGGGCTACTTGTAGTTGTCCGTGAGAAAAACATGCTCCACTCAAATCCACTCCAGCCACATGAAGTGTTTGACCCTGTGCCTTATTTATGAACATATCAAAACAAACTGTTACTGGAAATTGGACTCCTTTAAAATTAAAAGGCAAATCCGAGTGAATCATTGATATTCTAGGTATTAAAACAGTTTCTCCAGTACCGCGGCCAGTTAGAATAGTACCTTCAATGAGATAACTTTTTATTTGTAATCAGGTCCCGTTGCATAATTTTGGTGGATTTATATTTTACAATAAAATTATGGAGTTCCAATTTTTAAAATCAGTTTGTGTGGTGACATGCCAGAAGGATTCAATAAATTAACAAATTCTGTGGGATAGTGCACAGCTTCTTCACTGTCGAGTACTGTATCTACTGAGCAATAGACTTGTGTTTGCGCATTGAATTTGGCGAGTACTAACTCATTAATTTTTTGACTTGTTCATTAGTAGGCGATAATATCGCTCTTTCTTTGAACCACGATAGTGTCTTATTAGAAAGGTCATGTATTTCAGGGTATACGTTATCTATCAGTTGTTGGTGGTCTGTAACTAAAACACATATATCACTATTGAGAGAAATTTTTCTACAATGCATTGGAAGTTCTCCATTTCCGACTTTCAGTAGCATGTCAGCAAACATGCTGTTATCTTCTGAAGACATAAGTACTCTCATGTTTGTTTTGAGTGCTAGTTTTGTTACGTTGGGCCAAAGATACAATCTTTTAAATGACGAATTGACTTCATCAGCCACACCCCGCGCTGGCTGCTGCCGCCGCCACCCCCGCCCGCGCATAGGTCCGTGCGCACGTGTCTTGATTTTAAAAATTACTTTTTCACAAAACTTTTCATANTAAATGACGCATTGACTTCATCAGCCACACCCCGCGCTGGCTGCTGCCGCCGCCACCCCCGCCCGCGCATAGGTCCATGCGCACGTGTCTTGATTTTAAAAATTACTTTTTCACAAAACTTTTAAAAGTATTGGCGGTAATTGTATGCTGTAAAGGACATTTCTTATCTATATTAAACAGTTTTAATTATGANAACTTTTAAAAGTATTGGCGGTAATTGTATGCTGTAAAGGACATTTCTTATCTATATTAAACAGTTTTAATTATGAATTAATTTATTTTGATAAAGATTAAGTTCTTTATAGTTAGAAAAGACAGTGAATTTTAAGTTTGTAAAATGACGCATTAAATTTAACATTTATGCGAATAATGATGTTATCTATTAAAGATAGATATATGCAACCGCTGACTTTTTTGTAGATCATTTAATTTTACACAATTCTTTTGTATATGATTTTGTTATATCTTTTAAGGATTAGGCAACGTATTCCATGAGAGCGCACTGGCGGCAAACGTCCCCACCCCGACTTGATTCACTAAGTGCTAGGGCAATTTTAAATACACACAAGCCTTCCTTGATAAATGCAGATCATTAACAGTAAAAACCGCATCCAAATCCATTCAGTGATTCTCAAGATTAACGCAGTCATACAGACAGACGCGTGCCAGGGACTTTTCCTTTTATACTATGTATGGAAGTAAATAGCATTATTGTGGGTTGCATAGTGCCCCCAAAATGCTGGAACGGCCCCTTAAATGAACTATGATCACTAGTCCTACAGCTGGGAAATTTTCTGAATGCGAAAAATAGTTAAAAATTGCATTTGTGAATAAAGAAACAATGCTTACATGTTGTCACACGGAATGACAAAAATAATGCTCCATGCTGGACATCAAATAAGTCTATTATACAACTTTCAATTATCTTTCTGGGTTCTTAGACGTTAACAAGCTAAAATCTTCTCAGGATGGAACTAGCATAAATAGTATTTGAACACTTACAAGTGCAAATGCAGGAAAGTGACGTANCTAAAATCTTCTCAGGATGGAACTAGCATAAATAGTATTTGAACACTTACAAGTGCAAATGCAGGAAAGTGACGTATTAAACAACATTTTACCATTAGTGAATTAAACATACATCCAGCACTTCAGTAGACACAGCTTGTAAAATATAAAAACAAAATCCTTCAAATGAACAGGAAATGAAACCACTGACACAAAACACTGGAGAAATACTATAGAAACCAATAACAAAACATAGGAAAAGTATTTTTTCAGTTGCAAATTTATCATGGGGACAGATGATAAGCGCAAAAGNAAACCAATAACAAAACATAGGAAAAGTATTTTTTCAGTTGCAAATTTATCATGGGGACAGATGATAAGCGCAAAAGAAAATATTCTGACTTAATAATTTAAAATAAGAATGAATATTGCAAGTGAAAAAAATTTTTATGATGCTGTTGAGTTGTGGTAAATTACAAAATTGTAAAAAAAAAAGTAGATTTTCTGTTGCCTAAATTACCTCTCCCATAAATATGACAAAATTCATTACATGACATGATATAGGAACATGGCAAAATTCTGACGTTCAAACTAAGCACTAAAAAAACTAATTACTGGAATTTCTGGACATCACCTCAATTGCACCCCACACATTTAAATACTTTCACCCTCCTGCAGAAGACCCTGTTGTTACACTCAGCAGTCATGCTGCAACAGTTAAAGCTGGACAGCTGTGCTGAAATTAGATGGACTACCCCATTGCATCATTGCATGGCCAGAAAGAGATTGCTTAAATTAAGGCTCTCAGCAACTTCCTCAAACTAGAAATCACTGATAAAATCTAAAGTAAAAATTTTCCCCAAAAATATTAACATCAAACTATCATCCTTTGGAAGGAAATAACTGTAACAATGTAAATCAAAAAGCTACTATGCTGAAGCATTGCGCTAGGAGAAAATAAGAACACATATCAAATGGTGAGAATAAAGGCACAAGAAATCACCCATACAATGAACATTATACACACAGTATTGAAGCTAGTTACAGAACACAATTTATGAGAAGAGAAAACTTTATCCTACAGTGAAGAAAACATCACCCACTGCTACTTGGTTCTGACAGACACTCGGTCATTACTTTATAACACAATATTCTACCTTTACGACAGGTGAAAACCAAAGCTAATAGATTTAAATGGGTATTTTTACCTTGTATTTCATATTGATCATAATAGTCCAGTAAAAATTATTGCTATAGCAAATGTATCACAACATCTTTTAATTTGTAACAATACTAATTTGTATATCAAGTAGGCAGTTTTTTAATGTCTTTCCAGCTGCAATATTTGAGCATGTAAGAAATTTCATATAACCTAGTTTCAATTCTATTTTTCAGACTTAATTGCATATTCACCACCACCCCCTTTCATAATTAAAATGTGGTTAATTGGAAGACAAAACACATATTTAAACTTGTGTAATATTTTAACTTTGTGGTGTTGATACTCCCTAAGTTTTCTTTATTGCAATAACAGGAAAAAATTGTTAGTCTTTACGCAAATACTTTTGATACACATGTTTAAAGATGGTCAGAAGATTATCTACCAAATCCTTCCATTTGGGTAATAAAAGAAACAAGCGTTCTATAAAGTACACTGCAGTAAAATGAGACACAGCCTCTAAAAAATTTGCATGAAAATAAACTGTAGCACAAGACAGTATTTCAAAAGACTTAACTTTTAAAAAGTTATAATTTCTCCATTTTGGTTTAGATTATCCTATAAGAACAAAGAACACCCATTCATATGACAGTCTTTCGAAAAACCACTGCCGTTCTTTTTTACTATAAGTATTGCAAAGCAGTTTGGGAATACAGCCTTATTGGCATGGTATCATGTTTAAACAATCGCTGCATTGTCTTACAAAATTACTCACCCAAATATCACAGCATTCCATATCATAATGTTGTTATCTGTTGGGGCCCCGCTCACACCTGTAGGGGGATCTTCCTGAAGCCTGCAACATCAACAAAATGTTCACAGTACACCACCCATACAAATACACAAACATCCTAAAAAAATCATCTGCTCATGCTTAGTCTCATTTGGAACATTGGAATCTGATTCCTGCTGATTTAAACTGTTAATCAAAAATGCCACTATAATAACTTAGTATTTACCTTATTATGCATTGCAGGCATAACATATGAATTATGACTATATAATTATATTGCAATAAAATGTAATATAAGATTGAATATGTGTCAGACTGCAATTACAAATGAAAGGTGTCAAACTGCAATTACAAATGAAAGGCACCAGATGGTGTGGCCCCTTTTACTTCAAAAATTTTGGTTATCACATTATCACATATAGTAGTTTGGTCTCTCTCATGTGTAGACAGGACAGCCAGACACCATGGTTGCAGGAACGGAATGGGAGGTAAATCATACCCCTTTAAATTATGAATCAGGAATGCATCAAATTTGCAGCCCTCAACATTGCAGTGTCAATATCATATAAAGTAATGCTACAACACCACCAAAATTCCAGTGAGAATTACTGAAATAAGTATTTCTGTATCCTATTTTGGGCCTATAAATTTCATCATAATAGAAAAATTCCACTTTCACAGGTATGTGAGCCTGCACCTTTGTATTGCCCTTCCTCTGATAAAGCTAAGAGAGGAACAAACATATAATAATCCATTTTCAGCNAATGTAGGAACAAACATATAATAATCCATTTTCAGCTCAAATTGGGTGAATCCTTAACCTTCAGATTTCTCATATACATAACAGTTATTTCTGTGAGTTGTTGTGATGCAGTAAATTTACATGTACAGGCAAAAAGTAAAACCTGGTGCTACTTTAGCCAAACTGTGAAAATCTTGCCTTTGTAGCTAAACTGGAGTGTTTTAAGTGGGTTTTAGTATGGTTCTTGGTTGAACTTCAAGGGTATACATATTGTTATTATACTGCCTTACAGGGATTTTGACATGATTGACGACACAAAAATCACCATAAATAAGTGAAGTGAGTAGATCCAACCTCTCTGCTATGCTCTTCCAGAATACGTAATAACTTGTCCATATCCAAAATCCAACCATCCTATTTTGTTTCCTAAATACTACATTGGTAAACGAGTGGCCAAATGCATGTACCAGTGGCCCCAGTTTGATTGAAAGAAAGCAAGAACACACCACTCAGTACAAACTCATGTATTATGTCAGAACTGATGAGCACTGGGAGGTGTTACATGGAGCTAACCAGCAACTTTTTCCACAAACATCAGAGAAGTAAGGTTGCAACCAGTAAATGTGAAGCCCAGTTCCAAACAAGCCAAAAACCCTAAACAAACATGCTGATCATCTCACTCCACGGCAGGCTGCCAAAAGTGATAGCTACAGTAAGAACAAACATAAGTTGCATTGAGCAATGGATCACACAGAGTTGCTGACAGCACCACTTGCTACGTACCTATCCCTTATAGATGTGTCGGGGTGAGTGCGTACTAACCAGCTGGGGCAAACAGGGAGTGAAAATACTAGAGCCCCAAGACATCAAATTCAGTCCTCCTCACAAACCCCTACAACCTGTCTATAAGGTCAACCGATAGTACTACAGCCCTTGAGCCAAAGAAGCAAGCTAGGTCACCCATGAAGTGTAACCATTGTGGGCACTGCANGCCTAAACAAACATGCTGATCATCTCGCTCCACGGCAGGCTGCCAAAAGTGATAACTACAGTAAGAACAAACATAAGTTGCGTTGAGCAATGGATCACACAAAGTTGCTGACAGCACCACTTGCTACGTACCTATCCCTTATAGATGTGTCGGGGTGAGTGCGTACTAACCAGCTGGGGCAAACAGGGAGTGAAAATACTAGAGCCCCAAGACATCAAATTCAGTCCTCCTCACAAACCCCTACAACCTGTCTATAAGGTAAACCGATAGTACTACAGCCCTTGAGCCAAAGAAGCAAGCTAGGTCACCCATGAAGTGTAACCATTGTGGGCACTGCAACAATGGATAAACAAGTTCCCTTACTGAACTTCAGACAAGTGAACCAGCTCCAACCATCATTACCCAAACCAGCCAATGTTTTAGAAGTGGCACAGGGGTCTGTAGAACGTTAGGTGGGACAAAAGCATATTTCAAAGAACTATTTTATACATTATTATTTTATGAAATTATAATTTGTGATGTACTATCATGAGTCACTATGTGTAGTTAAAAACCTTCATCACCTGAAAAATATTTGAGAAGTCAAAATTATTCAAGAAGTTTACTGCTGCATTTAGGCCTTATGTGCAAAAGTCTAGACTTTCACCTTGACTTAGAGTGAAACATATTATTACATGTGGCTGTGCAGGACTTCCCCACCTCCTCTTAGGTGCATGATGGTTACAGAAGGGAAGGCAGTTACAAACGGGCCATGGCAACACAAAACACGTGCCACAATAAGGCTATCAAAACTGATGTGAATTTTGACCTTGGAAGATTGAATAACATGGGTAGTAGTCATGTGAATTTTCTGGTCATCACCCTCTCCTTAGCATGACCCGAGGTGCAAAGAACCTTCTGGGTCAGGACAGGTCAGCTCACCTATACAAACTGCAACCTGCCCGTGTGCAGAGAGCCTCGGGTCTTGCGCAGCCATTAACGCCAGGTGTGTAGAACCACTGAAATAACGGACGACACTGACCAGCAAGTGTAGTCTACGAGCACTGGGAGAGTGGAGTGTGAGACTGACTGACTGAAGTGTAGGATGCCTGAGCGACAGACATTTATAATGATGTTAAGGTATGGCAATTCATATTTTGATCATACATGTGTAAATAAGTGAGGATTAAATGACTATAGCTAGCATAAAGACAGTGATAAGAAATTTATATTGTGCTCACTGACAGGAATATTACTTATTTCATTCTGTTGATCCCTCATGAAGCCCATGCTTCAGGTTATAGAACAAGTCAGCATAACACAAAATCACAAAAAATACTGTGGTGCAAATAGTTTTATTATTGTAAAAATTCATTACATGAAAAATGTAAAACTCTGTTGAAATTATTTTATTGAAATCCAGTGTGATAACTATTGTGCCTTAAAAATAAAGGTATTTTTTCAGGGAAATAATTAAACTGAGAATAAGATTTTAAACTTTCCATTAATTAAATTTTAGCTAATCACCTCTCTCACAAGCATACTAAAGAAACAGATAACGTTAAATATCAAAAAACAGTTTCAGTTTGCTCGTAGAAAAATAATTCTGAAGTTTAAAAATTTACATCTTTGGCTAGCAGCGTGAAAGTAAAAAATTTTAACAACTTTCTGCCCTCTGGATAAATAGTAGGTNAAAATTTACATCTTTGGCTAGCAGCGTGAAAGTAAAAGATTTTAACAACTTTCTGCCCTCTGGATAAATAGTAGGTAGATAAAAGTCCTCGTAGAATAACCAACTTAAAAAATATTTCCCTTTCCAAATTTAGTTCAGAACTAATGTTATACAAACTTCAAAATGAAAGTCCAATATTAAATTAACTGGCTCTAAGTTTGCACTGTCCTACGTGTCTGGATGGAAGATGGAGTTGGTGGCATAATGACCCTGAAGCTTANAACTGGCTCTAAGTTTGCACTGTCCTACGTGTCTGGATGGAAGATGGAGTTGGTGGCATAATGACCCTGAAGCTTTGTCAGCTATTTAACACTAAAAAAATTAAACTGGCAATTGTGGGTCTCTTCTCAGCTTACCTGCGTAAATTTATGCTCGTCTTGAAATGCCTCTCCACATTTCACCTACCCTTACGACATAAAATCATAAAAATTTAATAAAAATTTGTAAACCAAATTTATAATGGACTATCACCCATGTATGCCATTTTGAGAGTCNCTTAGCATGACCCGAGGTGCAAAGAACCTTCTGGGTCAGGACAGGTCAGCTCACCTATACAAACTGCAACCTGCCTGTGTGCAGAGAGTCTCGGGTCTTGCGCAGCCATTAACGCCAGGTGTGTAGAACCACTGACCAGCAAGTGTAGTCTACGAGCACTGGGAGAGTGGAGTGTGAGACTGACTGACTGAAGTGTAGGATGCCTGAGCGACAGTAATTTATAATGATGTTAAGGTATGGCAATTCATATTTTGATCATACATGTGTAACTAAGTGAGGATTAAATGACTATAGCTAGCATAAAGACAGTGATAAGAAATTTATATTGTGCTCACTGACAGGAATATTACTTATTTCATTCTGTTGATCCCTCATGAAGCCCATGCTTCAGGTTATAGAACAAGTCAGCATAACACAAAATCACAAAAAATACTGTGGTGCAAATAGTTTTATTATTGTAAAAATTCATTACATGAAAAATGTAAAACTCTGTTGAAATTATTTTATTGAAATCCAGTGTGATAACTATTGTGCCTTAAAAATAAAGGTTTTTTTTCAGGGAAATAATTAAACTGAGAATAAGATTTTAAAATTTCCATTAATTAAATTTTAGCTAATCACCTCTCTCACAAGCATACTAAAGAAACAGATAACGTTAAATATCAAAAAACAGTTTCAGTTTGCTTGTAGAAAAATAATTCTGAAGTTTAAAAATTTACATCTTTGGCTAGCAGCGTGAAAGTAAAAAATTTTAACAACTTTCTGCCCTCTGGATAAATAGTAGGTAGATAAAAGTCCTCGTAGAATAACCAACTTAAAAAATATTTCCCTTTCCAAATTTAGTTCAGAACTAATGTTATACAAACTTCAAAATGAAAGTCCAATATTAAATTAACTGGCTCTAAGTTTGCACTGTCCTACGTGTCTGGATGGAAGATGGAGTTGGTGGCATAATGACCCTGAAGCTTAGTCAGCTATTTAACACTAAAAAAATTAAACTGGCAATTGTGGGTCTCTTCTAAGCATACCTGCGTAAATTTATGCTCGTCTTGAAATGCCTCTCCACATTTCACCTACCCTTACAACATACAATCATAAAAATTTAATAAAAATTTGTAAACCAAATTTATAATGGACTATCACCCATGTATGCCATTTTGAGAGTCTCTGAGCTTACACCAGAAGCTTCGAACACAGATGTTAAAGATAAATCAATTTCCAAAGTTATAACCCTTAAGTCAAAATGCTCTTAGGGCAAGCTAAGGTATCACTATGCTTATAAACAGAAATGCTCAGAGAAAACATTACACACACTCCAGAGATAATATGCTTGGCTATGTCAAAGAAAAGGGTTTAACATAAAAAATTAAAAACATAAACAATTTTATTTAATTTAACTGGGGATGATCCTGAAATACACACCAGCTAAATTTAAACTGCTTCTAAAATAATAAATAAAAACCGTAATATTTACAAAAAAAAATGTAAACAAGTATTTGTAAATAAATTACACAACTGTACTGTTACAACAAAGGGATTTTCCCTGGAAAATAATTATACTGTTATTGATGTCATTAGAATAATTACAATATATAATAATAATATTACCAGGTAATGTATTACTCCAGTGAACACTTTATTTTTCGAATTATCACGCTCTCAAAATCTAAGAGTTTTGAACTCCTTTGTAAACAATCAAAACTGATTCCTATTGGCTAACATGTATATGAAGTGGTTCACCACCTGAACATCAGCATGCAAATGTATTGTCAGTCGGTTGCCGCGTATTACAGAAGCACTTATAAAAATGATGGTAATTATTAAGATTAGGGGCTTTTCTAAAAAACAAACAAAAAATTCAAAATTATTTTATATTTCTACTTTACTGATCACGTAGACCCCAAATATACTAGGGGCGTAATTTTAAAATAAGTACAACATATTTAAACAACTGTAAAAAATTTCCTTTATGTGCGAGTCGTTCGGCCCGTGTGTTTACGTCGACGTTCCTAAACGAAACGTCCTAAACCAACAAGAAGTTGTATTGATGAATTCAGCACAGATTACCTTGTTCATTTTGAAGCGGGCGTAGTGTTAAAATAAGTAAAACATATTTAAATAATCGCTAAATATACTAGCAGTTAGGTCAGTTTGTTTACGTCTATTAACGCCTACCGCCATTATTAATGGCTGCGCATTGCNGCACTTATAAAAATGATGGTAATTATTAAGATTAGGGGCTTTTCTAAAAAACAAACAAAAAATTCAAAATTATTTGGTAAAATTCTACTTGAGGGGCTTTCCTGAAAATAAGAAAAAAAACTCCAGAAAGTGGTATATTTCGACTCNTCTACTTGGGTCTTGCACTTTACTGAGGCAAGAGAGTTTCCGATCATGTTAATAGGTTTCAGTATTATGTAGATATTGTTTTTCCTAAGAAGTCCAGCCAGCTGATCAGACTCCCCTTTGATTTACGGAATGACAGCTTTGTTGGGCAACTTATCTGTGTTCTTCTTGCCTTTAGGTGGCTTCAAGGCTTTGATTATTTTAGTTTTGGAGTAGCTGTTAGCATTAAGGACATTAATAAAGTGTTTTGTCTCTGCCTCAAGGGCGGTCTCTTCGCACACGATCCTGCCTCTGTTGATTAAGGCAGAAATAACAGTTCTCTTCTGTGATGACAGATGGTGTGAATTTGCTTGTAGGNGATCCTGCCTCTGTTGATTAAGGCAGAAATAACAGTTCTCTTCTGTGATGACAGATGGTGTGAATTTGCTTGTAGGTACCTGTCTGTGTGTGTTGGCTTCCGATATACCTTGCTGCTCAAGTGGTTGACCTCTTCCCTTATGACTAGAACATCCAAAAAGGCAGTTTTCTATTCTTTTTGCTTGTAGGTACCTGTCTGTGTGTGTTGGCTTCCGATATACCTTGCTGCTCAAGTGGTTGACCTCTTCCCTTANTCAGTGCATTATATTCGCGTATGTGGCGGATTTGTGGAACACTGTGTTTCGTCGAGTGAGGTAAGGTTGAATTGGACGTTGACAGAGGAATTATATCAGGTGAGTAAATTGATATTCTTTTGGTGTGTTTTACAGTTCCTTTAAATCCCTAAAATCCTAAATTCATAGTTTAGTGTAAAACCCAAAAATCATAGGTTAATGTAAAACCCTACAATCCTAGGTTAGTGTAAAATCCTAAACTCCTAGGTTAGTTTAATTATGTAAAATAGTGATTCACCCATCGTGGGGTTAGGTTCTGTTAGGTTAGGTGGGCACATATTAAGAAATTAGTCGTACATTAATGCCCCTCGTATATTCGTGTTCTGCATCATTAGAAGTGTGGAAATATACCATTTTCCGTGATTTTTTTTTTTTTTTTACAGAAAAGCCCCTAAACTTACCAAAATGATATTTGTTTTTGGAAACTTATGTTTCTTGCAAAATTTACTAATAGTTTTAACCTGATTTTGCTTAAATTATCACCGCATTCGATGATGTTTGAAACATAGGCAATGAATTTCCATTTGCAGGTAAATATTTTATTCAAGAATGTTACTCTCACGAATAACCACTTTTCCTTTGGACTCATGTTGGTATACTTAATTAAACATTTTCCTGCAAACACATACCAGTCACATCGCAAAGACGTTAAGTCATTTTTTAGGCTCATTTGACAAACTTTATATTTCCATACGGATATTACTTCATTAAGTTATTTAGGTGTCCCAGTATTTTAAAATTAGTCCTAAATATAATGAAAAGATTACGCCTCTATAGATTAACTTAACATGATACAGGTTTTATTATTCAAGAAATTTTTGAAACGTAAGCCTATGTTACAGGCATAAACAAAATTATAAAGCAATTTTCAAAGAAAACACTATTAGTATTTCTTTGCTATTGTACTATATCTGCCAAACTCAATACTGTGCTTGGTTTCAACTGAGAGTTCTGCTATGGCTGCCTGAATATTTTCCTGTTTGTAGTCTCTGATGTGTTCCATGACCCTGGTGATGACTCTCCTTCCAGTTTGTCCTATGTATACCTTTCCACATGAGCAGGGAATCCGGTATGCACTTGCTAGTTCTACTTGGGTCTTGCACTTTACTGAGGCAAGAGAGTTTCCGATCATGTTAATAGGTTTCAGTATTATGTAGATAGTTTTTCCTAAGAAGTCCAGCCAGCTGATCAGACTCCCCTTTGATTTACAGAATGACAGCTTTGTTGGGCAACTTATCTGTGTTCTTCTTGCCTTTAGGTGGCTTCAAGGCTTTGATTATTTTAGTTTTGGAGTAGCTGTTAGCATTAAGGACATTAATAAAGTGTTTCGTCTCTGCCTCAAGGGCGGTCTCTTCGCACACGATCCTGCCTCTGTTGATTAAGGCAGAAATAACAGTTCTCTTCTGTGATGACAGATGGTGTGAATTTGCTTGTAGGTACCTGTCTGTGTGTGTTGGCTTCCGATATACCTTGCTGCTCAAGTGGTTGACCTCTTCCCTTATGACTAGAACATCCAAAAAGGCAGTTTTCTATTCTTTTCTACTTCCATTGTGAACTGGATATTCAGGTGGATGTTGTTTAGGTGCTCTAGGAAGTATTTGAGTTTCTCTCATCCATGGCTACAGATGGTGAATGTGTCATCAACATATCGGCATGTATTGGCCGGTATAGATAGCTATTTCCTCGAAGTCAGCCATGAAAATGCTGGCTAATAGGGGAGAGTTGATAACCCATGGCAGCCCTTTCATTTTGCACAAATGTCTGTCCTCTGAATGAAAAGAAAGTTGAGGATACACAGTGTTCAGTCAGCCTTACAATGTCTCTGCTATGGTTGTCACCTCCAAGATGTTGCAGGAGGATTTTGATAGCTTCTTGGACAGGTACCTTGGTGAAGGGGGACACCACATCAAAGCTAACCAAAATATCATTACTTTCAAATGAAAGTTTTTTGAAGAATTTCAATGAAGTGTGACAAATTTTTTTATGTATAAGGCTGGCATGGGGATTACATGTTAAATAATATGATTTAAGTATTTGGCTAGTGCACGAGTTGGAGAGCCTATGGAGCTAACTATGGGTTGGAGAGGTATGCCTTCCTTGTGTATCTTTGGTAAACCATAAAAAGTGGGTGTGTCTGCATCTTTGACAGTAAGACGTTTGACTTCTTGTATGGTAGATTGAGCTTTCAGTTTCTTTGTGATTGTCTCTATTTGCTTGAGAGTGTTGTGGCTGGTTATTGAATAGGCTGGATTCTGTAGTGGTTTGGAGATCTTGTCTTCATAGTCTGTGGTGTTCATGATGACTGTTAGTTTTGATTTCTTCTGCCTCAGTTGGTCAAACTTCCTGGCTAGGATGGCAATATCCTCTGCTTAGATGCTAATTAAACAGGTTTGCAGGCTTTTGCGCCTGTTGTCTGCAAAAGCTTTGCTTCTGGGTAGTAGCTGCATCACTGTTGTTTTCCTTCCCAGCATTTTGGAGGACATTGCAGTCTCCATCTTCAGGGCAAAGTAGCAGCAGCAATAACTCTTACCTNTTTCCTTCCCAGCATTTTGGAGGACATTGCAGTCTCCATCTTCAGGGCAAAGTAGCAGCAGCAATAACTCTTACCTTTTGAGTCTCTTCATGACCCTGTTCCCAGTTACTTCCTGATTGGCTGGAGCTGTTAGCCAATCCCTGGTTGCCTACACTCTGGTTGGCTAATCAGGGACAAGTTTGCCTTTGTCTGTCTTTCCAAAAATTGGCATGTGGGAATCGTGCCGGACGATGCCACTGGTCAGCGGGTTTTCTCGGGGATCTCCAGTTTCCCCTNAAAAATTGGCATGTGGGAATCGTGCCGGACGATGCCACTGGTCAGCGGGTTTTCTCGGGGATCTCCAGTTTCCCCTTTCAATTCGGTGTTGCTCTAGACTCACATCAATCACTCTCATCAGCACCACAGACCTTGCTGTTAAGATCCACCCAAATCTCTTCCACCACCACCACCCGCCCGCCCGACCGATTGACCAACAACTATCTTACTGAAGCAAAATAGGTAATGCCTGTGCCATTATAACTCATGCAAATACCATGATAGTTTATCACACAACAATAAGTAGCTTCCATACATACAGGAAATGTCAGTNATAACTCATGCAAATACCATGATAGTTTATCACACAACAATAAGTAGCTTCCATACATACAGGAAATGTCAGTAAGTGCAGGGAGATGGATTATATGACTTGCACAGTATTCCAATTGATATGCATTTCATTTTTCGTAATTCAAAGTTATGTACTTTGAACCACCAATTACCCGACAAAATTGGGTTTAACTCCAGGCACTGGTCACTGTANGTAATTCAAAGTTATGTACTTTGAACCACCAATTACCCGACAAAATTGGGTTTAACTCCAGGCACTGGTCACTGTAATTCTTATGAATTGTTTGTGTATCCCTCCCACTTTCATACTACGGGAAGCAATGGCAAACCCACCAAAGAATAATCCTGCCTTGTCACCTTGGACAATCACAATAACAGTGATGTTNTACGGGAAGCAATGGCAAACCCACCAAAGAATAATCCTGCCTTGTCACCTTGGACAATCACAATAACAGTGATGTCTTCTGGCTATCAGCCTCACCATAACTCTAATTGAAACACCACTAAAATTCAATCTATAAACGTGCAATGCTGNTGGCTATCAGCCTCACCATAACTCTAATTGAAACACCACTAAAATTCAATCTATAAACGTGCAATGCTGCTTTATATTTACAAGACTACTTAAATGGGAAATCATAACTGTAACATTAAGTACTTAAAATAAACCATATTCTTACCTAAAATAAACCATACTCTTACCAAATTATAGATAATTACCTCTCACTGAACACCTGTAATATGTAAATTTGTTATTACACAACTGCATAGCGAAAACAATATAAATCCCATTAATACTTTAGACCTTACTCTGTTAAAAGTTGAGATGGCAACTATGCAAAACCAGCACATGATAATGTCCATTAAAAGTAAAGTATTAAAGAATTTCAAATGCAGAAAATGTAAAAAACAGTAAAAAAAAATTTGAATTCTTTCTGACAGCTGGTATTATTTGTAATTACGATATTGAAGAGGGCAAAATACTTAATAATGAGTGGAATCGTAGTATGTGCCTATCTAACAATATGGAAGGTGGGGATGATAGGGAAAACCATAATAAGACTCAGATAATTATTAGTCAACAGTTAGGCAGTCATGTATGTACCTTGTGCATGAAGAGAAAATGAGAAGTCATTAAACAAAATCATTGAAATCTTACAGTCTGAAATGCAAGATCTGAAGCTGAAGAACTAGTATTTACAGTGTGAGATAGAAAGGTTATGTGATAAGGTACCTTTTTAGGATTTAGTTGAGC
Organism: Clitarchus hookeri; assembly: GCA_002778355.1. Lineage (NCBI taxonomy): Eukaryota > Metazoa > Arthropoda > Insecta > Phasmatodea > Phasmatidae > Clitarchus > Clitarchus hookeri. The sequence continues at coordinate 119,089 of NQII01001776.1, forward strand.
TTATGCGGTCCTTGTGCCATCTGCTAAAACTCTTCCTGCTCATAATGTATGCCTACCAGTGAAGAATAAGTTTGAAGTGCTAGGATCATTAAATGTTGAGTTTCCACCACCGCAATTAGAGTCAAGATCAATACGAGTGAAGAGAAGATGCAAGTTCAACCAATATCTATGATATCCTGCACAACTTCCAAGTCGTCCAGACTAGTTATACACTACTGTTTGTGAAAAATTGCAACACCCAGAAGGAATGGCTCGAATGAATCCGAACTCGGAAGATGTGAAAAACAATATACCAGCAATAAGTGATTACGATTGCAGAGAGATGGCATACCAGGGTGGCTNATACCAGCAACAAGTGATTACGATTGCAGAGAGATGGCATACCAGGGTGGCTAGCAGTATCACTAAAGCTAATTCCTTGACTTTTCCAGGTACATATCCTGTTACATTTCCCTAACCAACTTATGCAGCAAATATTAGAAATATTTTTATGTTTTTCCTAAAATAAATTGCACACTTTTATGGGTAACAATTAACAATAACATAACTTTCATTTATGGATGCTTTCCTTTGCAGAAACAAACATTCACAAAAACTAAAAAAACAGTACATAGGTACAAAGATGGCAAATGGAAAAAGGTGACACAGAGGTTAAATACTAGCATTCTCAGAACGCGAAAAAAGGCACAATACAAAGATCAGAGACCACATAATGTAACAATTCAATGAGAACAACTAAAAGTGTTTAAATGATTATTTTAGTAAAAAAAAAAAAANAGAGTCGAAATATACCACTTTCTGGAGTTTTTTTTCTTATTTTCAGGAAAGCCCCTCAAGTAAAATTTTACCAACTTTCATTTATGGATGCTTTCCTTTGCAGAAACAAACATTCACAAAAACTAAAAAACAGTACATAGGTACAAAGATGGCAAATGGAAAAAAGGTGACACAGAGGTTAAATACTAGCATTCTCAGAACGCGAAAAAAGGCACAATACAAAGATAAGAGACCACATAATGTAACAATTCAATGAGAACAACTAAAAGTGTTTAAATGATTATTTTAGTAAAAAAAAAAAAAAAAAAGTGTAGTAATAGTTACAATAAAAGATACGACAACAAATTGTCCCCAGCTTCATTAATCTTTCTAAGAAGGTGGAATAAACTAAGTAACATGTAGCAGAAGTGCTAGAAACTAACATTAATTTTCTTATTAAATACATTTTAAACTATTTTATCTCAATTCCCTGACTTCACACAAATTTTCCTGACTTTTCCAGTAAAGTAAAATTCACTGACTTTTCCATGTTTTCCCTGATGCTAGACACCCTGCATACACATAGGCCCCAGCAGCGCCTTCAGTCACCAAGAAGGTCAGTGCTACGCCAAGCTCAGTGGTGAAGAGCCGTCAAACGAAGTGAAAGCAAGTGCCAGTATGGTGCCTCGACATCAAAGGGTGCCATATCAGCATATGAACAAGTTCAAACAGGGCAGAATGATCAGTCGCCAAGAAACTGGTTTGTCATACGGTGACATTTCGGCTCGTCAGGGCATGCTGCTATGACAGTGATGTGTGTGTGGCACCAGTGGATAGAAGAGGGTAATACGCTGTGACGAGCGGGTACTGGACCATGCAATATGACCACAGCATGAGATGGCCGCCATCTTGTCCGCATGGCCATAACGTACCATACAGCCTTGTCCACAGTGTTGGCCCGACACTGGAGCATGGTTCGACACCGTTTGCTGCGAACTGGACTGGTAGCATGCATGCAATTGCGTCAGCTTCCATTGTCCAGAAACCACAAACGCCTCCGACTGCAATAGGCACATGAACGCCATCGCTGGCATGCTGTGTGTCAAAATGTACTGTTGTCGGACGAGTCCTGCTTCAACCTGTCCTACAGTGGTGGCTGCATGCATGTTAGACGCTACCGTGGTGACAGCAATCTGGCAGCCTGCAGGTTTGGGGCACCATTGGATACAAACATGCAATCTTGACTCCTACGTATTGCGGGCAATCTGAACAGCAACCGCTACATCATAGAGGTTTTTAGAGTCAGAGATACTGCCCCTCCTTCAGACGACTCTACATGCTATAGTTCAGCAGGACAATTCCCAGTCACATGTGGCGAGGAATGTGCAAGCCTTCTTATATGAACGACGGGTACCACTTCCCTTGCCTGCACATTCGCCTGACATGTCGCACATCAAACATGTCTGGGATATGGTTGGTCAGTGAATTGTTCGTCACGGACCTCCAACAACCACTGTTGATGCTTTGTGTACGTGCATACAAACTGCATGGAGGGAGATTTCCCAGGAACATATCCAGGTCCTCTTTGATTCCAAGCCACAATGTTTAGAAGCTCTGATAGCAGCATGTGGGGGCTTCACACCATACTGAATTCTCAAGGACAAAGATCACGTATAGTTCTGTAATCCTAATCAATTGTGTATTNTGGGGGCTTCACACCATACTGAATTCTCAAGGACAAAGATCACGTATAGTTCTGTAATCCTAATCAATTGTGTATTGTCGTGTACCTAATCTGTGGTACAAAGTCCATTTCAATCACATGCATCCTTCTTGGTGTTGCATTTTTCGCAAACGTTGTGTACATTCCAACAGTCAAGGCCGAGGTTTGGCAGAGAAGATTAACAGTTCTTCTGATGTGGGTGCTTTGGGTATTGTCAAATCAGGTGCAGTATTTGAAACTGTAGTCTATGAAGTAACAGAAGATTCCAAGGGCCTTGGTAAGAATGATTTTGTAGTAATATATGGTGGAGGCAATTAAATTTACAAATATCAAGCTTCTACCATGACAAAAAACTGAAGACTTTACTGGCTGGTCTTGTCATACAAATGTAGCAGTTTATAACGTTCCTCCCAGACAAAATATATTAAAAGACAGTTGTGTTAGTTGAGAAATAAAGGCAATTTCTTTACCTATACCTTTATGTCCTAAGTACTGTTTCATGTATGTTATTGACGTATACACTTTTACCTAGGAATTTCTTCAATCGACATGGTTTACTCTGAATGGAATAGGCTAAGACAAAGTGGCTGACATGATTATTAGCCAGTTTAAATTAAGCATGGAGGCTTGCCATAAAACAATTGCACTACCTTAAAAGAATAAATTAACAAAAAACAGTATTATGACCCTAAATTAAGTAGTAGAGACATTACATATGGCAATTATTGAAGTGATGTTTTAGGGTCTAACCAATCAAAGTTGAAAGTAATGTCTCCTCAACTTATAAAAGAAAATATAGGTATTCAAATTAAATGTAATGCATCTCAATATTCAACCATTAAGGAATAAGGCTCCTGAAATCAAAGTTTATATTAATTCTATTGGAAATTCNTAATGCATCTCAATATTCAACCATTAAGGAATAAGGCTCCTGAAATCAAAGTTTATATTAATTCTATTGGAAATTCTGCCCGGCCACAAATATTATGCTTTTCTGAGCACTGTCTTACAAGTGGAGAATGTAATCATAGGTGGTCATCTCATTTTGTAATTGTTAGTTAATTTTGTGGTGAAGGTGCATGTAATGAATGTAGTTGTATAATAGTTGATTATAACCACCTCCAGTGTGCTAGAGTAAATGAGGTAGCAAAACTGATAAAGGTGAGTGAACAGGGAATCATTGAGTGATCTGCTATTGAAATAGCTGTTGAGGCTATAGGCTATATATTAGGCTATATATTAATACAAGTGCATAGACCTCCTAGAGGCAATTAAAAAATATTTATGACGAAACTTGAAATATTACTGAACCTAAGATTTAGACATAACATAAATAAGAAAATANCAATTAAAAAATATTTATGACGAAACTTGAAATATTACTGAACCTAAGATTTAGACATAACATAAATAAGAAAATAATATGTGGTGATTTTAATATAGATTATAATTGTGATTCAGTAAGAAAGCATCCGTTAATATTTTTAATGAGTATAANATATGTGGTGATTTTAATATAGATTATAATTGTGATTCAGTAAGAAAGCATCCGTTAATATTTTTAATGAGTATAACATCGAAAATAAAACTAAAAATTGTCCTAGACTTACACCTTATGCTACTACAGCTATTGATCATGAATTATGTAGATTTGATATGCAAATGGAAGTATATAATATTGGTCTATGCTAATCTGATCACCATGCCCAGTTTAATGGAAATAAATGTCGAGGAAAAACTGAGAGCTGTGAAAACTCATAAAAGCATATGCTCTATTAATGAAGAAGTGGTAATCACTTTAACATGGAGCTTGCTTCAGAAAATTTGTTGTCAATAAATTAGGGAAAATATGTTAATGTTAATTTTGACAACTTTCTAAAACTTTCCTGAGGTAGTTTTAAGATGCTTTTCCTAGTAAAATTAAAGTGTGGTTAAACAGTGGGGAATAAAACCCAGAAGCAATACAAGGTGTAAAAAACGCCACAGCCAAATAAATTAAATTCATTTCTTTACTNATAAAACCCAGAAGCAATACAAGGTGTAAAAAACGCCACAGCCAAATAAATTAAATTCATTTCTTTACTAAAACTTTCAACGAGTGTGGCTACCCACACCCCTTTTCAGGGATGGACTCTTCTAGTCCACCCAAGCTGGAACAGTTGGACTTGCCCGTCTGCGAAACAAACCAGACAAACACACTTGCGAAACTTACCGGAAACTAAAATACATTTTCAGTTTACCGTTATTCCAGTAAATTTTAGGATGTTAATGATATTCAATGTTTAAAAGGGTATTTATGTCTTTTCTTCACAGCAGACTGCCTATCAAGGCCTTACCGTTTTTGCTTCTAGTGCGGTGACATCACCAGTGAGGTCACAGTGACAAACATTACTAACACTTAATTACAAACGGCGATGTCATCAACATGTTGATCACCATAAAATTGTATTTTGTAGCATGTTAATTAGCATTAAGAGGGTTCACGTTATTTTTCACGTAATTTTTGTTGCCGGCTTCAGCCACCATTAGTGGAAGCCGACGCCATGATTTTAGTCTGACTTCATCATTCGGCCCAGCCGGCAGCACAGGAGTTTCGCTCTGAGCGGACCCCCTTGGCATATTAATTTTAGGCTGCAATCACTTCCAATTCAATAGTATTTTCATGTAACCGGAACCTTTTATTTAATTCATGCAGAGGACGACCATCTATCTTCCTGTTATCTTGACAGGACTTAACGCATACCACGTAACTGCACCTAATTTTCATGCCTCAGGCTTTTATTGAACAGCAATGGTCACCAGCAGACCACAGTGCTAGGTCTGCATAANTAAAACTTTCAACGAGTGTGGCTACCCACACCCCTTTTCAGGGATGGACTCTTCTAGTCCACCCAAGCTGGAACACTTGGACTTGCCCGTCTGCGAAACAAACCAAACACACTTGCGAAACTTACCGGAAACTAAAATACATTTTCAGTTTACCGTTATTCCAGTCAATTTTAGGATGTTAATGATATTCAATGATTAAAAGGGTATTTATGTCTTTTCTTCACAGCAGACTGCCTATCAAGGCCTTACAGTTTTTGCTTCTAGTGCGGTGACATCACCAGTGAGGTCACAGTGACAAACATTACTAACACTTAATTACAAACGGCGATGTCATCAACATGTTGATCACCATAAAATTGTATTTTGTAGCATGTTAATTAGCATTAAGAGGGTTCACGTTATTTTTCACGTAATTTTTGTTGCCGGCTTCAGCCACCATTAGTGGAAGCCGACGCCATGATTTTAGTCTGACTTCATCATTCGGCCCAGCCAGCAGCACAGGAGTTTCGCTCTGAGCGGACCCCCTTGGCATATTAATTTTAGGCTGCAATCACTTTCAATTCAATAGTATTTTCATGTAACCGGAACCTTTTACTTAATTCATGCAGAGAGGATGACCGTCTATCTTCCTGTTATCTTAACAGGACTTAACGCATACCACGCACCTAATTTTCATGCCTCAGGCTTTTATTGAACAGCAATGGTCACCAGCAGACCACAGTGCTAGGTCTGCATAAACTTATAACATATTATCGTAAGTGCATATGTATCAAAGAAGTAAGTAAATGTCTTGAATAACCACGAGTGTTTTATTTACTTTACCCCTTGGGGTACTTTAGGCGCTGCACCATATTGCAGCAGTAACAAATGTAAGTAAGACATGTGAGGTGGCCTACAACCTCGCCAGCATTAAGAGTGAAACCACTAGGTATGTGCAATTATTGGTAAGTTCATCATTCATAAGCACCACAGATCGGCAGAGGACTCCAGGGGCCCATGGGCTGTCGACCGTCACTAACTCATGCTCACAGAGTTATGGCACCTGGAAATTTCACTAGTTTTCGCCTTAACCTGGCAAGCCGGGTAAGGCAGGAACCTACATCAACATACCTGGAATCCCCTACATGTCAAAATAAAGTGTATATGTATTAGTAATAAAATAAACAATTGTAATGAGGGCAATTCCATGAGATTTCAACCAATCAAAAAAAATTTGTTTGTTGCACGTTTTTCTATAATTCTGAACATTTCTCCATTTATTTATATATGTTCCGTAAACTTGAAACAAACTGTAGAAAAAAATATTTTCTTCACATTCTCCCATGGGAATTATTTAAAGATGGTGGCATATGCCTTTTTAGGCTTTTTCAAGCATTTGCGGAAAATGCTGTAGCTCCCTCAATACACATCCTAACATTATTTTAAAAATTATGTTTTATCCAATCCAAAATGATTCTTTTTCTAATTAAAAAAATATGATTCTGTGACAATTCACACATTTCTATGATATCTGAACGTTTACAAACAAAATTTCAATTTTGCCCAACTTACAACCGAAAATTTTCCAGAAAGGACACAAAAATCCTTAATGATTTTTTGGCTATAGATACCCTACAACTATTATTGTCCATTTCATAAAGTGGGGTAAACTTTGACAATGTGACCAACCTACACAGTATGGACACAGTAAATGCTCTCATTTGCAAAGTATTGTATGAACCTATGAATTGCTGTAGGATGTATGTTGTTAAGTTGGTGATTTTAATGATGGCTTTAGAAGAAAATAGTACTCAGAACTAAAAGTGGTAATGCACAACTTTAATTATATTTTCTTCGCTTGTAGTGAATTGATTTTAAAATTTTATTTAGCATTTATGACGGAACATGTTGACACTTCGAACAGTGTAATGTTTCCGGTCAGGTAAACTCCATTGTGCATGTGCTTTTTTTCCCCATTGTGTTTATACGCGTATCTAGTTGGTGTTGTCGGAATATTTTATCGGTAGTTAATTATTTTTATTTGCTTTCTTTAAGCATAATTGGTTATAGGTACCATTTTACTGTATTTTTAGCCTACTTTCCGAAGGAAAGAATGGCTTATGAGATCACTGTCCCGTATGTGTGTATGCATGTGTGAAATTCCTCCAATTTTTGAATGTGTCAACCAAATTTCGCCAAACTCAGTACACGTATAGTTCTAAGTAAGGATACCTGACTTGTATAGTTTTCGGCCACACCAGTCACTTACTTTCAAAATGGTTGCCATTTAAAAATTAAGGGTGATGTCATATCTCTGAAGCCATTTAACCAATTTAAACCAAATTATGTATGCTAACAGCGACAGGTGTGAGCATTGAATTCATAGGTAAATATTATTGTTGGTCCGCCATTTTGGAAGATAGCACCACATTAGAAAATAAAGCTTGTACTTTACATATTGAAAACTACTCAACAAATTTTCACCAAAATTTAGCACGTAAGTAAAACTATTGTAGGCCATTAAAATGTATGAAAAACTTTTTCCAGTCAAACTCTTTATGAAGTTGAGTTAATAGCCAGATTTTTTTTTGGTCTAACCCATATAGTTTTAGTTTTAAAGCTTTTCAAACTTTCAGTGAATTGCAATGTCTCATTGTTTCCAAGGTCTTCTTTGCAAGCTGGAGTCTATTACAAATATTGTAACATCTTGCTTACAGAGCATGCAATCTCTCTGAAATTTTTTTAGTCGTATCGATTAAAGCATAAGGAATTCCGGATAAAATATGAAACTTCCATAAAAGGCAGTGTCAAGTCTTAAAAAAATTTAGTAAAATAAAATTTCTTAAATTTTTGTACAAAAAACAAGTGTTTCCAAAAACTGAATTATTGTAGTGAGAGAAAGGTTTGAGCATTGTATATATATTTTTTATATTATACTTAAGGTATGCAAAATAACACCTAAAAATAAAATTAAATGGCTTTCAATCCCTTCAATTAAAAATATTATATTTTACTTAAGTATTTTTTATAAAACTCTTATGAGATTACTACTTAACTGGTTCATTTCCACTTTAAAATGTAAAACTTATACAAAAATAAGTTCAATAACAAATTTGTGTGATTTAAAAGCATACTTAATTGTGGTAACTCATTTGAAAATTTTTTCAACACAAATCTTTATTTGGTTGGTTTTGGAAAGGTGAACAGTGACTTGAGAATCCTATTTGAACTTTGTGCAACTGAATACACATACAAGTTAATTAATAAATAGTATACAGATACAGTACCTAAGAAAATACTTGCCTTATAAGGTAGGTACAGTTTTTGTTTGTAAAGTACACAAACTTCAATTTCCTTTGTGTTGNTAAGAAAATACTTGCCTTATAAGGTAGGTACAGTTTTTGTTTGTAAAGTACACAAACTTAAATTTCCTTTGTGTTGAATAACGTCCACAAGTGCCATTTTTTCATCTACTGATCTCGTGCAGTCCTTTGGGAAGTGGTAGGTTTTTCCAGATGAAGTTTGTGGACTATTAACTACAGCAAGCACACGAGGAAGAGGTACTGCAGAAGAATCTTCATGTGTTGGCCAATAGAATGATGGTGAAGGTCCATTGGGATTTAAAAACTTAATAACAGCATCACCATCTTTGTTCACTGTTGCCAACCATTTCAAAATACCACAAGTGGTCACATTTGCATGCAATNAATAACAGCATCACCATCTTTGTTCACTGTTGCCAACCATTTCAAAATACCACAAGTGGTCACATTTGCATGCAATATAACATCCAGGGTAAAGATTATTTGCTATTACAAATGATGTATGACAAATTTTCAGGTTGTATGTGAGAGATGAAGCCCTGTCGACACCGACTGTTTGAGCTTCGATAATGCCAGCTAAATCAAGGGGCTTGAAGTTATGGAAGTTTCTAGTACCGGGAAGAGTCTGTACATGTTTGAACTGTTTTTCAAGTGCTACACATTTTGAATCTATTGTCACTTTATCAACAAATGGGATATGAACTTTTTTGATATTTGTTTGACAAAATTTTAGGAATTGGGCAGTAGTTGTGATATGCTTTTCCAAAGGTTTCTGCAGACTTTCTTTTTGAGCTAAACATTTAGCTGTTCCACCAATTTCATCACATTGTGATTTACCATGGCTTGTTGCAAAAAATTACCACTATGCCTTAATTTGGAATCCTCTTCGTGTAGACACAGGTTGATGAAATTTACTTGTTTTTGTATGGTGCAGCACATTCATCACTGAAGTAATGTATTTTCCTCATGAGAGGGAAATTTTTCTTTGACAATATCCACTGTTGATTCTTGAATTTTGTTCACCATGGCATCATGCTTCAGGTCATCAGATATAACACAGTGTGATGCAACAGTTCTTTGGTACGCGTCCAATGATAGCTATGGACCTCATCCTTGATTGTAAAATAGCAGTTCTCATTGAAGTCCATCAAAATTATTGAATGGAACATTTTCTCTGAGATCTTTCAGGAAAGATGACTATGACTTTGATATGAAAGAATGTGGTGTCTGTTTCTTAGTCTTTTTGGTTAAATCATCAATGAGATCATCAAGTGTTGCTGAGCTTTTACATCATCTGTGTTCTGTNCAAGCTGGAGTCTATTACAAATATTGTAACATCTTGCTTACAGAGCATGCAATCTCTCTGAAATTTTTTTAGTCGAATCGATTAAAGCATAAGGAATTCCGAATAAAATATGAAACTTCCATAAAAGGCAGTGTCAAGTCTTAAAAAAATTTAGTAAAATATATTTTCATAAATTTTTGTACAAAAAACAAGTGTTTCCAAAAACTGAATTATTGTAGTGAGAGAAAGGTTTGAGCATTGTATATNTAAATTTTTGTACAAAAAACAAGTGTTTCCAAAAACTGAATTATTGTAGTGAGAGAAAGGTTTGAGCATTGTATATATATTTTTTATATTATCCTTAAGGTATGCAAAATAACACCTAAAAATAAAATTAAATGGCTTTCAATCCCTTCAGTTAAAAATATAATATTTTACTTAAGTATTTCCACTTTAAAATGTAAAACTTATACAAAAATAAGTTCAATAACAAATTTGTGTGATTTAAAAGCATACTTAANATTTCCACTTTAAAATGTAAAACTTATACAAAAATAAGTTCAATAACAAATTTGTGTGATTTAAAAGCATACTTAATTGTGGTAACTCATTTGAAAATTTTTTCAACACAAATCTTTATTTGGTTGGTTTTGGAAAGGTGAACAGTGACTTGAGAATCCTATTTGAACTTTGTGCAACTGAATACACATACAAGTTAATTAATAAATAGTATACAGATACAGTACANTGAGAATCCTATTTGAACTTTGTGCAACTGAATACACATACAAGTTAATTAATAAATAGTATACAGATACAGTACATAAGAAAATACTTGCCTTATAAGGTAGGTACAGTTTTTGTTTGTAAAGTACACAAACTTAAATTTCCTTTGTGTTGAATAACGTCCACAAGTGCCATTTTTTCATCTACTGATCTCGTGCAGTCCTTTGGGAAGTGGTAGGTTATTCCAGACTAAGTTTGTGGACTATTAACTACAGCAAGCACACGAGGAAGAGGTACTGCAGAAGAATCTTCATGTGTTGGCCAATAGAATGATGGTGAAGGTCCATTGGGATTTAAAAACTTAATAACAGCATCACCATCTTTGTTCACTGTTGCCAACCATTTCAAAATACCACAAGTGGTCACATTTGCATGCAACATGACATCCAGGGTAAAGATTATTTGCTATTACAAATGATGTATGACAAATTTTCAGGTTATATGTGAGAGATGAAGCCCTGTTGACAACGACTGTTTGAGCTTCGATAATGCCAGCTAAATCAAGGGGCTTGAAGTTATGGAAGTTTCTAGTACCGGGAAGAGTCTGTACATGTTTGAACTGTTTTTCAAGTGCTACACATTTTGAATCTATTGTCACTTTATCAACAAATGGGAATTGAACTTTTTTGATATTTGTTTGACAAAATTTTAGGAATTGGGCAGTAGTTGTGATATGCTTTTCCAAAGGTTTCTGCAGACTTTCTTTTTGAGCTAAACATTTAGCTGTTCCACCAATTTCATCACATTGTGATTTACCATGGCTTGTTGCAAAAAATTACCACTATGCCTTAATTTGGAATCCTCTTCGTGTAGACACAGGTTGATGAAATTTACTTGTTTTTGTATGGTGCAGCACATTCATCACTGAAGTAATGTATTTTCCTCATGAGAGGGAAATTTTTCTTTGACAATATCCACTGTTGATTCTTGAATTTTGTTCACCATGGCATCATGCTTCAGGTCATCAGATATAACACAGTGTGATGCAACAGTTCTTTGGTACGCGTCCAATGATAGCTATGGACCTCATCCTTGATTGTAAAATAGCAGTTCTCATTGAAGTCCATCAAAATTATTGAATGGAACATATTCTCTGAGATCTTTCAGGAAAGATGACTATGACTTTGATATGAAAGAATGTGGTGTCAGTTTCTTAGTCTTTTTGGTTAAATCATCAATGAGATCATCAAGTGTTGCTGAGCTTTTACATCATCTGTGTTCTGTNGTTTCTTAGTCTTTTTGGTTAAATCATCAATGAGATCATCAAGTGTTGCTGAGCTTTTACATCATCTGTGTTCTGTCAGTTAATACCCATTGAGAAAATTCAACGGTGTCACTTTCTTCATAATATTCAAATTTTGACTGTAAGTAGCTGACTAGATTTTGTTTAGCAGGGCATTTGCTGCAGTGCCTTAACATGCATTCCCTTTTTGCTTCATTACAGATTTAAAATATCATGAGATCTTTATAGCTATCTTCAACTTCTGCAGCATGAAGGAGCAGTTGAACATTTTTGTGAATTGTGCGCACACATACTGAGTGGGTGCCCCTGGTACCAGCTATAAAACACCACTTTGGTCGTAAAGAACAAAATTTGGAAAAACCCACTGAAACATCTGGATATTCCCACTTGAAATTTGAATATAATTTGTGAAGGTTACCCAGAATAAAACACTTATAGGTGTAAATTTTTTTTCCTATGCTCACATTATCTTTTATTCCAGGCATTATTTTAGACTGATGATCTCTTTCATAAAAGTTTCTCACTAAATAAGCAATTTCAGGTTTCAGTTTTTTTTCCTTTTCTAGGATTTCCTTCAGCTAAGAGTCCTTCTTCCTTAACAAGTCTCTGAATTTGTCGCACAGCATAGTCTGACACACCAAATGTTTCTTGCATTTTTTTTACATGTCCACATCAGCAAAGCAAAAATGGTTAGTAGCTGAATTTTANGACACACCAAATGTTTCTTGCATTTTTTTTACATGTCCACATCAGCAAAGCAAAAATGGTTAGTAGCTGAATTTTATTTTTCTTTGTAATAGATTTCAAGTTATCTTTCATAATCTCTACAAGCTTGTCCATATCTGCTGCTTTCCCTATCACATGTTCTTCTGTTTTGTCATCTTTTTTTGGGTTCTTTACGTTTAATACTTTTTCAATTTTGCATTGTACAGGATGAGTATAAAAGAATACCCTAACTTTGAAGGTCTATAATATCAAAACCTACAACATTGGTTGACCAACCAAATGAACCAAGGAACTGTAAAGTTTGTTTACCATATCTTCATAAATGTTAAATGTGACCACCACGAACGGCCCGAACGACACCTAGGCGATAATCAAACTCGTTCCACACTCTTGTCAGCATTTCCGGTGTTACGGTTTGGATGGCGTCCGTAATTCTCGTTTTGAGGTCGTCAATGTTAGCNGCGTCCGTAATTCTCGTTTTGAGGTCGTCAATGTTAGCCGGCAATGCTGGACGAAACACTTGATCCTTTATGTACCCCCAAAGAAAAAAATTGCACTGGGTAAGATCCAGGATTCTTGGGGATCAGTGATCAGGATACTGGTCACCAGCTGCTATTTGACCAATCCAGCGTTGCGGCAACGTCTCATTCAGGTATCCGCGAACAGCTAGGTGCCAATGGGGCAGTGCACCATTCTGCTGGAAAATGAAGTCCTCAGCCGCCTCTTCTAACTGAGGAAACAACCACTCTGTAAGCATGTCCAAATAAGGGATTCCAGTAACAGAGGGCTCGTGAAAAAAGAAAGGGCAGAAAATAGTGTCTTTGGATACAGCACAAAACACGTTCACTTTGGAGGAAGCGTGCTCGTGTTCGGTGGTTGCATGTGGAGGCTCTTGACCTCATATCCGCACATTGTGCCATTTCCCCATACCATTCGTATGGAACGTCGCTTCATCGCTAAAAACAAGCTTAGACATAAAGGCATTGTCTACCTTGTTCTGGGCAAGAACGAACGTGCAGAAATCACATCTCAGTTCTTTATCCCTTTCGGTAAGAACCTGTACAAGCTGTTACCTGTATGGTTTGTGCAGCAATCACTTTCGCAACACTGTCCATACAGTTGATTGAGGGATTTGCATTTCCCGGCTAGTTTGCAGAGTTAATTTTCTCGGTCAGCGAACGAATGTTTGTTGAATCCGTTGCACATTCTCTTCGGACACACGCGGACGCCCGGAACTTTTGCCTTCGCAAAGGCACCCTTTGTCGCGGAACTGACAAAACCAACATACAATACTCCACCTATCAGGAGGTTGACGTCCGTATTTGCGACGGAATTCACGTTGAACAGTTGTAACCGATTTACATTTAGCAAACTGAATAACACAGAATGCCTTCTATTATTCCATCGCCATCGTGATGCTGACTAACACAAAACACATGCTCATAGTGCGACGACAGACGCTCCCAGTGTCATCTCTCAGCACATAAAGAAAACATCAGATCATCCCCTTCACATTGACGTGTCGAATGCGAGCTCGCTATACCCTCACCACCTTAAACCGAGAGTTACAAACGCCGTCAAAACCATAACAACGGACATGCTGACAAGAGCATAGAACGAGTTTGACTATCGCGTAGATGTCGTTCGGGCCGCTCATGGTGGTCACATTGAACATTTATGAATATATGCTAAAATAACTTCACAGTTCCACGGATTTGATTGCTCAACCAAGGTTGTAGGTTGTTTGGTTTTGATATTATAGNCGTTCACATTGACGTGTCGAATGCGAGCTCGCTATACCCTCACCACCTTAAACCGAGAGTTACAAACGCCGTCAAAACCATAACAACGGACATGCTGACAAGAGCATAGAACGAGTTTGACTATCGCGTAGATGTCGTTCGGGCCGCTCATGGTGGTCACATTGAACATTTATGAATATATGCTAAAATAACTTCACAGTTCCACGGATTTGATTGTTCAACCAAGGTTGTAGGTTGTTTGGTTTTGATATTATAGTCCTTCAAAGTTTTGGGTATTCTTTTATACTCACCTGTATACTAGCCTGAAACTTTTCCAATTTTTTCTTCCCATGTGACATTTTCATCTGTTGACTGAAGGAATATAACTGTTATCATCAGAAGTCCCATCACTTTTCAACATAATACTTCGACACTGAGAGCACAGTTTTCCTCCTGGTTTCACTTTAAAACCTTTCAGCAGTAGCTCTTTAGATTGCTGTACAGTCACCATGCGTAATGATTATTTCACACTTTTCTTGCGTTTTCAGAGGGGATAACAGCACGCCTTTTACAAAAACTCAAATTTTTTCAAGAAATAACTTTTATGGTGTATACATAGTTTTTAAGTCTTCAGTGGCTTCTGTTCTACAATTCAAAAGAAATTTATCTTCATCAGTTACATCTACTACATTTATAATGTCTGTCTTTGAGACACAGCTAAATTTGTTACACTATACTCAGTATAATCCATTTTGTCTCACTCAAATTTAAATCAACTAACAAGTGCACTACCACTGTGACAGAACTATATTTCATCTGTAAACATTTATAACATTAACTTAAAATTACTAACTTGCAAACAGTATGGCTTCAGTTGCAACACAACCAGCCCAAAGGAGTTAGCAAAAGTCCTGATTCAGCCTTTCTTTATCTACATTTCATTTCTATTGTGTGATATTTTTCTTGCCTTCTCTCTCTTCTCACCAACGTAANTCAGCCTTTCTTTATCTACATTTCATTTCTATTGTGTGATATTTTTCTTGCCTTCTCTCTCTTCTCACCAACGTAAACATGCATACACACACACCACTTCATCCCTTCTCTCTAAGTTCTTGACGTATTAGTACAAAATGTGAGTTCATGAATGATAATAAGTTTAGCAGCCATTTAATTAAAATTTTGTAAATAAAATTTTTAACTAAGAAAAGGAAAGGAACGTCATGAATTTTATTTTTGGGTATTATTTTACATATCTGTAGGCTAACATAAAACATATATGCAGGGTATCCCAAAAGTCTCCATACATAGGAAAAACACATTTTACTTTTGTGGCAGGTGAAATTCTGTTGTCACGTCAAGACCGNCCCAAAAGTCTCCATACATAGGAAAAACACATTTTACTTTTGTGGCAGGTGAAATTCTGTTGTCACGTCAAGACCGCATTGAGTTAATCCTCCTGAGTGATGCCCGACATCTTGTGAGATGTTCGGAAAAACTGGCGAAAATGTGTTCATCTGTGTCTGCAAATTAATGGCCCACATATTGAGATGTTTAACTAACTAACATCTCACTCATATTATGTCATATTATGCTTATACCTTTCCCTCACTGCAATAATTCAGAATTGGCAAACCTTGTTTTTTGAACAAAAATTTTTCAAAATTTATTTTACTGAATTTTTTATGACTTGACACTGCCTTGTATGGAAGTTTCATATTTTTTTCNAAAATTTTTCAAAATTTATTTTACTGAATTTTTTATGACTTGACACTGCCTTGTATGGAAGTTTCATATTTTTTTTCTGAAATCCACATACTTTAAACAATAAGACTGAATAATTTCAGAGAGACTGCATGCTCTGTAAGCAAGANTTTTTTTCTGAAATCCACATACTTTAAACAATAAGACTGAATAATTTCAGAGAGACTGCATGCTCTGTAAGCAAGATGTGACAATTTTTGTAATAGAATGCAGCTTGCAAAGAAGACCTTGGAAACAATGTGTCACTGCAGTTCACTGAAAGTTTGAAAAGCTGTAAAACTAAAACTATATGGGCTACACCAAACATTTTATAGGAATTCACTTATCTTCATGGAGAGTTTAACTGTACACAGTTCCATCAAAATATGAGAACCTAGGTGTCGTGGCCTCATTGAACTCATGAAGAATGACCCTGCAATTAAAATTAATGAAGGGCTTATTTTCAAAATGGCAACCCCCACAAATATTTGAAGTTTATTTGGTAAAACCACTATAGAGTTTAACCAAATTTTGTATGCTGACAATATCTATAACAAACATCATATAAGCCAAAAAATAAACCCTTTGTCTGCCATTTTGTAAAATAGTGCTACATGAATTAATTAAGTTTTTGTGTAATATTTTGGAAAGCAATTTNCCCTTTGTCTGCCATTTTGTAAAATAGTGCTACATGAATTAATTAAGTTTTTGTGTAATATTTTGGAAAGCAATTGACAGATTGCTACTAAATTAGACAAACAAGTAGTACTGCGGCAGTTGAATTATAGAAATATGTTTTAAGTATGTTGGACACAATTTCAAAATGGTGGCCATCGCGCTATTTTAACATAGTATGCTGTATCTTAAAAAACATTTAATCATTTCCAACTTAACTTTGTATGCTGGGATTATATATAACAAACATCAAATGTGTCTACACGGAGCCTCTTTTGTCCTCTACCTTGTAAGATAGTGCCACACAAATAAATAAAGTTTTTATGTCATATATTGGGAAACAATTGACCGATTCCTACCAAATATGGCAAAAAGTAGTACTGNAATAAATAAAGTTTTTATGTCATATATTGGGAAACAATTGACCGATTCCTACCAAATATGGCAAAAAGTAGTACTGCGGTAGGTGATTTTCACTGATATGTTTTAGGTAAGTCAGACAATTATTTTCCAAATGGCGACCATATAACTATTTTAGTTTTGTATGTTATATCGTTGAAACCATTTAAATAATTCCAATGAAACATTGTATACTGGCTGTATATAATAGAACCATCAAATGTGTCCAGACAAAATCTCTTTTGTCTTACCATTTTGTAAAATAGTATCACATGACAAATTAAAATTACGCGTTATCTCCAAGAATCCAACAAATTTCTTCCAAATTTGGCAAACAAGTAGCACTATGGCAGACCATGTAAAGTGAAATTTAGTGGGGTTACACATATTTTCGAAACGGTGGGCACATAAAAATTAAAGCTCACAACTTTTTATCTACAAAACTACAAAATAAATTTCAATATAACTTTAATTATACCCATTAAAATTGTCTATGCAAAGCTTCATTTCTCTGCCATTTTGTAAGTTAGCCCTACATGAAATAATATAGTTATTATGTTGTATCTCGGAAAACAAACAACTGAATTCTTTCCAATTTGGCGAGGAAGTTGTAGTGTAGGCCATATTAATTTATACGTTTTAAGTGAGCAAGTCTCTTATTTTCCGAATGGCACATATACAAACATTTTAGCATAGTGTGCTATAGCTACGAAACTATGTAACAGATTTAAATTTAAGTTTGTATATTGTATCCATGACAATCACAGAGTGTGCTAATACATAAACATTTTGTCCATTTATGAAGAACGTCACATGAAGAAAGGATGTTTTATGCCATATCTCAAGGACCAATAAACCGATTCATACCAAAATTTCACGCAAGTATTGCTACAGCAGGCTATGTAAATTAACATGTTTTATGTGCAGCAGGCATGTTTCAATAGAATTTATATAAATAATTTAGATTAATATATTATATCTATGGAAGGTTTCAACAAAATTCAACCAAATTTTGTACGCTAACAGTATTAATAAAAGGCATAATTTATGCATACCAAGATCCTCTTTTGCAGGATTTTTTTGCAAAACAGTGTCAGGTGAGTAAATTGAACATTTTGCCACATTTCTTTAACAAACTAATTTCCACCAAATTTTGCACACCTATAGACCATGTAATGATATAAATGTCGTCAGACAATAATTTTCAAAATAGCAATCATATAAATCTTTTAATATGTTTTGCATTTCTAACTAACAATTTAACAAGTTCAATCAAACTTTTCATGCTGACAGTATCTATCACAAACAGCAAGTGCAGAGAACTTGTAGGCAATTTTATGCCATATCTCANAAACTTTTCATGCTGACAGTATCTATCACAAACAGCAAGTGCAGAGAACTTGTAGGCAATTTTATGCCATATCTCATATACCAATCAACCAATTTCCACCAAATTTTTCACACAAGCAGTGTTATGGTAGGCCATGTAAACTTATGGGTTTTTAATGGCTCAGACACTTATTTTCAAAATGATGCAGTGTAAATATTTCTGGCTAGTGAACCCTATCATTCAAAACATTAGACTGATTACATCCAAAATTGATGCTACGGATCCTGCCTCCGTGATGCAGTTGATTGCACACTAGCTTAATTTTACGAGTTTTTCTGAATTCGAATATTGGGTAACTCACTCGTGTACTTTAATTGTCTTGGTACTGTTCCACATGTTTCTGGTTTCATCTCTAATGACATTGCAACGGCGCAATATACTAATTATCGGGATATGGGGTTCATGTTCTTTCGTTTTACGAAGCTTCGTAATATTTTATAGGGATTTTATTAAAGCCATGGTAGTTTGTTTATCGTGTTTATCAAACATACGTATGCTTTTTCAAAATTTTAGTTTTTGTTACACGTCAGCATTAGAAGAAGATAGAAGCTCTTTGAACTGCACCGACAGTTTTTATTCTAGAAGGTTTGATTATTTTTTACCGGCAATGCAGTTCGGATGGCTACGGCTGGTGGATGCCAGCTGCCGTGCCGTTATCCTTGAGGGGGGGAATAGCCCCACACCGATAAATACTTTGTGTCTCTATCGCCTGGAAGAAATGTAACAACAAGCAGCCAAGGAAGACGCATCGTGCGTGACAAATATCGTCCACACCGGCAAGCACCCGCGACCGCTAAATCTTTCAACTTCATTCTTTTTCGGCATATAATTAATTCTAATAATCTAATTAATTCTTTCCGCCAGTGTGGGAGGTCGATAGGGTACCAGGAGGGAACTGATGTCCCTCCTGCCTTCGTATTTTCTTCTTGTGAGGCAAGTTTTCATGACGTAAATGAATAATTAAACGACTGTGGCGCTGCTCTCTGTTGGTTTGCCTGTAAACCTGTTCGTACTATGCATACCTCAAGATTGTATATAAACTGTTTCATTTTATTGATAAATAAAAGCATAGAACAAATAAACCAGAACTTGACTTTATTTGTTTGGCGCCTTTAAAGTTTCATGTTGCTACCAACTAAGCTAACCAAGTTGTAATATCCATTTGTCATACCCAGGCGTGGAATAGTGGAATATTACAAATATGGCGTCCTAACGCGAGGCTGCAACATTACAACCTACCTACCATCTAAGCTTATTAGGAACTCCAATAAAATTTATTTGCACCCATATAGAGGAATGTAGGCTCATTAATTATCAATAACTTCTTGTCTTGAGTTAAAATTTAATATTATCAGCACATGTATACTGCTTTGTAAAACTATTTGTTCCGCCATTTTTCTTAACTGCTGTCGGAATGAAGCGATTAAAATATAATTTACATTTCAAAGTTTAAGTTTGTTGGTTTCAGGAAATGTGCTGTCGATTTTACAGAATTAATCTGCAAATAAATAACTTAACGTCAGTGACAAACAAATGTGATTTTAGTGAAGTAATCGTGCAAGGATTTCCATAGAAAAACATGTGTTCAAGAGGTTGCAAATTACAAACATTAAGTTAGCATGGTGTGTAAATACCGTATTTTGAAACCATTACTATAATGTTTTAAATGCACGTAGCCTAAAAAAATTTGAAAAATTGAACAAGTTTGTGAGGTGACTGTTTCTGACAGTTTGTTTACGTTTTGAACGAAACGTTTTATGTCNAAACTTTTCATGCTGACAGTATCTATCACAAACAGCAAGTGCAGAGAACTTGTAGGCAATTTTATGCCATATCTCGGAGACCAATCAACCAATTTCCACCAAATTTTTCACACAAGCAGCGTTATGGTAGGCCATGTAAACTTATGGGTTTTTAATGGCTCAGACACTTATTTTCAAAATGATGCAGTGTAAATATTTCTGGCTAGTGAACCCTATCATTCAAAACATTAGACTGATTACACCCAAAATTGATGCTCCGAATCCTACCTCCGTGATGCAGTTGATTGCACACTAGCTTAATTTTACGAGTTTTTCTGAATTCGAATATTGGGTAACTCACTCGTGTACTTTAATTGTCTTGGTACTGTTCCACATGTTTCTGGTTTCATCTCTAATGACATTGCAACGGCGCAATATACTTATTATCGGGATATGAGGTTCATGTTCTTTCGTTTTACGAAGCTTCGTAATATTTTATAGGGATTTTATTAAAGCCATGGTAGTTTGTTTATCGTGTTTATCGGACATACGTTTGCTTTTTCAAAATTTTAGTTTTTGTTACACGTCAGCATTAGAAGAAGATAGAAGCTCTTTGAACTGCACAGACAGTTTTTATTCTAGAAGGTTTGATTATTTTTTACCGACGATGCAGTTCGGATGGCTACGGCTGGTGGATGCCAGCTGCCGTGCCGTTATCCTTGAGGGGGGGAATAGCCCCACACCGATAAATACTTTGTGTCTCTATCGCCTGGAAGAAATGTAACAACAAGCAGCCAAGGAAGACGCATCGTGCGTGACAAATATCGTCCACACCGGCAAGCACCCGCGACCGCTAAATCTTTCAACTTCATTCTTTTTCGGCATATAATTAATTCTAATAATCTAATTAATTCTTTCCGCCAGTGTGGGAGGTCGATAGGGTACCAGGAGGGAACTGATGTCCCTCCTGCCTTCGTATTTTCTTCTTGTGAGGCAAGTTTTCAAGACGTAAATGAATAATTAAACGACTGTGGCGCTGCTCTCTGTTGGTTTGCCTGTAAACCTGTTCGTACTATGCATACCTCAAGATTGTATATAAACTGTTTCATTTTATTGATAAATAAAAGCATATAACAAATAAACCGAAACTTGACTTTATTTGTTTGGGGCCTTTAAAGTTTCATGTTGCTACCAACTAAGCTAACCAAGTTGTAATATCCATTTGTCATACCCAGGCGTGGAATAGTGGAATATTACAAATATGGCGTCCTAACGCGAGGCTGCAACATTATAACCTACCTACCATCTAAGCTTATTAGGAACTCCAATAAAATTTATTTGCACCCATATAGAGGAATGTAGGCTCATTAATTATCAATAACTTCTTGTCTTGAGTTAAAATTTAATATTATCAGCACATGTATACTGCTTTGTAAAACTATTTGTTCCGCCATTTTTCTTAACTGCTGTCGGAATGAAGCGATTAAAATATAATTTACATTTCAAAGTTTAAGTTTGTTGGTTTCAGGAAATGTGCTAAGTGTCGATTTTACAGAATTAATCTGCAAATAAATAACTTAACGTCAGTGACAAACAAATGTGATTTTAGTGAAGTAATCGTGCAAGGATTTCCATAGAAAAACATGTGTTCAAGAGGTTGCAAATTACAAACATTAAGTTAGCATGGTGTGTAAATACCGTATTTTGAAACCATTACTATAATGTTTTAAATGCACGTAGCCTAAAAAAATTTGAACTTTCTAATTCTTTTGTAGTGTGTAAATAACATTTGTTTATTTATTTGTCCTAAATCCAACAAGTGGAAGGTTACCTTGGGTCACAGTGTGTGTTTATTGCTGCATCTGTACAAACAGTGACATGCATCACATTTTGATTTTTCATTGAAGTTAAAATTTTCTATGTTATAATAACTTGAATGATAATTCCGTAAGAGTAAAATTTTCCACTGCTCCATCAAAGCAATATGCAACTCAAAATGACACCCATGTAAGAAAAACCTCAAAAAAATGCAGTCTCACAAAAGAAAAACCAAAGGCCCCCCCTCCCCATTTCCATTTTATCACCAAAATAAAATAAACAGGGCCCCAAAAAACTTAACAAGGCAATTACAAAAATTAAACAAGTTGGAATGCCAACCTAGCTATAATATCCTACATTGATTACTGAATGGAAGATAGCAAACATCAGTCTTTCAGTGCCTGCCATGACAGGAAACATGAGGAAAATGCAAGTGTGCATTTGACTTTTCTACAAACATAGTTTTCTTCTCTGGCAGAACAGCTGTGGCGGTAGGATACATTATGCCCGTGCTACTTTTCTAGAAGTGTCAAAATTTGCCCCACTTAGATAAATGGATAATAGTATTATGCAGTAATGATTAGAAAAATTGGTGTCCCTTCCAATTTTCAAGCTCTCGAAAATTGAAAAATTTAGAAAAATTATTACTTTCAGTGAGATTATTGTTTACATGGAACACATGAAAAAAATCTTGAATTTGCACAGAAAGTAGTCCTAAAGAGGTACTTTTACATATGTAAAATTGGTGAGGGTATTTTGCAAAATAAAAGAAAAAAAATTGCTGAATTTAACAAAAGAAAAAAAACCATTCACTGACTGCATAAGCAATACATTTGTTTCAATTTAAAACTAATATGTGAGTGGAATAAATTATGTATGATTCCCTTACTACTTACTTCACTCACAGAATTGTAATTAATTATAAGATCAGTAAAATCTCAATTGTTAGAAAAACTTTTAACAATGGTTTTGTTGTCAAAATCCATATTAAGCCTTTTCCAATAGTCTTTCAGGTTTTAATAATACAATCACAAGAAAAAGTATTGCAAGCAGTATTTATCTCTTGAAATATTATCTTCCGGATTGGAGTCTACATGTCAATACCTTCTTAAGTTCATTTACAACATTAGCATCAAGGCGTCTTCCTCTACCAGTCATGACTGAAAATTCGTACACAGTTAAAACACGATGTTGGCGAACAGCATTCAAAATTTCTCATGTTTTGACTTGAAAAATGATGCTGTTGGACCATGGGGATGGTAGAAATGAACATCACAGTCTTCTTCATTCATTTTACATTGTTCAGCTTCGGCAACCCACCAGTTTTTATAGTAAATGAAAGCAACAAATTTTTTTTCATTAATTGTTTGTGGCCCATAGTGACAAGGGGCTTCAATGTTTGTTCATTCTTCACATCCTCGTACTTGACTGATTTGGAGGTGTTAAAGCATCTAATACATCCTTGAACTTAGTGGCACAAATCTGTGCTTCTGTCTTGTTCCAAGCACTCTTAACTTTTTGAACCTCACTTCCAGAAATGCCTAAATTGAATCAACTTCTTTCTTCACATAAAAGAAGGCAATACGATTAATATTTGGTTGACAATATGTAAACATATTTTTAGAAATATGAACACATAACTGCCACAGACTTAAGGGGGTAGCATCCTTANAACACATAACTGCCACAGACTTAAGGGGGTAGCATCCTTAATAAATTTGCTTAGTATTGTCTATTTTCTTTATCAATCTTGCTTTAGTACACTANCGTAGGTATCAATCCGTGCACTAGCAGACAATGTCAGCGTGGATGCACAAGCAATTTATATATACAAACACAAAACATACGCCGAGACCGGATGAAGTCTCTTATAGTGCAACACAACACAGTCACTACNATTTATATATACAAACACAAAACATACGCCGAGACCGGATGAAGTCTCTTATAGTGCAACACAACACAGTCACTACATACAAAATTACGTAGACAGCCCACAACCGTCAGTGTGGGCTGGTAACTGGTACAACTTATGCACAGGTCGACACAACTGCCCCTTTTGGATGTGGACATCAACCACTCATACAGTACCGTCCTGCCTGGGATGCAATTTGATAACCCTTGCTAAGCACCAACTGAAGGGTGGCACACGATCTTCTCCAATAAGAACTAGCTCCCCCCCACAGTGAGTCCTGTTGGCTGTGTTTGCCACTTACCACGTGGATGGAGCTGCTGTAATTTTTCTCGGTACCACCGAGTCCAAAATTGGTTTGCTAGAGTGCAAACCATTTTCCCTCGTCTGGACAAATACAGAGACCCATTATCACTATCTTCACGTGGTTCAGGGACAGATACAAGAGGCCTGTCAATTATAATATAACCTGCTGTAAGAACTGCAATGCCGCATGGATCAGATGGCAATGGTGTTAAGGGCCTAGAATTAAGGACAGCCTTTGACTGTCATGCAAAGTGTCATGAACTCTTTAATTGTCAATACTTGAGGTGGTATTTAGCAGATTTCACTGTGGCTTCCCATAAACCGCCCTGGTCAGGACTTGCAGGTGGAAGGAAATGGAAGTCAATTGAGCTTGACAAAGAAAAGTTTTCCAGCAAAGGGGATCTCTGAAGATGCTTGAAAGACATGAATTTGCCATGAGGCACCCACNTGACAAAGAAAAGTTTTCCAGCAAAGGGGATCTCTGAAGATGCTTGAAAGACATGAATTTGCCATGAGGCACCCACAAAATTAGTGCCACAATCTGAGTACAGGCTGGTACACAAACCTTTCTTGAGACAAACCGTGTCAGGGTGACAATGAAACTGTCTGCAGTTAGGTCGGACACAACCTCGATGTGAACATCTTTGGTGGAGAAGCAAATAAATATTGATAAGATACACCTTTTGTGCTTTACAATGGTGTAATTTGTTGCGGCGTATGGTGATTGGCCCTGTGTAGTCCACTCCTGTTCGTTCAAAAACACCGGCAGGTGTGACTCGTTCGTTCAGCCAGCAAATCACCCATTAGAGGAGGATTGTTGGCAGGCAGACACAGGAAACAGCAAAAATACTTGAAGACTCCAGATCGAATCAACAATCTAGCAGAGAGAATACAAAATTGTTGGGCCAGAAGAGACTGTAGCAGCTGTGGTGCAGCATGCCGATACTTCAAATGATAGTGGTCTACCAGGGCTTCAACAGCAGGGTGGGGCTTTGGGTAAGAAGATAGGATGCTTTGCTGAAAATACAACATCTGCATGTAACAAACGACGGCCAGCCATGAGCACACCATGTGGGTCCAAAAATGGTACCAAACATTGTAGTCTGGTGTGACATTGCTTTCCTCCCTTAAGCCATTTCAAGTCTTTACACAAACATACATGTCAAACACACACACAAGAACGGTTGCGTGTCAGTGAGTGAGTGAACAAAACGCACGCTGCCGGTGCTGGAAACAAAACGGACCGGAGCGGGTGGATAGGAGTGGTTCGCACTTCGAGCGCTTTTTTTATTTAACTTTTTTTTTATCAAACTTTTATCATTACAGCTCCGACCGTCATTTGGAATGTGTGTTTTGATGTGATTTAAATTTTTATTTACTGTACGATTGTGTTATAGTTCCGTCTAAAGGTAAGTTTATTACTGAAAACATATTTCTTATGTCGTAAATAATTACAATAACTATCAAATGTGTATTATTGCATATGGATAATTAAAATGCGGTATTACGATTTTGTTGGTCTGGATCTGATGTATTTTATGGTTTGGTTTTAAAGTGTGTTTTACGTGCGAAATAGACTGTTTCAAATATTTAATGTGTTTTATAGCATTTATCATTATTTTAGGGACGGGTCCAATAACAAAAAATGTTGGTACCGGTTCCGGTGCCGATTCTACAATTTAAATATTGGTTCCAGTATTCGGTTCTATTTTTAATACTTGCCTTTTTCTTGCAACTTCATTAAACCAATGTAGGTAAAATTCATTAAATGTTTTATTTAACCTATGTAAGAATTGAACAATAANTTAAACCAATGTAGGTAAAATTCATTAAATGTTTTATTTAACCTATGTAAGAATTGAACAATAACAAAGTGTGAAAATAGATTTAATGTATACAGATAAACTTGTTGTATCACATTTATTTAAGGTTAGTAAATATGTAAAAAATTATTATTTTCTTACATTAATATGTGGTGATTGTGATATGTTTGGAAAATACTAAAATTAAATAACTGGCGGTGTTAAAAGCCAAAACATTATGGCGTGCTGTAGGGTAACCTACAGTTGTTAAAAGACCGTAAACATCTGCTGTGGGCGACCAGCTTCCTTTTTATTTTTTAGCTTCTTTTATGCAGTGACGGTGCTGATTTTTCTTAATTTTTTTTTAGTGTATAGTGTGCACGCCAGAAATGTTTTCCTTTATTTTGGAAAAAAAGGGCGCGCTATACACAAGTAAATGCTGTAGTTATTTTTGTAACGACAAGAGTTTTGCCATTGCTGTGAAGAAATGAGAACCGAGTAGTTGTTAACCTACAACCGGTTCCGAGTCAAACCTCAAGAAGCAGTATAAATTAGAAACAAAGAACCAAACCAACCCATCTCTAAATTATATATATTTTTCACTGATAAGCTTTTTACTTACATTTGCCAATGCCTGTTTTAAGAATGGCTTGTTTTGTTTTAGATTTTCACTATGCCACCGCCAAAGAATAGTGAAGTGTGGAATCATTTCACAAGCCTAGAAAAAAAAGCTAAATGTCGATATTGCTCTTTAAATCTTTCTTACAATCCAAGTAATGGGACGGGAAATCTTGTTCGACATATGAAGAGAAAACATAACAATATTCCTCTACACCGTGAAAGACTTGAAATAAACTTACCTATGACTGAGGTAATTACCACTAGCAGTACTAATGCTGATAATACTAACACAGTCTATTCAGCAGAACCGTCCACCTCAGCAGCCCAAGAACCCCAAGCAGTACATCATTAATCAAATTTAATTACAAATTATACGACTAATACAAGACCCTTACAGATTCATCGTTCCAAACAAATTGATAGTCAATTACTTAGAATGATTGTAAAAGAGTACCATCCACTTAAAATTGTAGAAGATCCTGAGTTCCGAAATCTAATTCATTTACTTTGTCCAACATATAAGATACCATCAAGGAAGACAATATCTTGCAGTTTGTTGCCAGCCATCCACAATGAATTGAAGGAACAAATTCAAGCTGTATGTTTAACAGCTGATGGATGGACTTCTCAGAACAACCAGAATCACTTCTATGCCATCACAGCTCATTTTATTGATGAAAATACATTGCAAAATGTTCTTTTGGATTGCATTCACTATCAAGACCGACACACAGCTGACAATATATCTAATATGTTAAAAGATTTAGTGTCTAAATGGAATTGACAACATAATGTAACTGCCATGGTCAACGACAATGCCAGCAATATGTTAAAAGCTGTAAGAAACCTAGGTTGGCGGCAAGTGAGGTGCATGGCACACTCCTTAAATTTGGCAGTTAGTAGTGGTTTGCAACAGCAAGAAATTAAATTGATTATTGTAAAAGTTAAAAATACTGCAGAATATTTTAAGCGAAGTTCATGTGCCTTATCAAAGCTAGAGGATAATAAAAAAAATAAACCTGCCACTATTAAAACTAAAGCAGGACTGTGCGACTCGCTGGAATTCCACACATGATATGCTTATCAGATTTCATGCAGTAAAAAATGCAATAATAACTACTCTAGCCATTGAACACCCAGTGTTAAATAATGTGTATGCTGAGGAGTGGGAAATTATTGCCAAATGTGCAAAAATATTACACATTTTCAAAATTGTTACAGAGCCTCTTGGCTCAGAGAAACACGTTTCTCTACCAAAATTACCCATTTATGTTTCTGCCATGGTTGACAATTTAAATGAATGCATAGCACAACAAACCATAAGTTGTATAAAAGATTCATGCAAGGTTTGGTGACGTCGAAACTCACGAATTAATTGCTCAAGTGACGCTGCTAGATCCTAGGATCAAATCCCATGGCCTATTGCCCAGAAATTCAGAAAAGGCTATAGCTGACCTGAAGCAGGTGTGTGCAAGAATCAAGTTAAATACTGACCAAGATGCAAATAGAAACAACGAAGATGTAAATAGAATCAACGAAAAGTCTCACTCGGATCAACATAAATCTCAGTTTTTGCTTTGGGAAAAATTTGACGGAAAAGTTAAGAATTTGATTGCTCCACAAAATCCTACTGCATCAAGCATTATAGAAGTAGATAAATACCTAAATGAAGTATTGCTTGCCAGGACTGAAGATGATCTTAACTGGTGGAAACAAAGAAAGGATATTTATCCGCGACTCTATAAACTGGTGCTGAAACGGCTGTGTATCACAGCCACCTCCGTGCCGCGTGAAAGAATTTTTTCCAAGATGGGCCAAATAATAAATGATCAACAGAGCAGACTGAAGCCTGAAAAATCCTCCAAAATAATATTTCTAGCTCACAATTTAAAATAATGAAGTTGTACATTTGGTATTATTTTTTTACATTCACAAAAAACAGATTGTTAAGTTGATTGGTACTTGGATACCTACTAATTATTTCAATGTTGATTCTTTTATAGTTTGATTATTACCATAATAACTATTAGTTAAGTTACCAAAGAAGTTAGTTATTTTTTCCTAAGTAAGCCTACAGAGTTTTTTTTTAGTATTATCAAGACTGATTTTTTGACTAACGAAACCCACTGTGATTTTATAATAAAAACAAAGTGTTTTCCCCCCTTAATTTCTGTAATTTTATCTCATAAAAAACAAACAGTACCATCTAATAGTAAATTACTTGCTGGTCACAATATAACTCCTACGTCAAACAAAACAAATGCAGTCCGCCTCAGTCGGATTCATTTACGTCCACCATACACGCTGTCCGCACGGCTGAGGAGTTGGACCCATACAGGTCCGGCGGGCNTCCACCATACACGCAGTCCGCACGGCTGAGGAGTTGGACCCATACAGGTCCAGCGGACACGGAACCTGGATGTAGGTCCGCAGAGCTGGATGTACATCCGGACCAGACTCCTTTCAAAGCTCGGACCTACCCATCTCTACTTCAAATTCTTCTGAATTTTTTATACACTCCAGCTTTTAGGAAGTAAACTTACAATTCCCTTTTTCTCCTTGGTAACTATTGCAGTTTTGAATTTTTCTTAACAGTTCCTGAATAAGTGTTTCATATTCCACACCTAAACTACAAAACGAGCTTTCCTTCTTGTCCTCTTCTTGCAGTGATGTGTCCAAGTTGAAAGACCTTTACAGCTTAATTGCAGCGATCTAGGACACTTTTTTTTAAACTGGTGTTCTAACACTACTGGAGTTCCAGCACACCAGTTACTGGGCTACCCGGAGCAGAGAACGCAATATCACAGTAATGGGCGGGACAAAGCAGGATGGTGGGAGATTTGGATTGGTATCTACACCTTGCGTCATTACGCTAGGAAGGCCATGAAGAGGGAAACATTTCCACCCCTCCGGCAGTCTACTTTGAACTGTCCACCACGCAGGGTCGTCCACTGTGTCTTCTCTCTATCTCTTCAATGCCCTGGGAAGTGTTACCACGGAAGTTATTTACCATTATTCAGTTGCATATGGCCTGTCGTATGAAAAGTTCACCGTTTTTAATTTTGATAAAAATTTATTCCTATGTTATTCTATCCTCAAGGTGAAATAAAAACATTAATTTAGATTTATACCTACAACAAATGGATGATAGCAGCAATTTTCCATACACACTGCAGGCAAATTTCACAGATTTTGAAGGTTTACATAACTAGCCTTCACTTTTTTAATAAGTCACCTATTGTAGAATTTTTAGTGTCACTTAAAAGCTTACATAAGATACTATTACACTGAATATTTATATTATAAAATACATTTTGTATTTTAAAGATGGCGGCCATCTGCTTTCAGCATTCAGATGACTGTTTTACCATGCTTAATACCCCACCCTGCTCTACTGAAGTTGCATTTAGAAATCTGATCATTTGTGAGCTTAGTGTCTTCATGTAGAACAGAGTGCAACATCAAAGTTATCTGGGTTGAAGACTTCCTTCCTAAAAAAAAAAGTCTCTAACTTAGTAAAAAATTAAATTTTCTGTTTTTGCCAAAAAAAAAGTTATGATGGGGACGAAATAAAAAAATTGAGTTTTTTTATGAAATATACTCTTGATGAATAACTATGGGGCACAAGATGTTCCATTCTGTTATTTTCACCCTAACGAGGGTAATTTTCTAGTTTAGGGGCTTTTCTGAAAATAAGAAAAAAAACTCCAGAAAGTGGTATATTTCGACTNTGGATGATAGCAGCAATTTTCCATACACACTGCAGGCAAATTTCACAGATTTTGAAGGTTTACATAACTAGCCTTTACTTTTTTAATAAGTCACCTATTGTAGAATTTTTAGTGTCACTTAAAAGCTTACATAAGATACTATCACACTGAATATTTATATTATAAAATACATTTTGTATTTTAAAGATGGCGGCCATCTGCTTTCAGCATTCAGATGACTGTTTTACCATGCTTAATACCCCACCCTGCTCTACTGAAGTTGCATTTAGAAATCTGATCTTTTGTGAGCTTAGTGTCTTCATGTAGAACAGAGTGCAACATCAAAGTTATCTGGGTTGAAGTCTTCCTTCCTAAAAAAAAAGTCTCTAACTTAGTAAAAAATTAAATTTTCTGTTTTTACCCAAAAAAAAAAGTTATGATGGGGACGAAATAAAAAAATTGAGTTTTTTATGAAAGATACTCTTGATGAATAACTATGGGGCACAAGATATTCCATTCTGTTATTTTCACCCAAACGAGTACATGGGCCTCTGAAAAAACAAAAAAAAATGTAAATTTTTAAATTTAATCTGTTGTGCATTATATAATGCCACATCATTCTGAATATCATTAACATTAGGATAACAAGGAGTACTAAGTGTAAATACAATGTTTGGCCAGTGCAAAGTAAAAAATTGAAAAATTCACAATTTTGCAACAACTACACAAATAAATAAACATTTACCTGCAATTCTATAATTTGATAACTATAGATAGTTTAATTTAAGAAATATAAAATGCAAAATTCACAAGATGTTTTAGGTCATGTTATTACATGTAATGGTAACCACTCTGTAATGTCCAAAAGTCTGAAGATGATGCAACTGTTTCCTGAGATTGCATCATGCAGACAAGCACATGATTAGACATCCGGCCTGGAGCTTCAGTCTTCCGTTGCCTGTCCTAGTGGCATGTTTTTTATTCACTTCATGTGGCAATGGAGTGTTCTGTTGGCTGTTTTGTTAAGGATGAGTGACAAAGTTGTTTACTCTATATCATCCCAGTTAATAATTGAAAGTGACATAACTGATTAAATAAAATCATTAATTAGACTTAGAACAGGTATGGATGAATTTGTAAATATCTGTACATACCATTACAAGAAATATGTTGACAAGTTCTTTCATTTGTATGGTAATAAGTGTTGTAACCCATACATAATGCATAAGAGACCTATTCTGAAGTCCTAAAGGGAAATCACTATGCACACAACATAAGCAACAAACTGAGTGGAATGTTATCAGTGATATTTTTATAGAGAGAAAGGTACATACTACACAGTAACATAAACATGAAGTTTGTGAATTTGTAAATATTAGTATAGGTGTACAAACAGCGACTGTAAATGTAAAGTTAAAATTGAATTGTGAATGTACAAAAAGAAGACTCAAATGTAGACATAACAGTAACATTTAATTGACTGGTACCACAGCTAGAATTAATTAACTTGTGCAGTGATTAGGTATTTGTTATGCATAAAGCTGTTTTTTGATGTTTTGAGGTTACCTGCCAGCACAAACAAAATATATTGGAACACACTTCAGGTAAAGTAAAGATAATTCAAATTTGCATTCCTTTGACACAATTTAATTAATCACAATCAGAATGAAGTGGGATTATATAATGCATAATTGATTAAATTAAAAAAAATTTGTTGTTTTTTTGAGGTCCTTGTAATCAACAGGGGTGAAAATAACACGGGACAGCTTGTGCCCTATAGATATTCATCAAGAGTATCTTTCATCATTTAAACTCAACTTTTTATTTCATCTCCTTCATAACTTTTTTAGCTTCGAAAAAAGGAAAATTTTTTTAATTTCTTTTCCAAGTTGGAGACCACCTTTTTTCTAGGAAGGAAGTTCTTAACTTAGATAACTTTGGTGAAGCAGGGTGGGGTATAAAGTGTGGTAAAACAGTAATCTGAATGCTAAAAGCAGATGGCTGCCATCTTGAAAAAACAAAATGTATTTTACAATATAAATATACAGTGTAATAGTATCATTCAAGGTTTCTTCAGATGTTTTTAAACGAACCTTGACAAATCACCCTAGGCATAACATGTCAACCTGGTTTTCAATAACTTGTATAACACAAATATATTACACTGTAATTAACTTTAAAGTACTGTATTCTTGAATAAATGAAACTTTAACTTAGTGTCTTATATAACTTGCAATATTTAATTCATATTATATATAAATTTAAAACAGTGAGAGCAGCGATGTGTTGGCATCGGCTTGTAAGAAATAGCCCACCATTTTTAATCACACCGGGACGCTACTCCCTCAGCGTGGGGGAGGTACAAGCCCTTGTGAGAGCTCTTGTCCTCCCATTCGTATAGCATTTCTAGCACCCAGGTTGGGGACGGCTAGCCCGTCCCGCCTGGCTGTCGATCAAATTGTTATTCTGCGACAAGCCAGCAGTCTGTTTTGTTGAAGGACCCCTGGGTAGCGCCAGGGGACCTGGTACCCATAACTGTTTCTTCTCCTTCCCTGCCTGTGGGGGGAAAGAAGAGGAATAGTTACTAAAAACCAGGAATTTTAAAATTCAGAAATTGTTACGAACTGCTGTGAAGACCAAAGTACTTAGTTGCAGTTTTGGTTTTGTTAAAGTGGATTCTAAGCCGAAATATTGCAGTTTGTCTGGAAGGTGGTCGAGGAGGCAGGACCTGCAAAATTACGTTAATAAATAAATTGTTTGTGTATTTGCTCGGTTGTTGATTCTAAGTTGGCAGCAAATAATAATAATAGTTTTTTAATTTTTAGTATTTGTTTGAATACGTAAATATAAAATAAATTATTTAGTTAAAATATGTGAGTATGGTATAGCAAAATATATATATAAATACATCACCAGTTACACTCACTCTCAGACTGAAGGATACTCTCCATGCTGCAGAGTAAGCTATTGTTATCAACAAGCTCAGACCAGCTGACTTAATTCCTGACACCAGATAGGCCTCAACATGTAAGGCAAGCACTCTGCTGATAAGTTCATATATAGGGCACTGCTGAGCGTGCTTGCTGCCAGATTTTGAATGTTTATAAACTAGATATTATGGTATGCCACTCTGTAAACTCTTTCAAAGCCATTCAAACAACATTTACACAAAATAAACTAAAAACAGTAAATATTATCAAATATAAAATACCATCTGCACTGATGAAATTTCACCATATTCTAAGTGCCATAACTATTTTACAACTTGAAATCACAGAGCTAACTATTTTTTTCTTGAAAGGGTATACAAGAAGCATTATAATGAAGGAATTTTATAATTTTTAAAGTCAGTCCCACTTTGATNAGCTAACTATTTTTTTCTTGAAAGGGTATACAAGAAGCATTATAATGAAGGAATTTTATAATTTTTAAAGTCAGTCACACTTTGATTTTTTTTTTTTCTGTTCTGAAAAACTAATTCTTCAGGATTTAAATTATCATAAAAAGCTACATGCAATAAATTTTCTAAGGATACCATATAGAGCTGTATAACTTTTATATAAAAAAGTTATAGCCAATCTAAAAATGCCCCAAAACAGTGATTTTACAATGTCCTTGCAATAAGTGATTGCCTATATCTCAGGGATTTCTTTTCTTGAAAATCTAAAAATTTGGGGTTTTGCTCAGGAAGAGTGACAGAAAGCACTACCTAAGTTTCAGAAATATTAAAAATACCAAGGCTAAATAATTAATTTAATTTTGTTGATTTCACATGGAATGTCCCTCAGGTAGACAAGTGTGTAAACATCAGCACCTAACAGAATGTCAACAGGACCTGGTATATCAAACTGAGGGTCTACCAGTGGGACAGAACCGAGTTGGGCACGGAGACAATGATTGACAGCAGCACGTGGCAGGTTAGCAGTAATCTCAGACGCTACAAACAATGTGTGATTGAAAGTACAACAGGAGTCAACGGCTGTCTGAATTTTACATTAAAGTGCTCCTTTCAAGTTCAATGTGCCTTCAGAGAGACCATAGCCCTTTTCCATGACCCTATGATCCTGAAGCGACAACACTGTAACAGCTGACTCTGTAATAAATTATGACTGAACAGCACTATCCAGTAAGCAACACGTTACATGTGGTCTATCATCTGCACCATAGACAGTAACCAAGGCAGTGGACAGCAAGACTGACGTGTAACCCCGAGCTGAGGATACACCCACAAAGGGTTCAGGCTCCTCAGGAGTATCATCTAAAACAGGATTTGACACTCAAGGGTATTCGAATTGCCCTCAACATGGAGTAGTGTGTGATGCCTCTGCTTGCAATGGAAACATGTTTGAGATGAAGCACAAGTGGCCAACACATGAGATGTTCCACAGATTGTACATTATTTACAAACATGAATTAAAAACAAAGAAAGTAGCCTAATTTTTTTTTTTATATTACGATGCATGTGTACATGTATACTCAACAATAAAATTACATACAGCTAATAAAAATGGTAAATAATGGTCTTTTATTAACAATTAACATAAGTTTTCATAAAATGCAACATACAAGCCTGATTTAAACTAAATAATTGTTATGCGAATATTTTCAAAACAGACGAACCCTGGCACACAAATTCACAAGATTATAAATAATTGTTGCAGATAATTTGTACACAAGCAATTTTCTTAACAATCTAATATGTACATAACTGCAATTCAAATTTGCCTTAATTACAGCTTCATCANGTACACAAGCAATTTTCTTAACAATCTAATATGTACATAACTGCAATTCAAATTTGCCTTAATTACAGCTTCATCGACAGGCTGGTACAGATCATCTTCAGGCAAATCCTCATGACACTTGTACAAATCAACTCAAGAGTATTCTTTTCTTGCAGGAAATCACAAATTTTAACAGGAATCAACTTTTTTTGAAAAAGTCAAACATGTTTCTTTAAGACCTGCCCCATGCTATTGATGTAGCCAGCTTCACTCCCCTCCCTGCAAAAATTTGAGATTTAGTGGACTACAATTGACATATATTTTGTGAAAATGTTTGCACATCCAGCTGGCTTCTTTGTAAAATTAATCCCAAACTTTACGGTACGTACAATAGTGTAACCTTTACAAAACTATATTATCTACAGAATGTCTGATCATACAACTGGTTTCATTTTGCAAATTTACCACTATTCCAACAGGGTGGCTAGCAGCATCCTTATAGCAAATTCCCTGACTTTTCCCGGTATTGTTACATTTCCCTGACCAACTTACGCAGTTAATATTACAAATATTTTTATGTTTTTCCTAAAATGATTTACAAATTTGTTTTATGGGTAACAAAAGGACAGAGACAAGTAAGAAAACACTGTATTCAATAAATGTACGTATAGCTAGAAACTTGTCAAACCTTTTTAAATTTTAGCTTATTCCATCAGCACTAATTCGCTGAGTCAAGGGTATGAATAAACTACAATAGCAGTAATACATTAATGTTTAACAGGCACACAGTAATTGGTAAAATTACACCAGGGGTATATAACATAAGTCCTACAAGTACTGCAATTATTTAAAATCACTCAAGTAGCACATCACCGAAGTTCCATATTTGACTATATTAATATATAGTAAACTAAGTTTATTGTTAACCTACATGAAATACCTTTAATAGGAAATATATAAATTATACACAATGAAAACATCTCAATAGTTTACCAATGAAACTAAATTGCACGATAAAAACCTATGACAGTGTAAAGTTACTTCATCCTAATTACCACGTTCCACTTTTGACATCAAGAATATCCAAAATATTTAATTAATATTTTGAGCAAATTTTTTAACTAATCTTACACCAAGGTCTAAAATGGCACACTTAGTTTATAAACCCAACAATGTGAAATTGTGCAATGAATTCTTCAAAAAATGTTGGTTATTTATTAAAATTTAATAATAAATTGTTTTGTAAAACGTACTAATCATAAACGTAAAAGGCCTATGAAAAAAAA